>CM075494.1:9285000-9787500 GCA_037950675.1 Hypophthalmichthys molitrix
TCCAAAGTATCCTGATGTCAGAATCTTTTTGGTAATAATTTCATTCAGAAATTTTGCCCCACATTTTTCTTCTGAACATTCCTCACATGTTTTAGTACTCTTATCTGGACAGAATATGCAAACAAATAAATTATATATGTGTATATATATATATATATATATATATATATATATATATATATATATAATTTAATTATATTTATACAATTATATATATATATAAGCATACACATGCACACTTACCTGCAAGGTTGCGTATCTGTTCATCTCGATTGATCAGGGCAGTACAGGGTTCCTTGTATCCCAGCTCAATCCAGTTACTGTGGCTGTAGAAATCCTTTCATTTACCAGATGACACACATGTGAGTTAGAAGATGTTTAGACTTTCAGTTCATATAATCACTTTAGTATAAATTCCCGCCAACCCGCCACATGCGTGTGTATTTCAGCAGTGGCGTGTAACACAGTCACTCCTATTAGCCACTTTGGCGTGTTGAATTTTGTATATCATATATACATTTTTCAATTGTAGTCTTTTAAAGGCATCTGAAATAATAAACTACGTGCAATGTAGTGTTGTCAAAAATATAGATTTTTCAAAACATATCGATACTAAAATATCTGAAATGCTTCTAATACTCATTTTCTATAGAATAGATGCTGCTCTTTCTCTCTCTCTCATCTCTCCGACAGCGAGTCGACACATAAACCCGCCTCCCCTCACTCACTTGTTTCATTTGATCTGTCTGGATGAATATTGCTGGTGCTACAGGGCTTGTAGATTGCGCATATTGCGCTTAATTTACATATTCCCGCAGATTTTGCGCTCACACCCAAAGTGTGTGCACATAAAGCCACCTATCAGTACTAAATTGAGATTTTTCACTGATTATTGCACTTAAACAGTCAATTGCACACAAAATAATGTCAAAATGCCAGTCTTGGTGAGTATTCATGTAAACATAGTCAGTTATGTTTTAAGTGAACAAACAGTTGAGAAAGAAAATGCATTTGTAACAGTATAATGCAGGGGTTCCCAAACACATTCCTGGAGCCTCCCCAACACTGCATGTTTTCCATGTCTCCTTAATCAAACACACCTGATTCAGATCATCAGCTCATTAGCTGAGACTCCAAGACCTGAAATGGGTGTGTCAGACAAAGGAGACATGCAAAATGTGCAGTGCTGGGGAGGCTCCAGGAATGTGTTTGTGAACCTCTGGTATAATGGATCTGTGTGTCAGGTCTTATGAAAATGTTGCCAAATTATTACTCCCATTATTATACTTTTTTTTCCATTATATGTTGCATCGAGAACACATTAATATACAAATTATATACAGTGTATGGACACATTGTATTGAATGGGACTACCAATTCAATACCATGTTTACACACATATTGCATAAAGTAAATAGTATATCAAATCATTCTGTTATATTTTTCATAACATTATATAAAGTTTGGTTAAAAATAGCCCGAGGCTTAAAAATTTTTGCCAAAAGTGTCTTTTTATTTTCTTAATAATTGAGTCCTGAGGTTCACTGTGCTGTGAATATAGTATTAATAAAATATCATTTTTCAATTTTTACACTTGTTTCTTATGCTCCAAACAATGTAGACATAACAAAGTGTACTCAAGTTGAAAGAAGTTCAACTTTTGAAGAACATGTCTTTAGTCTAGAAAGTGTCCCTTCCACTTTTTTCTCATCCCAGTGACCTGCGTCTCACGTTTTTAACAGCAAAAAATGCGTTCTGTGTGAACCGGCCCCTTAAACCCTTTAAAGCCCAAAAGAGCAGCAAAAGGCAACTGTGACAAGGGGGAAAATAATGTCATAAGCTGGTTAAAAAGGGAAAAAAAATCTTGAGGTGAACCGGACTCTCTTCCGGGAATAAGTCAAACTTTATCTCTGTGGTTTAACTGGAATCTCCATGTGCTAATGTAATGTTTCGATCACATTTGCATCACATTTACATTAACTGCAATGATGTGGCTTTACTCGTATATAACTCACCTGTAAAGTGTGCAAGATATTCCCAAGTGTCTCTCTTGCTTCATCAAATTTATTGTTTTTTATGGAATTTATGATATTCTCTGTTCCACTGATTATGAGTGCTTTTCCATCTTCAAATGTCTCACTGTCAAAATGGTGTTTTGCGCTGAGTGCGTGTGTAAGGTCTGTAATCACATTGTAGTAGGTGATAACTTTTATGCCTGATTCAAAGTTTCCTGTAAATGTCTCTTTATTGCAGGCCTTTGCCAGTGTCTTTGCGTCCAATGGTTCTGGCTGTTTAAGAAAAAGAAAAACACAAAACATTAATTATTATTATTATTATTTTTTTTTTTTTTTTTTTTTTTTTGTGATCATATATGTTTAACTCCAACCCATTCTAACAAATTAGTATAAACACAGAAGTATAATGCTTATTATGAATGTTTACAGTAAAATTAGTTTATCTACTAAAAAAAAACTTTTTTTTTTTTTTTTTCCATTTTTAATAATTGCTGCTGAACACAGTGTCTAGGGTAAGTTCACCCAAAAATGAAATTTCTGTCATTAATTACTCAGGGTGAGTAGGGTTATGTTGTTCTACACCCGTAAGACCTTCGTTCGTCTTCAGAACACAAATTAAGATATTTTTGATAAAATCCAAGAGCTCTCTTGCTCCTCCATAGACTGCAATTTAACCAACACTTTCAAGGTCCAAAAAGGTACTTAAGGCATCGTTAAAACAGTCGACGTGACTACAGTGGTTCAACCTTAATGTTATGAAAAGAATACTTTTTGTGTGCAAAAACAAAACAAAAATAATGACTTTATTCAACAATTTCTTCTCTCCCCTGTAAGTCTCCTATGCTGTCGACGCAGTGAACTCAGTGCAGAGCTTCCGTGTTTACGTCAGAACGCCGGCTCAGTATTGGCCAACACTGTACACGTGAGCAGCACGACGCATGCGTGTGATGCTAACACAGGAGCTGCACTGTGTTTACAAAGTCAACTGCGTAGGAGTTTTTCTAACGATGTCTTTAGTACCTTTCTTGGCTTTGACAGTGGTAATTAAATTGCTGTCTATGGATGAGTCATATACCTCTTGGAATTCATCAAAAATATCTTAATTTGTGTTCTGAAGATGAACGAAGGTCTGAGGGGTTTGGGATGACATAAGGGTGAGTAATTAATGACAGAATTTTCATTTTTGGTTGAACAAACTGCAAGATTATCTAATCTTACATTTATTGTCCCGATTCGTGCCTCATTCTCAGTTTCTTAATTTTATCATCTGGTTGACAATAGCAGTTCCTCATTCTTATTTTAATAAAGCAAGTTCTTCTTTGCAGAAAAAAGCAAGCAATTTCTTTTTGCAGAATGCAGAAAAGAGCAATAAGCTACTCTGAAATATATCTGAGATCACTACAAATAAATAATCCTCACAAATGCATCAGCATAATGTATTCTGTTATAAAGTCAGACTTCAATCTCAATCTAGTAATAGTAAATATAAGTTGGCAACCGTCAAAAATATTTTTTCTTTTTATGTTGAGCTCAAAACATCTAATTAAATTAGTCACCCAATCTTGATCTCATTCAACACAATGCAGAAGTTATTCTTCAAATAACAAAATATTAAAATCTCAGCCATAGATCAAATTTCATACTGTCTCCCAGGGATAACGAGTACAAATACAGACGTCTTTACATAACAGGATTATACTATATCTTTTATATTAATTTAATATTGTCCTATTTATTTGTTTCTCTATTTAACTCTTGGGGTTATTTCATTTAAAGTATGGTCTTTAACTTCTAAGCCGAGACTCATAAATCAAAATCTCATAAGTCTATTCAGCCAAAATATCTAAATACAATTGCACATATCTGCGCTATCCCCCATTGTCAAATATCTAATCAACAGAATTTTGATATTTGACTCCTAATTAACCATGGATTTCACATACAACTGCTTTTCAGATCAGCAGCCCATCAATCTAACACAGGAGGGACAGAACCAGATCTGCTACATAACTTCACTGAATCAAAGTGAACTTGAATTCTTATTTATAGCTCTAATGTTCTGTCTCCTGTCCAGATCAATTTTTTTTAGGCAAATTTAAAAATTTTAATTTAGCAGTTCAAGTTAATGCCTTGCAAGGACTTCACAATACCAATTCTTTAAAATCATTAAAAAATTCATTCAATTGTGAAAAAGGACTGAGAGATATCCTAAGGAATAGGAAAACCAGGAAAAGAAATAAATCTCTTCACACATATAATCATCTATTCCTTCTTCCCACGCTCAAAAACGCGAGGATAACACCAATGACAAAAAGGGTGATCAGTCCTCTTTTTGTCCTTCCCGTATTTATTCAAATACGAGGATAACCAACTTTTACCAAATATGGCAAAAATCGCGGCACAAAAATTTAAGGATAAATTTCTCAACAGACAGTAAGATGCACTTAAGCATTTTATTTCTTACCTGTCTGGAGAATCCCGGACGAGCCCCCAAATTGCAAGATTATCTAATCTTACATTTATTGTATTGAATGCATAGGCCTATGGGAAAGAGTCATGAACATGAAGCCAATCCATTCACAAAACCTCCTCCCAGACTTACTTCAGTACATGGCTTTTATACATGTTCAGGGGGTGGTGTAGCAGTGGTGTAACAATTGTCCAATGAGAATATACTTTCATGATATAGGAATGTGGTACATATAGAAAAAACAAGTCTAAATATGGTCAACATCTGGTCCAGTGCCCCTGCCTGCCTTGGGCTCCAGTAAGGCCTAAAAAGCAGGGACCTTTCTTGGCTGCTTTCCAAGAAACACACACATATACATTGTGTATATTAAAACCAGATGTGTGACGAAACCATAACAACTAGTCTCCGTTCTACCCTTGCATCCGTGAAGACCAGGTGAGGGAAAACAGGGAGAAACAGGGAAAGAAAAGTCAGGCTGATAAGAATATCTATCACAAACCCTTCAATATTAATTCTTAATTATATATATTCATACCTTTTTGAAGCCATTGACGCTCTCGCAGACCTTTGCAGTAGCACGTAAAATGGCAAATGTTGTGATCTCTTGATGATTTTTTGAATTTGGTTTTTGCTTAATATGAAAGGTGTGAACACCAAGCAGAAGAGCCAGCAGGAGGAATGTGCTCCTCATTCTCAGATTCTCAGATGAATATGAAGAACGACTCAAAGAGGTCTTGAAAGATCAGTTGCCCTCGATCAGTCTTGTATAAGCTTAAGCTAGACTGCTGTAAAATATATACATCATCATTTGAATTGATATGAAGAAAATTTACATCATTACCTAAAGATATGAACATTTGTATAGATATCACATTATGACTCATCTATCTAGTTTAGAGTACAAAATACAACCTCCGTCATTTAGTCAAATTTTCCTCATCAAAGTAAATTGCACTTAAAGCACCATGTCTGATACAAATTCATTGAGTGGTGCAGAAGTTCACAAATTATCTTTCTATGAACAAATGCTTCTCCATCTTAAACACTCATTGATCACCATCACTTCTGGCTGTACAATCAGTCATTTAATTAATTATTTTAATATATCTCAATAGAATAAATAGAACTGTAGGATTCTTGAATCAATTTAAAGAACCCTTTATTCCAAAAAGTTTCTATATATGGGGAGATGTCTTGAATGATTGCATAATATGTTTAATGGGTTATTTACATTTTTTCTACTGATAAATTATGTTTATGAGCTATTTAATTCATAAAATTTATTTAGAATTAAAAAAAAGATTAAATAAAATTAAATCCATAAAATGATCCCATGATGGGAACCCCTAAACGGTTCTGCACCTGACAGAACTAACTAAAACCAAACTTATTGGAAAAAACGAACACTTGAACATACATATCTGTGATAAGAAATACATAAAATACCTAAAAATTATTTGAAATGTATCAAAATGCTTTGGCTTCACTTTTCAGGACTTGTGTGGCACACTTGATTCTGACATACTACTCTGCTGGCATACTGTTTTCTGCCTATGGAAGTAGGCATTTTGGACGCAGTATCTATTTTCTGCCAGTAGGCTCCGCCCACAAAACACGTCATTGCTGCAAACATGCAAATGTTCTATAACTCCAGCTTGCACCGAGTTGTTGCCTAGGCAGTGGTGGCTATAAGGAAGTATTTTTACTTTGTGAACAAGTTCATTTCAATTAACCTGTCCTGTTGAATTGGTTCGCAAATCACACCGAATGACTCCTTCATGAATTTGAACAATCCGACTGTATCTGTTTTCAAGTCAACAACTCACTGATTCAAATGATACAGTCAGAGGCGAGTCTGAATCAAAAGAGCCGAGAATTAGAGATGCTCTGAGCTTGACTGTAAACTTGAATAAGTTGGGCTAACTCGTGGGAACTCATGATGTTCCCAATTTTAAGTAAGCAGAACTATCAAGTTTTGAGTTTGTAGTACTCATGCATGTTAACTGCTCCTAACTTGAAGTACTGAGTTAGCTAATTCATACATTTTGATAGCAATTAACATATTTATTTAATTAACTTTTTTATTTTGAGTTCTTACAAATCAAATGAGTTATTTAGTTCACTGCAAACCCTAATTAGAAAATTCAGAAAAGGCCAACTTGTTAATTTGCTAACATGTTAACAGTAGCATGTTATAGCACTTACTAAATGAGTACAGCAACTTAAAACATGTAACTTACCTGCTCTCAAACCAAGCAGCATGCACCACTTGTCACCATGATGATAACTCTCCAAAAACCCGCATTAACAGAAACTCTTCGAAATTAGCATAACAAAACATGTGTTTACATAGAGTTCTTCTTAAAATAACACATTTTTCCTTATGTGATGTCTGTTTTTACGTTGTTTGTTTATATTTGTTCAACATACATTTACATACATTTTGTTTTTCCTCATGTTAATATACTAGGCTACATGTTTTTTTTTTGTTTTTGTTTTTTTTTTACTTTTTTGTTTTTATACTCAATTATAACAATCAGTAATTAACAGTAGTAGTTATGTGAATGGCAAGATTTGAGTACAGTAGTTAAGTAAAATTTAAGTCAAATTTAACTCAAATTGAAAATGAGTACTTAATACTTTTACTGGCGTAATATTTTATTTGGGTGTCTGTACTTGATTTGCGCACTTCGTCCACCACTGTGCCTTGTTATGCTTTACTCACATTTTGTTTGAGTAAATAACTCTTAAACTGTTATTCAAGGTTAATGTTTTCTATATTTCAATGTCTAGACACAAGAAAATGGTACGAAAAAATAATTGTTAAATACAATTTAATAAAATAAAACCTATTGTATTAAGTTCTAAATTAAGTATTCATCATGAACTTAAACAGCTCCAGTATTTTTATTTTCTGCAGGGTTATTAAAGAGCAGAAGCAGTTTGAATGAGAAGCCACACGACCTGTTTTACCGCCTGTTATTTCGATAAGAATGAAACTTGATAACTATGCAAAACATCATATCAGAGGGTAAAACTGATCTGCAGTTTAACGTTCAAGCCTTCATTATTACACATTCATCATCTCTCTCTCTCTCTCTGTCTCTCTATTCTTTATACCTATACCTTCTAGGGTCATAAGGCTGGAGCCTATCTCAGTTTCTTTGGGCCAGAGGCAGGGGAAAGCAGCACCCTGGCCTGGACAGATGTCCAGTCCATCACAGGGCTCTCTCACACACACAAAGGCAATTTTTAACTCTTCAATTCACCTAACCTGCATGTCTTTGGACTGTAGGGGAAACTGGAGTACCCGGAGGAAGATCACACTCAAATCAACATCAGATTCTCCAAAGCTGTTCACCAAGCTTACGATTAAATTTCATATTTGAAATCACCAATGAAATCTGACAAGAACTGTCTCATACATTTTGTTTCTTACATTCAAATAATGTTAAAAAAAGTTTGGTTTTTTTAGGCTAGACCAGCAAATGTGCATGAACACTCCTAAGCATGCATCTCAGAACACTGTTTCTATAGCAACCAGAGCTTCTAACGGCAGCTGCAGTGACACAATGGCTTTACTATTCAACAATTGTGACTTGTGCTGGCAAAGTGAGTCAGAATGAGCACGGGCTAATTTCAAGCTACAGGCAAAACAAGGCAAATATGTCGATTTTTGGTCAAATTTGAGGTTTTCCCAAAAATGATTTCATTAAGCCCTTGTCTAGTGATCCAAATGCTTCAAATTGCTATTAAACATCTAAAACATCTTTATTTCTACATTTTTACGTTTTCTGAGAGGAGTAACTCTCCTTTGACCATGAAAAATGCTGTTTTTCTCTGCTCGCTTCACCACTCGTGCCCCCTCAGCACAATTTTTGGTCTCGTTTTAAACCTAGACCTGCAAACTCACAAGAGGTGAAAAAGGTGACGAATTAAAGAGGGTAAGTATTCAACAGGTGGTTTATTCAGAAACAGAGGCACGAACACAGGAACAACACAGATGAGTAGTTTGCAGATATGAGCACGTTGAGTATAGTCACTTAGCTGAGCAATAACAGAGTCCTTTCTCATTTGCAGAAGTATCAATGAGGGAAGACAAGACTTGACGAAGGAGTGGGAACACGGAGACATCGGAGGAGAGGTAAGGAGTCCAGGTATGTATAAACAAGACCAGACACTGAAGTGTGGGAAGTGAGTGTTCTTATAGTGCTGGTGTGATGAGGTGCAGGTGCCGCTGATCAGTACTCTGGTGATTGTGAACGAGTGGGCGGAGCATGGAGATCCGGTGACGATGTGTGCTGAGTGTTGGTGGTGGGAACTGACTCCGTGACAGTTCTTGGAACTGATGGAAGGCTTCTCGGGAAGATGGATTCCAGGACAGAGACTTGGGCCGGCCCTTGAGGAGAGAAGTGAGGGGTGCACTGAAAAGGCTGTAGTTGTGAATGAAACGTCTGTAGAAGTTTGCAAATCCTAGGAAACGTTGTAACTCTTTGACGGTTGACGGAAGGGGCCAGTTGCGGATAGTGTCCACCTTCCTCTGGTCCATCTGAATGCCGTGTTGATTGATGATGTAGCCGAGGAAGTGAACGGAGGTGGTATGGAACTCGCACTTCTCCAGCTTGAGGTACAGATGGTGTTCACGTAGCTTCTCTAGGACCTGGGAGACGTGTTGGCGATGTTCGGCCTGGTTCCGGGAGTAGATGAGGATGTCATCGATGTACACTATGACGAACTGGTGGAGGAACTCCCGGAACACCTCATTCATATAGTTCTGGAACACGGAGGGAGAGTTGGACAGGCCATACGGCATAACCCTGTATTCATAGTGGCCAGATGGTGTAACGAAGGCAGTCTTCCACTCATCCCCCCGGCGGATACGAATGAGGTTGTACGCACTCCTCAGGTCCAGGTTGGAGAAGATGCGAGCTCCCTGTAGCTGTTCCAGAGCTGCTGGGACCAGAGGAAGGGGATAACTGAATTTAACAGTCTGGGAGTTCAGATGACGGTAGTCAATGCACAGCCTCAAGCCTCCGTCCTTCTTGGCCACGAAGAAGAAGCTTGAAGCAGCAGGGGAAGTCGATGGACGGATGATTTGCTGATTAAGGGCTTCTTTGACGTACTCCTCCATGGCCTTTTGCTCCAGGATGGACAATGGGTAAACTCTAGCCCCAGGCAGCAGATTGATGGCGCAGTCCCATTGCCGGTGAGGTGGAAGTTGGGTAGCCAATCGCTTACTGAACACATCCTGGAACGCGCAGTATTCTGGAGGAATTTCAACTTTCTGATCCTTTTCTGGACTTTCAATGAGAGCGATTTTAAAAGCATACATTCTATAAAACACTGGGTTAAAAACAACCCAAGGGCTTGGTAAATATAGGACAGAACACAATTTTACCCAATTTTAGCCCTAGCAAAAGGGGTTAATGGGTTAATTAATTTTTACTATAATACTAGCCTTTTTTTTTTTTTTTTTTACTTAATACATTAATTTATGTTTACGGATTAACATAAATCCTCTAAACTTTTTTTAAAAAATACCCAGAACCCAGAACTGGTTTGCATGATAATTCCTTTATTTTCAATCATATTTTATAGTATAGTATATATCTTCTTAATACATATTGCCTATACATTTAAGCTCATTTAACTAATATTATAAGTAAAAAGTAAACATTTAGAAGTAATTCAAGTGTAATCAACCAGTCTTTGTTGTCCTGTTTCCACCGTAACGGCGGTGGGTCTCGTGCCGGAGAATGCTCGCCTTCGGTGGGGGAACTGCTAACTGCTAACTGCTAACTTCAGACCGCCGCCCTGCGTTTCACTCGTAGCCGAAAAATGCTGTGACTGACTCTATAACCTGTCCATAAATAATCAGTGTACAATTCTGAGAACATATTTTAACAACCTAAGAATTTATATTCTGTATCTTTTTGCATAAAATCATAAAATTTTATGCAAGGCATCAGACGTTTCCATCACGTGAAAAGACCGATGCTACACTCGTTTAGGTGACTCACATCGCACCCCTGTATGTTGCTTTGCGTAAAATTAAACAATATACAGAACAATAACAATTTTTTAGATCAAATGAAATGTACACAAACGACAAACCTGTATTTTACTGAGACATGCACCAATTTGATGGAGCTGCACTGCTCTCTCCTGAAGAGGGCGCAAAAAGCCCGCGATAAATAACTCAACCCCTGAGTTATGTCTGACCCAGGATCTGGGTAACACAAAAACTACCCAAACACTGGAAAAATAACCCAAAAAAATTGACCCAAATGGCTCAACCAAAGACTTTGGTAGAAAAAATCGGTCACCAATCGGTCTGTGCAGTGCTGTTTCAAGTCAAACAAGCCTACTATGAGCGAGTCATTGAATCATTTTTTCAAAAAGATGCAAATTAATTAACCCTTAAATGCATAAATGTTTAGCCATCGCCAATCATTCTTACATATTCGGGTCTTTAGCAACCCCGGATATCTTACACAGATGGATCTCCACCTGTCGCGATAATATGAAAGTCCTCTGATATTAGAGTAACAATTAGAGAAGAGTAAAATAAAGCATATTTTGTTACCTTTTGGAGCTTGGAAGGGTTCATTTTGAGCAGATGTTTTATGCCATCATCACTGTCCTCGTGAGAGCTCATTTCCCAGTATTCAGCAAATGATAGTTTCAAATATCATTTTCAACATCTTTAAAATCAATGTTTTGATCAATGATAGCTTCACCAGATCCTCCATCAAGTGACAGTGACACTCATTTTTGATTGCATTCAGTACTTGATCTGCAGTAAATCACGTTTTGCCTATTCTTTAGTTTTCTGTCTGAATGAATCGTCACTTCATCATTGTGTTTCAGACATTGCCACCTTGTGGAATAAAGGTGATTTGCGCTTATTCCATCATCAACGATTCAATTATTGTTGTGCAGAAAAAATATACTTACACTGATACACACCTCGGGTCGTTAGCAACCCTATACAGTTTTTACAAAAAATGAATAGGAAAATAGGCATCCTTTTATAATTTTATGATTTTTTTCTTGTTATATTCTTTATAATGAATTGATTGAGGAATACTAAGAAGGTTGATGTCTAACTTTGAAAAATGAATGAGGAGGAGGGTAGTGAATGACGTCCTGGGTTGATAAAGACCCGAGGTATGCATTTAAGGGTTAAATGTCTTTTTTAAAATAGACTGCAGCAATTAACATTTTGTCAGAACCTCTAGTAAATTACATGTTATTTTGTTTATTTGTCTAGTAAGAATCATGGGAGAATTGTGATCTCTATTTTAAATGGAAAAAAAAAAAAGTGATTCTCAAATTATCCAGAATTTACCTGCGGTCCTCTTTAGAGATTTCTGAGAATTTCCTCTAAAGGTAAGCTCTTAGGAACATTGCCAAAATCTGTCTGTTCTTCTCTGTAATCCTGGAGAGACAGATTAATTTTTCTTTAATCTTGTGTAGTTTTGTTCATGGTTTTTGAGGATGAAGTCATCACACAACCTTTCTATGTTTACAATGTCTAATTTGATGAGCTTCATCTACAAAGTGACATGAATTTTTGCCAAAATACTGTAGAGTTAGTTTAATTTTATTGTTTGCATTCAGAATTGTTTTATCATATCATGTGCAACCAGTTTTTTTGGGTTACAACCCATCAGTTGAGAACCAGAGTATAAGATCCTAACCTTTTTTTTTTAATCTCCTTCTCAGACTGATTGGGCTTTATAAGGACAAGCCAATGGGAGAATGGAAAACTCACTTTTCTCTCTTCAGCTGCAAATCAATAGTTTCAGATGCAAGTGAGAGTTCAAATGAAGTTATTGAAGTTTAATGGCATTGCATAGGCAAAACATTAAATTATGTTTTGAAATCTCTATCACTTCTTGTATTTCCTCATAAGAAAATTTGTCAAATAAAGTCTGCTTAATTGCACAGCAAAATGAGGGCCATGTGTTTTGATTACAATAGAGAGGTCAGAGGTTATATGAATGCAGAAGAACCCAGCTGTATACCAGTGGTGGTGAATATGGCTGAGATTCACTGAAGGGATCCAAGTCGGGACGTCAGGACACATTTGAAATAAATGGAGTCTATATAGCAGATATTTAAGTTAACCGTGAGATATAAAACTTAAAAAGCTATATTAAGGAAAATAAAACTGAATAAAGGCTTTTTAAAAAGTCTCAGTAGTGATGGACCAGAATTAAATTTCTTCTGAACACATTTTTTAATTCTTAAAAAAAGTAGCCATTTCTCTTGATTTTCCACATAATGAATGAGTGTTAATTGTGGTTCCCAGCAGTCAGTCCTGCAAAGCCATGCCCCCAGCATATGTGACCTGATCCAGCAAAATGAGTCACAGTGACCCAAATTTCAAAATTGAGATTTTGGTATCAATGGAAAGAGGAGACCATAGGCATACCTTGAATGGTTTTAAAGATATACCCATTTGAATTATGGTCGTCTGTCCTCTTTTTACTAAAATCAGAAAGATTGAACAGAGGTGCTACATTTTTTGCTTGAGAGAGAGAGAGTGTGTCAGTGTGTGTGTGTGTGTGTGTGTGTGTGTGTGTGTGTGTGTGTAAAATTATTTATAAATTGAAAAGACACTTTAAACGTGAAATTAAACCCGCCAGTAGGTGGCAGCGAATGTCACCGAGATTCAACCGATTCATTCAAGCGGCTGATTCATTCAGGAAGTGTTGCTCAGAGATGCAAAACAATTCTGTGGACTTTGGAACTATTTTCGTAGGCGAAATAAAGAGAAACAAGCGATTTGGTGTCTAAAATGTAAGTCACTTAATATTAGGTTCTTGTTCATTTAATTGTACGCTGTATAAAATCAATATCACATTTGTAATCATGCTGATATTTGGACAAAAACAGCGCTGTTTGTTTAATATTGGTTAACTATATTAAATTATATGAATATAAGAGATATACAGGGTAATTTTTGCCCCTTATCTTGAATTCTGGGGGCATTCTAAAAGCATTTTAGTTGACTAAATCACACAGTGAAAGCGTACACTAAATATGCACGCGCACTAGTCTAACCTACTAGACAATATCACGTAGTGCATACGTGCACTTAATGGGTGTTTTGTTTGTTTTTTGTAAAGTGAGGGACATAGGCTACTCGATCATTTCAGATCGTAAATCAACAATTACGATATCATAGACGATATATATCGCACACCCTACAGCACTGGCCCGATCGGGCAAGTGACCGCTCCGTCTACTGTCCCGAGCGTCGTTCACACTGGCCCCGGGCCATTGGGCAGTTATTGTCGAGCCCTGCACAGTATACTACACTACACAGTATTGAACTATCTTTCTGAGGAGATCTGCTAGCTTGTTTACACAGAGCGCTGCTAGTCTGACAGGTGGATGGCTGAACCAATCGCGTGCCGGTCAGTCGAAACGGGGCTTCCCACTGACAAATGATCAGCGTTTATGTCACTGTTTGTGTACATTTCTAATCTTTTTGATTGGTTTTATACAACGTTTAACACCATATTTGGAGAGCAGAGTGAAAAAATGAGTTAGCTGTTGGTAGCACATTCTCATTAGAGTATAGCCTATTGCTGGTTAGGTTTGAAACTCGCCACAGGGTGTCCGGTAAGAGACTTGGGCAAAGATGTTTGAAATATGGAAGTAACCCGTTTATTTGTCACCACAACTCAGTTATTAGTAAAAAGTTGAAGAGTTGTCTTAGTTGGGTGTATTCAGTATGTGTGGTTTTTCTATAAAACAGAAAATACAGAGTACAAATAAATATACATGGTATTAACATTAAATGTTCTAAACAGAAATAAGATGTTTATTTAGTAAAATACAGAATTAAAAGGAGTAATAATTGTAAGAAAACAAATTAGGTATGTCATGCACATTAAGTTAAACAATAAAACAGCTTAATTTGTTCTATGTAACAGCGGTGCTTGGTCTGGACATGTTCTGCGCGCATGCACATTAAGTTGTTTACAACTTAGAATCCCTCAAAAACGAGCACTGAGACAAGTAACTGTACTAAAATACAAACAAAATATACAAACACAACATCAGTATAAGCAAGTATGAATAAAGGTAACATATATACAGCGTAACATTGTGCTAAAGACACAATAATCTCTTATCATTAGCCATAATAAGTGACGCACGTTATAACAGCAAATAGAATAGCATAACACACAAGCGATCCTACAAAGATCACATATAATACACTTACTTTGAATAGACGCACAACACCCAAACAATGGAAAAACTATATAAGATATACAACGGAAAAGTTCAGCATCCGCGTCAGCGCTCCAACGGACTCGGCTTTCAACTTTGCACTAAGCGCTATGGGCGGGATGATCGCCTGTACGTCGATCCGTGAGCGCTGATTGGCTGCTGTGCTGGATGCTGCGTGTCAATCAATCTCGGAAAACAGAGAGAGAGATTTAAATCAGAAGGCATATTATTCTTATGAATATAGTGGCCTTTTTAACAGCCGCCCCCAGATTCTGAGGACAAAATCTATGCAATTACAAAAAAGGCCTCTAAGTAACATATTAGTGTACAGTCTTACATTACTCAGAAATGCTAGGCAATTGTATAATACGTGCTATTGGGCACGTGTATGTCTTTTCGCCCACCTTAATATTAACTGTCCTCACTCTGCCATCAGCCCCAGGGAAGACTTCTGACACTCGTCCCACTGGCCAAAGTGCTCGAGGCAACGGTGGGTCGATGATCATCACTGTGATGCCAATTTGAATGTCGGATGTGTCCCCTTGCCACTTCTGATGGGTTTGCAGACCAGGAAGGTAAAACCTCAGGAAATGTTTCCAGAAGTGGTCTGCAAGAACTTGGCTGTGGCGCCATCGCCGCCTGCTTATAAGCTCAGACTCTGGGTATACCACTGGAGGTAGAGTGGAATCCGGCCGCCCCATCAAGAGAGAGTTTGGAGTGATGGGGTCTGGGTCCACAATGTCAGAGGAAGTATAACCCAAGAGTTTTGAGTTTAGAATTCCCTCAATCTCCACTAACTCTGTTTGTAGCACTTCAAAGGTTACTGACTGAGCTCCGATGGTGGCGGTCAGTGCTTGCTTGAGAGAACGTATTTGAACCTCTGAAGTGAGGAGCATTTGGGGGGTTGAAACGGAATTCAATCTGTTGTCTGGCTAGCTGTTGCTGAAGTTCAGGGGCAAGAGCTGCAAAGGCTTCTCTGAGTTCCCTTTCTCCTCCCTTAAAATTGGTACCCTGATCTGATATGAGTTCAAAGGGGGTTCCGCGCCTGGCAGTGAAGCGTCGGAGGGCCATGAGGAAAGAGTCAGCATCAAGGTTATGTAGGACATCAATGTACACTGCTCAAGTGGTTAAGCACTTAAAAATGATACCCAATTTCTTTTCAGTCCTCCTACCAACCTTGACAGCATAAGGGCCGAAACAGTCCATGCCTATAGACTAGAATGCAGGCCGGAATAAGCGTAGTCTGGCTGGAGGTAGGTCTGCCATTTTGGGGATCTCTGGATTCTTCCTCCATTTCTGGCACTCTGGCTCCGTTGAAACCGCTTAACAGCTTCCCTACCGCGGAGAATCCAGTACTTGCGTCGAAGTTCAGCAAATACTCTCTCATCCCTGGGTGGTGGAGTTTGGCATCATAACTTTGTATGATGAGCTGTGTGATTGGGTGCTTTGGATCAAGAACAATGGGGTGTACAGTGTCTCGCTCAAGGTAGGGACTGTGACGTAGGCAACCTCCAACTCGAATTAGCTGGGTTTCACTGTCAAGTTCAGGTGCCAATACTTTTAAGCGACTGTTATGAGAGAGAGGTTTAGCAGCCCTCAACTGTGCAAGGTCTAAGGGGAAAGACTCTTTTTGGGATTGGTGTAGAAGAGTGACTTCAGCATCTCTGTAGGCACTGGCTGTCAGGCTGCTGGCGGCCGCCCCGTGAGAAGCTGTGGACTCTGTCAACTCTTGGAAGGTTTTATGATGATAAAAGAAATTCTTAGTGTGGGTGTGTAACTGTCTGGACCAAGCTCATTCAATGTTCGTCCCCGTGTGATGTCATCAGCCGGGTTACTGGATGATGGCACAAATCTCCATGTGTGCTGATCCGTGAGATCTTGGATCTCTGCCACTCGGGTGCCGACAAAGACCTTGAATCTACAAGACTCAGACTTGAGCCAAGTAAAGACGGTGGTTGAGTCAGTCCACAGAGTGATGTGATGAATGGGCAAGGTTAACTCAGAACTTACAACTTTGGCCAGTTGAGCACCAGTTAGCGCAGCGCAGAGTTCTAGGCGGGGTATGGACTGCTGTTTTTTGGGCGCTACTTCTGATCTGGCTGTAAGGAAAGAGACCTCCACATCCCCCTGTTGTCCTTCTGTCCTTAAATAAGCAACTGAACCATATGCCTGTTCAGAGGCATCACAAAAGATGTGGATGTCTCGCTGACTTGTTTCTATGTCTTTGGCCGGACCAGTGTAGGATCTTGGGAAGGTAGTGTGCGGAAGAGATGGTAACTCTGCCTCCCACTCTGTCCAAGTTTGCAATAGATCGGGGGGAGGTTTGGATCATCCCAGTCCCTTTTTTTTGTCCCACAAGTGTTGGACTTCCAAAGAGCACAGCAGTAATGACTTTATGAACTTCTTTACTTGTAAGATTGATAATATTAGAGAAAAAATTATAACCATGCAACCATCTACTACAGTATCACGTCAGACAGTGCATTGTAGTGTCCCTGAGGAAAAATTCAATTCATTTACTGCTTTAGGAGAGGAAGAATTGTCTAAACTTATTAAATCATCAAAATCAACGACATGTATGTTAGACCCTATACCGACTAAGCTATTGAAAGAGATGCTTCCAGAGGTCATAGATCCTCTTCTTAATATCGTCAATTTAATCTTTATCACTAGGATACGTACCAAAAAGTTTTAAGCTGGCCATTATTAAACCTCTTATTAAAAAACCACAACTTGATCCTAGAGAATTAGTCAATTACAGGCCGATCTCAAATCTCACTTTTCTGTCAAAAATACTAGAAAAGGCAGTATCATCACAACTATGTTCCTTTTTAGACAGAAATAGTATCTGTGAGGATTTCCAGTCAGGTTTTAGACCGTACCATAGTACTGAGACTGCTCTCATTAGAGTTACTAATGATTTGCTCTTATCATCAGATCGTGGTTGTATCTCTCTATTAGTGTTACTGGATCTTAGTGCTGCATTTGACACTATCGATCACAATATTCTTTTAAATAGACTCGAAAATTATGTTGGCATTAGTGGAACTGCATTGTCATGGTTCAAATCATACTTATCTGACCGTTATCAGTTTGTAGTAGTAAACGAAGAGAGGTCATATCGATCACAAGTTCAATATGGAGTACCGCAAGGCTCAGTACTAGGACCGTTGCTTTTCACTCTGTACATGCTACCCTTGGGAGATATCATTAGGAAGCATGGCGTTAGTTTTCACTGTTACGCTGATGATACTCAGCTCTATATTTCTTTGCGCCCTGACGAAACTTACCAATTCACAAAATTAACAGAATGCATAGCTGATATAAAAAATTGGATGACCAGTAATTTCCTACTTCTAAATTCAGAAAAAAACAGAGATTCTAATTTTTGGACCAAAAACTTCTTCATGTAATAACCTAGAATACTGTCTAACACTTGATGGCTGCTCTGTTAAGTCTTCGTCGTCAGTTAGGAACCTGGGTGTGCTCTTTGATACCAATCTTTTGTTTGAAGCCCATGTTACTAGCATCTGTAAAACCGCATTCTTCCATCTTAAAAATATATCTAAACTACGACATATGCTCTCAATGAAAAATGCAGAACAGTTAGTTCATGCGTTCATGACCTCAAGGCTAGATTACTGTAACGCTCTACTGGGTGGTTGTTCTGCTCGCTTGATAAATAAACTACAGCTCGTCCAAAATGCAGTAGCTAGAGTTCTTACTAGAACTAGGAAGTATGACCATATTAGCCCAGTTCTGTCAACACTGCATTGGCTTCCTGTTAAACATCGTATAGATTTTAAAATCTTGCTAATTACTTACAAAGCACTAAATGGTTTAGCTCCCCAGTACCTGAGCAAGCTCTTAAAGCATTATAGTCCTTCACGTCTATTGCGATCTCAGAACTCAGGCCAGCTGATAATACCTAGAATATCAAAATCAACCGCAGGTGGTAGATCCTTCTCCTATCTGGCACCTAAACTCTGGAACAATCTTCCTAGCATTGTTCGGGAAGCAGACACACTCTGTCAGTTTAAATCTAGACTAAAAACGCATCTCTTTAACCTGGCATACACATAACACATTATCAATTTATATTTTCAAATCCGTTAAAGGATTATTAGGCTGCATAAACTAGGTCAGCCGGAACCGGGAACACTTCCTATAACACCAGATGTACTCGTTACATCAGAAGAAGAATGGCATCTACGCTAATATTAGTCTTTCTGTTTATCCCGAGGTTTACCGTAGTCAACCAGATCTGGGCCGTATCCAGGTGAGACTGAGGACCGGCGCCTTGACACGACCACAACGCAGCCCTGAAGTATCAGCAGAGATTGAGTCAACTAGATCATCCATTGTGAAGGCCTCATCGACACAACAGCCAGTGGCACAGCTCCTCAAAAAAAACTTTCTATACCGGTGTGATGAATACGATCCTCAACTGGACTGAACTGGAATAAATACTTTGAATGTTGCGATCCTAACGGACATAAGAAAAATGAATCGTACCAAAGCACTGTTCGCCAGAGGAGAACTGGCCCCCCGACTAAGCCTGGTTTCTCCCAAGGTTTTTTTTCTCCATTTTTAACACAGCAGTCCATTTGCCACCTGTTTGCCATCTGATGTCACCTGTTGGAGTTTGGGTTCCTTGCCGCTGTCACCTTTGGCTTGCTTAGTTGGGGACACTTGACATTTGATATTGAACAGTGCTTTGATCTGCCTGCATTGACACTATTCTTTAAGAGCTGCTGTGCAGCCAAAATTATATACCAGTTATCAATTTAAAGCTGCTTTGACACAATCTGCATTGTAAAAAGCGCTATATAAATAAAGGTGACTTGACTTGACTATGAGCTTTGCCCTGGTGGTGTATGGAATGAGGTAGCCCAGGGGATCATATTGACTGGCCAGCATTCTGTAGATGTTACGTATAGTGATCTCAGTACTCTCTGTGGGATGACACCTGTAGGAAATGGTGTCTGTTTGATGGTTCCAAAGCAGTCCCAGAGCAGATTCTTGCCTATCTGTTTTGCCATGAGAAATCCAGAGCTCAGCACTGGCCGATTTCAACTCTGAGGGCAGGTGGTTTATTGTTGATGGCCGATTACTAGACCTCTGTCTCAATTCGAAACCACCATCTGCCAGTAAGGTCCTGTGTTTGTCGACAAACCTTTTAGCTTCTTCTGTCGTAGTGAAGCTTTGCAGTCAATTGTCGACATAAAAGGACTTCAAGACTGAATGCCTGACATCTTCTTCAGGTCTGCTGTGATCACGGACATGCTTTTGAAGGGCGTACACTGCACAACAGGGACTGCAGGTGGTCCCAAAGGGAAGGACCTGCCACTCAAAAACATTAGGTTATTCCTGTACCTTGAGATCTCGCCAGAGAAAACGCAGCAGTGGTCTGTCCTCTGGAAGCAACCTGACCTGGTGGAACATCCCACGTATGTCGCTGCTGACTGCAATGGAGTGTTCCCAGAATCGGAGCAGAACAGCGAGTAGAGACGGTCCTAGTACTGGCCCTGGGAGCAACAGCTCGTTGAGGTTTTGGCCCTGATAACTGAAGGAGCACTCAGGCAGAGTCCTGTTCAGCATGCTGATCCAGCTTAACAGCATAACCTGCTTGTTCCAGTTTGTGGATTTCTGCTAAGTAAGTAACTGCTTGTTCTGGATTTTTAACCAGTCGCCTCTCTGTAGCTCTCAGCTGTGACATCACTGCCTCTTTGGGAGCTTTCAGCTGTGGCATATTTTTGACCCGAAATAGAGGAGTGGCATATCTCTTTATCCCGTCTACTTCAACCCTGACCGTCTTGGCATCAAGGAGTTCGATTGCCTCACGGTCTTGTTTGGATCTGGTGCTGGTCTTTTCATTGCGCCAGGGAAGCGCATCCATCTGCCACAGTCTTTCAACATGCTTAAAGAGATCTGTCTCAGGAGATGAAGTTAAGGTAAAGTAGCAGTGTTGTTCGTTGGTTTCCAACTGGAGATGCTGCACAGGCCCCTGCAATGTCCATCCAAGCCGCGTCTTAACAGCAGCAGGCCCCCCTGGTGGTCCAAGGCGGACCGGTTCCACTGGAGTAATCAGATGGGGGTAGTCAGAACTGATGAGCAGCACAGGACACACAGTCTCTAGATGTCGTAGTGAAAGACCCCTCAGGTGTTGATATTTCTCCTTTAAAGCTTTGACTGGATGTGTATGTTCAGCCAAGCTTAGCTGCTGGGCTGTAAATGCACCTTTAATGTGGAACACCTTCTTGGGCTGTGACAGGGGAGAGATAGAGAATGACACCACTGCACTACTGAGGCACTACTGAGACAACTCTTCAGCTTTTTACTAATAACTGAGTTGTGGTGACAAATAAACGGGTTACTTCCATATTTCAACCATCTTTGCCCAAGTCTCTTACCGGACACCCTGTGGCGAGTTTCAAACCTAACCAGCAATATACTCTAATGAGAATGTGCTACCAACAGCTAACTCATTTTTCCATGGTCCTTCAAACTGGAGTAAGACTTGCTGCAGGCTTATAAGATGTCAACACGTGCAGAAGATGAGCCAACTGGGCACGTCAGAAGGAAGACTGCCCTTCCCGCCCGATATGAGGATTATGATCTCACTGGCTTTGCCCTGCCTACGTTGTATCCAGAACCCGTGTCACCACACACTCAGATACCCTCCAACCTGTCAGAAGGTGAAGACCAAGAGGAGGGTGCAATGGCATTCAGTCTTCTGCCGATTCCAGGTGATGAGCCTCACAGTTCAGTAGAGTGGTCCGACACAGACCCAGGCAGGTCTGAGAATGCCATACTTAAGCAACGAAACAGAAATCTCCACCATGCAAATGAGAACATGTGTCATACAGATGATGCAACAGGAACGGGATGCATTGCAGCAGACAAATCAGCAGTTTGCTCAAGAGCTCTCACAGCTTATGCGGCAGATGCAGCAGCTACAAATTCAGGGTGATCAACAACAACCTCAGCCCCATCCATCTGCTATTCCTGCCCATCAACTTCATCCTAGCAAACCTATTCCTGCACCACGCCATGTTAAGCACGTGCAGCCTGCGGAGAGAAACTTCGGGCCAGTACCAGCACCACGCTTCAGGCGACCACGTTCTTCAAGCCAAGAACAGTCTCCAGCTTTGGTGGCTGCTCCCAGAGACAAAATGTATTCCCCCTATGACATTCCAAGTACCCAGCCACCCAGTTGGGGGGCCCCAAAGGAAGAAGAATGCTACCATCATGACCGTGATTATTATTCCTCATATCAGCGGGAGTATGAAACTTCCTCACCTTATGATTCTGCCTGGCGCCACAAAATGCCCCATAGTTCACAAAGTCAAGTGCCTCAGTTTGAGCCAGAGTCAATGTACAGAGGCCCTACTCCCACCATACCAGACTTTGTGCATCCAAACCCGAGAGAGTTTTCACGGTTGAAGATCGCTTTAGAGAACACACTCCCTGCTAGTGCCATGGAGAGGTATACATTTCAGTTTCTTACAGACCATCTCAAGCTAGAAGAAGCGTTACTCATCGCTGATTCGTACAGCCATTCTCAATACCCCTTCACAAGAACGATGGCCGCGGTGGATCAGCCATATGGTCAGCCACACCAGCTTGCATTACAACGAATAGCAGAACTTATGGATGGCCCAAATATCAGCAACAGGGACATAAAAGCATTCAGACTGTTTGCACTTAAAGTTCGCTCGTTGGCATTTTGGGGAAACTACCACATGATCTCAGGTCAAGTTTTCGCCGGTTTGCACATCCACACCGTGTTCCAATTCCAACACTTCTGGATCTTTCTGAATGGTTGGAGTACGAAATCCAAGTACAGGAGGACACGTCAAGATTTGTAACCAGCCAACGTAGAGGGCCCACTGCCTGGACCAGAGAGGTAATCAAAGAACACAAGCCCTTTAACAAGAATGCAAACATTCTGCTGAACACTGAGAAAGCCCTTCTTGACACAAGTACCTCAGCTCCTACTGTGAAAACTGTTCCAAAACCCTACTGCCCCTACTGCGATCAAACTAAGCACTCCTTGAATAACTGCTTAAATTTCAAGCAACTCACTACAGATCAGAAGCGTAACTGGGTCAAGGAGAACAGTCGGTATTGGCGCTGTGGCATGAGCCATCAAGCAACGGAATGCAGTCTGAAAATGCGCTCTAAGCAGTGTAACGGTCGACATCTGCTAGTTCTTCATGACATTACAGTGAAAAGTGCCAAGAGCTCACAGACTGTGCCAATTGAACCTGCTTCCACTCCTGCAACCAACTCCTGTCTTCTTAATACCATGAACGAAATTCTTCTCATTCGAAAGCCTCCTGCCAGCTGAAAAGTCCTGCTGAAGATAGGTAAAGTAATACTCAGGAATGGAAAACACCACATGACTGCCTATGCCATCCAGGGTGATGGGTCAGAAAGAACCATCCTTCTTCACAGTGCTGCTCAACAGCTTGGCCTCAAAGGTAAACCAGAAGACCTACCACTCCGCACAGTCAGGCAAGAGCTCCAAGTCCTCAGTAGTACAGTTACTTGTC
Source organism: Hypophthalmichthys molitrix (assembly GCA_037950675.1). Classification (NCBI taxonomy): domain Eukaryota; kingdom Metazoa; phylum Chordata; class Actinopteri; order Cypriniformes; family Xenocyprididae; genus Hypophthalmichthys; species Hypophthalmichthys molitrix. The sequence continues at coordinate 9,308,295 of CM075494.1, forward strand.
TAAGTGCTCGTTTTTGAGGGATTTTAAGTTGTAAACAACTTAATGCGCATGCGCGCAGAACATGTCCAGACAAAGCACCGCTGCTATATAGAACAAATTAAGCTGTTTTATTGTTTAACTTAATGTGTATGACATGCCTAATTTGTTTTCTTACAATTATTACTCCTTTTAATTCTGTATTTTACTAAATGAAAGTCTTGTGTATTTCTGTTTAGAACATTTAATGTTAATACCATGTATATTTATTTGTACTCTGTATTTTCTGTTTATAGAAAAACCACACATACTGAATACACCCAACTAAGACAACTCTTCAACTTTTTACTAATAACTGAGTTGTGGTGACAAATAAACGGGTTACTTCCATATAAAACAGAAAATAGGAGTAGCCTATTTCTTTTCGTTTTGAATTATTTCGTTTAAAAGTAGACATTTCAAGCTTTCTATAGATATATTTCTCATGTCTGTGAGGCAAGCAGCCTATAGCCTATGTGCACAAGCGTAGCGTAGGATTTGCCTAAAATAAGCATCAGCGATGTTTATCGCATCATTGATGCCTGGTCCCCTGCTCCAACAAGCAAGCGGGACAAAGGTTTTAAACTCTACATATCTAGCTATTTGCATAACTACGAGGGTAAGTGGTTTAATCTAATGTGGTGTGCCGTCAGATAGCGGCTAAGCTAGTTAGCGACGTGTTCATTTTTAGTGTAACGTTAGTATAGAAGATTTTTTTAAACGCAGTCTGTTCGTTTTTTGGTGATAATTGTAATATCAATTGTATTAACTTTATCTCCTCAGTTTCTAATAAAGATCAGGGCACTGACAAGAGTCCATGCAGACTGATGTAGATGCAATTAAAACGTCTTTATTTATGCTCCAATAAACATTGTCTCAAAATGACTTGTTATAAGTTTTCCTTGTTCACATACATGTATAAACAAAGTCCATATCTTGAAGACACAGCATATGATCATAGTCTATAGCTTTAGCTGTTAATTTAACTGGTCTTTTCTCTTTCATACTCATTTTCAACACTAGGCAAACTTTGCTTTGACTCAGTAACCCCATCAGAATTCGTACACTCTTCATTTTACATTTTGCAAACAATTGTGAAAAAAAACACATAATACTAAAAAAAATCAGTCTTTTGCAACCAATGCACTGGAATTACGTTTGACCCCATTGTGTGCACACATACTTTCATATGGCCATTGTAATGTTGCAACAACAAACATTCCAGTCGATCAGTCCTAGCAAGACGAGCGTACAGTGTAAATCCAGCAACAAATGCAGCAAGTGAGAAGAAAGAGTCCAAACAAATCCAACGATTAAAGTTGAAATAATTTCCACGATGAATCCAGCCAGTGAAGCACAGTTTTTGACTGTGTAACAGCATGCAGACTGATGTAGATACAATTAAAACAAACGTCTTTATTTATACTCCAATAAACATTGTCATTGCACGCTACTCTCCTTATTTTGTGCAGCCAGCGCGCACGAAGGTTGGTGTCCTTCGGGAAGCGGTGGAAGCTCAAATGGATGTTAAGGCCAATTCACACGCACCGACAAACGCCAACAAACTCGTCTGTTGGAGTTTGTTGGATAGGTGTGATACCCCTGTTGGTGTTGGTCGGAATCTGTTTTCAGCCGACTTAACATGTTTAATCGGCGTTTGTTGGGTCGTGTAATATCTGAGCAGTGTGAACAGTTTTCCAACAAACAGCAACAAACTCTGACGTAATCTGACCTGGCCACGAACCGTTGCCATGACGATGAGGCAAGTCCCCTGCAAAGACAGCTGTTTGATCGCGCCCGCGCCTCACGCACACACAACAAAACACTGGAAACGTGACATCGCAGCTTGTTCATTATAAAAAATAAAATACAGTTTAAAAAAAAAAAAAACATATAAAAGGTACAATAGTCTGTAGTGCAATCCGTGCCATTCAGCAAGAGCACTGCTCGACTTCACCGAAAGAGAGAGGTATAACCACCATGACAGCAACACAGGTTTACCTTCAGTTTCGTTTTAAATTAATTCGTTTTGGCTTGTTTAGCTACATGGTTATAGGCCTATGGGTCAGATAAATAAAAAGGTTCGCGCTAAAAAAAAGTTTAAAAACCGGTGTATACCAACCGCAACGCAAAAGGTTGCGATCAGATCGATGGCTACAGCGCTTCGGATTTCAGGTTAGTATTTTTATTTTGCCTCAATACTTTAATACAATGAAAATATATATGATACTATATTATTAATATAATAAACTTGCCTGCCAATATTGTTAACATGGTTACACGTAAGCTATGTAGTTGTGGAATTTTCCCAGTCAGACTTGACTCGTTCGTCTGTGTTTGTTGGGGCAGTGTGAACATGACAGTTTTTTTTTTTTCATAGAATTCTAAATCCAACGGCCAACTTGTTCGTTGGCGTTTGTCAGTGCGGTGTGAATTGGCCTTTATGCCGACTTGAAGCAGAGGAAAGTGGCACACAGCACAGCAGTGCTCCGTAGATCCACCCTTAGTTCTTTGAAACTTAGATGAGTCACGCACATTATATCTCTTTTTCCGTACAACAGCAGCACTCAATCTTGCTTGTTTACTATAGCGGATGAAGACAGGAAATAAGCCGGAAACCAGCCAATTAGGCCTACGCTGAGTTTCGATTCATTTAGCCTATAAAGGCCGGAACACACCAAGCCGATGGTCAGCCTTCGGGCAGTTTTTGTTCGTCGGCCGACTAAGTTTTCTCATTGTGTTCCACACCGTCGGCTGAAGCTGGTCCTCGTCCGTTTTTTTCCGGCCGATTCGAAATGTTGAATCGGCGTCGGAGCTCGTCATCATTGATTAAAATTAAGATACAATTTTTACAAAACGAAATTCACTTAAAAGAAAGGCTTTCTACAAAACAAAACTTAATGGTCAAAATCATGTCTGACCCACTCCATCTACCGATATATTGTGCATCTTGTCTATCTTATTCATGCTGTTCACTTTTCATAATCAAATAGATTAAATAAAAAAAATAACAATATAATAGGCCTATTTAAACATGAATATGAGACGAAATACGTTTTCTTTAATGGCTACCAACACGTATAGTACAGTACAGAGAAATTTCATATCGTGAGCAAGAGCGGATCATGAGTCGAGTCGGATCAAGCATAATTTATTTTTAGACTTATTTGTTGGCCAGTTGTGGTCTGTGCAATAAATATTAAAAGTTTTAAACCATCTATTGTGTTTTATTGTTCCATGTATAGTAATGATAATATTTACAATAATATATTTAATTTGATAGGTGTCTCAATATTTTTTTTTTCTATTTAGTGTCCATTTCATTCATTTAACATATTTAATAAAGGGGGCATCCAAGTTATTTGACATATTTGAAAAATTCTGTGCAAGCACAACGAGTAGTGTCAAAGGCTGAATCCCAAATGGCACCCTAAACACTCACGGTCTTCCTACCCTTCTGAAGCCTAAAATTGACAAATGGGACTCCCACCATGCATCCCAATGTGCATACTATCCACCCTATCAGTACTAAATAGTATTGAATATTACTAATGTCACATACTAGAGGTCTGCGCAGGACTGTTTTTTCGCCCCGCTCCCGCCCGCTCCCGCAATGGTTCTATTCCGCACGCACCCGCTCCCGCCTAAAATTCACTCTGTGTTCACCCGCTATCCGCATATAGTGATTTTCTTCCCGACCCGACGGGTCCCGCTAAAGATTGTTTCCAGAATCTCGCGTTTAAACTTCCCCTAAAAGAAAGAGAGTGATTGGGGATAACAAATCACTTTTTTTTTTTTAACATCCACGCAAGAACAGAATGACATCTCACAGTGATGCACTGTACTGGAGCTTGATTCGTTTTGCCATAACCATGTGATCTGTGACGTCCGAAGCTTCGTTTTCGCACACAACCACGTGACTGCTTCTGATTCAAATAACGTGAACTCTTGCGCAGGTGTCAAGTGTCATTCGCTTTTTTGATAAGAAAAATCATAATAAGAAAAAATATTTACATGTGTAGTTTTGTGCATGTTCAGTTTGTATTTATTCCCAGTTCATAAGTACTTCAACTGACCATTCTATGACAGTCTTCTTCGTTTATTTTAATAATATAAATATATGCCCAGGCTTGCCTATTTTTTCCCCAGATCAATTTATTCCCAGACTCATTTATTCAAATTGAGTAAGTATATGACACGTGAAAGACTTTTTTTATATAGACTAATTATTTTCATTATTTTATACGCTTTTCATAGCACAAGCTGATTTATTACATGAAACAGTCCAAAAATGGCTGGGTCGTCTGGGACAAAAAGGCAGGGTTTTTTTTTTTTCCACCTTTTGACCACAAGATATCATTAGTGTGCACCGTTTTGAAAAGCTTTGAGTCAAGTCAAGTCAAGTCATCTTCATTTATATAGCGCTTTTCACAATACATATTGTTTCAAAGCAGCTTCACAGTGACAATAGGAAAATTATTATCGAGCTAAAGTTGGTTTTTGATTGAATCACTTCCATTGTAAAAATTGTTAATTATTACTTTAGGGGCCGCTTAAATGACACATTTCTTACTGAAAAACCGAATACCTGTAATGCATTCTTGCCGTTCATTTACATGTTTAGTCTATAGGTTTGCGTGTTTGAGTGTGTATGTGCGCAGAAGCTTGGTCTTTTTTTTTTTTTTTTTTTTTTTTTAAAAGTGATATTTGCCAAATTACTTGTCTGGTCCGCATAATTCAGAAAAATTAGTTGTGTCAGCGGATCTATGCGAACTGGAATAATTTGATAACGTTTTATCTATAGGACTACATAGGGAAAGGAAAGGGAAGGAGGCCTTCACAGGGGATAGTTTAGTTGACACTTCAGGGCTTCGTTATCGTCATGTCTAGATGCAGGTCCTTCATCTCATCTGGATACGGCCTGGATCTGGCAGGCTGAGATAAACAGAGATAGACTATTAGCGAAGACGCCATTCTTCTTATGATGTAGCGAGTACATCAGGTGAAGTGTTCCCGGTTCCGGCTGACCTAATCTATGCAGCCTAACAATTTACATGAATTGAATTATAGAAGTAGCCTAGATAGTGTGTTATGTGTATGCAAGTTTAAACAGATGTGTTTTTAGTCTAGATTTAAACTGACAGAGTGTGTCTGCTTCCCGAACAGCGATAAGTTTTACTACAATACCATGGTTAAACTATGGTTAGTGTAGGCCTAGTTTCTTTGTAGTAAAACGATTAATTTTCATTGGTTTTAAGAGTTAGCCTACCTAAACACACTTTTTTCACAAAAGAATCAAGTAGTGTCTTCGACTGTATGATTGACTCAACAAATAGCAGTATCACCCCCTGAATCTTTCACATGAACTTTAATGTGAGGTTTCAGTAATGGTCATTACAGAAGACTGTTCCGAATAATGTTGTTAGTAGTCGATTTAGACGATGAAACACTGGCCTATCGTATTCATTTTAAGCGTGTTCTTTCACAAACCTGAGCGGGTGTGCAGGATCTCTGTGGACCAGCAGATGGCGCTGTGATGTTATCCATCTTCCGGTGAGTGTGTGAACAGAGCTGAGGTCTGTACGCTGAACACACGGCTTCAGTACTGAGGCGTTCCTTGTGTTTACGCGGCTCTCTGACGCGCTCACGCGCCTGCCAAACAAACACAGGTGCGGAAATAACAGGGATTTCTGGGATTTTTGCGGGCTACCGGTGGAAAGACGGGAAGGAGGCAGAACAAGGCGGCTCTGTGACACCATCAGCCGAAGAGTGTGTGTGCGCGTGTGTGACAGGATAAACAGATGTAGTGAGCGAGCTAATGGTCACTACTGAGGGTGTGTCTGTTTAAAGGATGGAAGGTTTTACCTGTAACCGATAGACAGCGCTGATCACCATGACCTTTGAACTATAGCAATCTGAAAATCAGCCATTATAGTTTCAGCACTAATATATAGATATCAGCACTAATATAGCACTACACTGTAAAAAGCCTTTCTACTTCGAGATACTTGTCATTTTTTGTAATTGTGAAATTTACTAGACACTTTCTGAGGAAAATTTTCTACACCATTTTTCTTTACACTCACATTCATGTAGCATAATAATAAAAAATATAGCCTAAGTGGTTACAGTCTTAAAATAAGACTTTATGAAAATGTACTTACATATTTTTAAACCACATAAAAGCACCAAAAACGTTAAGAATAAGTATCTAATAACATGATTTTCAAAATGTTTTTCTTTTCATCTTCTCGGACCTTCATAACTGGCATTGCCCCCTGAAGGGAGTCGCGATAATAATCATCAGACCCTCGCAGGTCATGTGACTGTCTCTGCAGAAACTCTGTGTGTATTAGTGTGTTTCCGGCACTGTCAGGTGTGTGTGTGTGTGTTTGGGGAGTCAACACAGCAGTTCCTATTCTGAGTTAAAAATAACCTCAGAGACTAAAATTCCTCTCTCTCTTTATCTCTGTCCGTCTCTGCTGGTGTGGAGTCAGTGTGTTACACAACCTCTAAAATAAAGCCTCTTCAGTTATTCTTTAGGGTCAGCAGAACCCTCTTCATATTAACAACAATATACAGCTTCATAGCAATCTTGAGCTGTGATATGGAGAGTGTTGGGGTAATGCATTACAAGTAACGCGAGTTACATAATTAGATTACTTTTTTCAAGTAATTAGTAAAGTAACGCATTACTTTATTATTTACAACAAAATATCTGAGTTACTTTCTCAAATAAGTAAAGCAAGTTACTTTGTTTACTTTATTTATTGACACCTCTCCTGTTCTCATGTTGAGCGAAATCGATGGTAAGCTTTGTGTGGACTGTGTAAACATGGTGGTTATTATTGTAGATTTAGACTAAATGTGAGCATACATTTACTCATCTCACTTGTACAACAAACAGATTCCGTATTCCTCAAAATTAATAAAAAGTCAAATGCAAACTCTGAATATTTGGCAAACCTGCAATAATTAATGTTAAATAATATAAATAAACTTTATGCATTTAATCTCACTTTATTAAGCGAAGTTTTTGGTGCTGACCTTTGGTTATCCAATTCAACAATACTAATAAGCAAAAATGACTTTAGATAAACATCACATTTGTGTTTTTTTTTCTTTGTTTTTATTGCTTAAGAGTGTTGAACTTTCTTCTCCTCCATCCTATTCTTCTGCAATCCAGAATTGCAGTACAGCTGAGATGTTTGTTTGTTTGAACTGCGCCCTCTACTGTACAGACATGAATTTGCATTTCCTTCAGCCTGAGGCTTATTCCTTTCACTTTTGGTGCGAAAGGTACGGAGCCCCGCACATGACATGCAGGAAAAAAAAATAGTAGGATGAATCGTGCGCACAATTTAGCAAATCGAATGAACGAAATAGTAAATCGAGCACACGATTTAGCAAATCAAGGGAACAAAATAGTAAATTGTGTGCACGATTTACTTTCTTTTCTTGCATGTCATTTGCGGGGCTTCATAGAAAGGGCCTCTACATTTGCCAAAAAAAAAAAAAATGGAACAAACAAACAAACAGCCCAGATGAGAAAAAACAACGTAAATGTAACACATTACTTTTCATAAAAAGTCAAGTCAAGTCACCTTTATTTATATAGCGCTTTTTACAATGCAGATTGTGTCAAAGCAGCTTTACATTGATAACTGGTATATAATTTTGGTATAACTGGTATATAATCTTAAAGAATAGTATCAATGTCGGCAGATCAAAGCACTGTTCAATATCAAATGTCAAGTGTCCCCAACTAAGCAAGCCAAAGGCAACAGCAGCAAGGAACCCAAACTCCAACAGGTGACATCAGATGGCAAACAGGTGGCAAATAGACTTCTGTGTTAAAATGGAGAAAAAAACCCTGGGAGAAACCAGGCTTAGACGGGGGGCCAGTTCTCCTCTGGCGAACAGTGCTTTGGTACGATTAATTTTTCTTATGTCTGTTAGGATCGCAACATTCAAAGTATTTATTCCAGTTCAGTCCAGTTGAGGATCGTATTCATCACAGAAGGTTTTTTTGAGGAGCTGTGCCACTGGTTGTCGTGTCGATGAGGCCTTCACAATGGATGATCTAGTTGACTCAATCTCTGCTGATACTTCAGGGCTGCGTTGTGGTCATGTCAAGGCACCGGTCCTCGGTCTCACCTGGATACGGCCCGGATCTGGTTGACTACGGTAAACCTCGGGATAAACAGAAAGACTAATATTAGCGTAGATGCCATTCTTCTTCTGATGTAACGAGTACATCTGGTGTTATAGGAAGTGTTCCCGGTTCCGGCTGACCTAGTTTATGCAGCCTAATAATTTTTTAACTTTAACTGATTTGAAAATATAAATTGATAAAAAGTAACTAAGTAAAAAAAAGTAACTAAGTAACACAATTAGTTACTTTTTTAGGGAGTAACTCAATATTGTAATGCATTACTTTTAAAAGTAACTTTCCCCAGCACTGGATATGGATATGTGGATATTTCATTTTATACTCTTCAGATCAGTGTTTTGATTAACTCAAATTACACTGTTTACAAAGTAAAATGCTCTGAACAAATATATAATCCTCCGATGCGGTCCGGGATGCCATTAAAATTAACCAGTTGTTTCCAACTCTGGGATCCTTCAGAAGTCTGTACAGAGATGCAAACAAGCTGCTTAAACTGGATGCGTCAAAGCGAACATTCTTCCACTCTTCTATTTGTCCTGTTGTCGACAGACTCAAGCGCAGAAACCGTCAGAAACTGAACAATCAGCTACTGTATCTAGTGTAGACAGCATCTGTGATTATAATGGGTTCTATTTGCTTTTGATACGAAGCGACTGAACACCAGTAGGCGGGGCCTATGATGTGATGATGTATTCATCAGTGCCTTGGTCTGGAGGCAGTCATATGCAAATGTATTTGCCCTTGTGATGTCACAGATCCTGCAATATTAAAACAAGCAGCTTTTGAAGCTTGATTAAATAAATGCTGTTTATAATGAGATGTTTTAAGCTATGAAATTTGCAGAATGTTTTAATGGTACAAAGACCTCTTATATGTCATAAGATCAAGGCAAATTGAATTTCTCATGCCACGACCACTAATGAGTTGAATTTAAAAAAAATTAAAGTAATGCACATCTGGCTTAAGTAGAAGACTTATGTACAGATTTGCACATAAAGTATGAATATAAATGTATTTACATAATAAATATATATTGCATAAGTATCAATGACCTCAGATAGTATAATAACGTTTCGTATTTGAGGTGTTTACGTGATGACTACCCGTACGGAAGCATTTCAGACACTTTCTTTCCTGTTAATGACCTTCAAAAGTCTGAAAGTCTTTTTTTCTGTTTGTATTTTTGCTCAGTCTTTCCCTCCGGTTCTTATACGCTCAACCTCTGCCCTCCATCTCTCTCTCTCTCTCTTCTACAGACGTGTTTTTGAGCGTAGTCTGTTTGATCTGGTCCTCACATTCCTCCACCCGCACCTTTTTCCACATCACCTCTTTTCCCATGTGCAGTGTGTTGGTCATGCTGAGCTTTTCCACTCCTGAGGAAACGACTGAAAACACCACCTGACCTGAAATATCTCAGACATTCAAACCTGAACCCTAGTGCACTTTATTTCTATTCAAATGTCTATTTTAAATTCTAGTCTAAGTATCTGTTGACAACATCAGCAAGGAATACGGTCCTTTGACAATCTAAGAGAAAGAAAAATATATTCTCTCTTTTTATTTTTTTAACCATTCAAGCATCTTATTTTAATTTTTATTGTACTTTGTTATATTGTTTGTTTGTTTTTTCTTGTCATGACTTGTTTTGTGCATAACGTTTTGGCAATATTGTAGGCTATGTAAACACAATCATGCCAATAAAGTATGTTTAAATTCAATTTGAAAATGGATAAAACTGAACGTGAGGAAGAGCATGTGGAAATAATGTGATGAATCAGCAGCCTTCGCTGTGACTGTGTTTAATTCATCTGATCCATCTCTCCATCAGTCTTTTCATGCAGGAAATCTGCTCTATTAATGCAGCAAACATCACACAGCTGAGTATATTTATCTTGCCCTGCACAAAGCACACAGCGGACAGAGCTGTGCGTGTGAAAGAGACTTTAAAGCATCCATAATATTTTTATTAAAACTTAAGTCAATAAACAGCAGACAGCAGCTCTTCTCTGGAATGGAGTAGTTTTTATGAATGACTGCATTCATCGCTGGCCACGCCCCCCAGCTCACAGAACTCCGCCTGGATGGCTAAGCTACGCCCCTTCAGAAGCCTACCCGCACAGTCGCGTTCTGATTGGCCGAGAGGGCGGGACTGCGGATGAAATCACAGCACGGCCGTATAAAGACTCACTGCAGTATGAAAACAAGTGTTAGAAACTTCTGTTCTCGAATTAGCGCCGACTCACTATATCGTACTGGAATAAACGCGCCTGTCTGGATTATTAACGCTTGTCTGTGAGAGTTGAACTCTTTTATTGCGTTTACAGTTTCACTGAAACATCATCCGTGGACATTGAAAGGTTTATTGTGAAGATGAGGGATTTAATGTGTCTGTTGGTGTTTGTACTGATCATCTGCACGTCGGTAAGTCACAGTAGTTTAATGTAAACAATGTATATATATATATATATATATATATATATATATATATGTGTGTGTGTGTGTATGTGTGTGTGTGTATATATATATTACATTTATTAAATGTATGTTCTTTAATGAAAACTCATTACATTTTTGCACTGTATATATTGTAAGTATATATATATATATATATATATATATATATATATATATATTCACACAATAATGCTGGTATAATAATAATATTTAGAATTTTTTTAATTTTATAATTTTAATATTATGTTTTATTTTATAATATTTATTTTTATATAGATCTTTTTTTTAGTTCCCTTGTTGTTGTTTTACTTCTTTAGCCCATTTTAGTGCAAAATAAATGCAGTTTAAATGACACAATCTGTGATTCATTATAATCAGTAAACATTTTGACTTGGATTAGTCTAGTCGTGTGTTTTTGAGGCTGGAGCTGTTGCCTGTACGCATCTTATTCTCTTTATCGAGTATGAAAGCAGCACAATGACACCAGGAGCCGCTCAGAAGTTCTGGCCCTCTTAATGAGACTCATGGGCGATCTGCACACCTGAGAGAGTCGGCCCATCCTCATGGCTCCTGTGGATCAGAAATAGATGAGCACAGGCTCAAAATAACCTTGAGCAAAACAATCCAGCATCATATCCCGCTCCATTAACCCCGCAGTCCAGAACCGGCCCCGACCGGGAGGGGCCCGACTTATGCTTTGATCTCAGCTCCACATATGGGTCCTGAGTGACTCAAGAGCTCATCTCCTCTGGTTTTAAGATGCCAGGCGCGGCAGGCGTTCTCAGAGGACTTGGCTGGGTATTTCACAGAGCCATTGGGATGCCGGGGAAACAGGTGCAGCGCTTTAGGAAGTGATCCAATGGAAATTGGCTTCAATGGAAAAACCCTTCGGAATGACGTTGATTCCGGGCAGGGAAACACCCTTTCGAACCCGATTCATCTTCACTTTAAGAAAGGGGATCTAATTTCTAGCTGTCAACCATTTCACAGTGCATGCTAATGCAAATTAATTATACATTTAAATTCACTTTCATTAGCATATTTAAATGTATAAAATCATACATTTTAAATATGCTAATGAAAATTAATTTAAACGTAAATAACACAAATGTATTATTTATAAATGTAAATATAAATGTAATTATATTATATAATCTCAATATATGCTAATGCAAATAAATTATATCTTTAAATTAGTGCTGTCGAATCGATTCATCGTGATTATTCGCATCTAATATAAAAGTGTAAATGTGTGCATATATATATAATTTACAAACTTATGTTAGATGCGATTAATCGTCATTAATTGATTTACAAGAAATCAAACATTTTCTCCATTTAAATGAACAAACATCTTAACTGTACGAGAGGTGATTTCATTTCCATCTGTCAACCATCCTGATGCATTTTATTCAGATTAACCACAATTATATTCACATATTTTTTACTAAAGTAATAAAAAATGATCATTAGATGCATGCAGAGGTTTTATGTGGCCATATTCAGTTGCACCGAACTCAAACTGAACTCACTGTCTGTCTGTGTCCCGCCTGCAGGTTGGGGCGAGGTGTCCTAAGGTCTGTAAGTGTCCGGTGGAGCGGCCCGTGTGCCCGCCAGGTGTCAGCGCGGTGCCCGACAAATGCGGCTGCTGTAAGGTTTGTGCCGCCCAGCTGAACGACGACTGCCATGACGACAGACCCTGCGACCATCACAAGGGCCTGGAGTGTAACTATGGCAATGATGTTGCCAGTATCCACGGAATCTGCCGGGGTGAGTCAACAAAACAACACGACTCCAATGTTGATTTCTGGGGTCTTTAAAAATCATACATTTAAATAAATCACAATATATGCTAATTCAAACTAATACAAACTGTTTAAAAATTTTAGACATTTTAAATATATTTTCACTATCTATCTATCTATATTAGTTCTGTCAAATAGATTAATCGTGATTAATCGCAACAAGAAAGTTTGTTTACATAATGTGTGTGTGTGTATACATGTGTATATATAGTAGAAATACACACACATTCACAAACACAAAATGAAAAATTGAAAAATGTTTATATTTATTCAAAGGTGTGAATGCATTCACGTAATGTCTGAACCTTTCAATAATTATCATGAGTAAAAAATGTAATGACTAATTGTTGAACAATTTAATTCTAACTTTGGTTACATGGAGGACTGGTGTAGTTTGCTTGCCCTCGGCTTCAGGTTTTATTTTTATTAAGACATGCACATTCATTTCCTCACATACAGAGGATATTTTGTGCACTGGGCTAGTTGCTATATTAAGGCAGTTATTTGAGTTGGACTAAAGGGGGGTTTTAGGGGGCGTCTCAGCACACCCAAAGACTATCTGACGCTCAACGACATTGTAAACAAGTCAAAATTCCACTCAGCCCTAAACATAGAGCCTCTCTCATAAAAGCAAAGGATAGAGTGTCAATCTCTGTTTAACCCCTTACTGTCACTCTGTATTCTTTCTGCATAATAATTCAATGCAAATCATTTAAGCTTGAACCCCCAAAAGGAGGTAAAAACAAATGCCAGTTTATCTAAAGGATGTTTAGATATTTTTACTTGAAAACAACGCAAAAAAACTGACTGAGACCCAAGCTAACAAAAATATGCTCTAAGAATGTTTGCTTATGTTCCCAATAAGTTTTGCAAAAAAAAAAAAAAATGTTATTTCTGAATGTTCTCTGAACTTTCAAAATGTCCAGTATTTTAAATGTTTCTTGTTTCTTTGTTATGCAAACTTTAAGGGAACATTCCATTTTATCATTCTTCTAACCCCATTGGCAGTTCACCCCAAAAATGAAAATAATCCCATGATTTACTCACCCTGGATGCCCAAAAAAATGCATCCATCCATCATAAAAGTAATCTCCAGGGAGTTAATAAAGGCCTTCTGAAGTAAAGCGATGGGTTTTTATCAGAACAATATTCATATTTAAAACTTTATTGACTATAATAACTAGCTTCCGGCAGACAGCCGTACACATCAAATTGCGGTGGGAGAGTGACCTCTGACCTGACACATGATGCAATGACGAACAAGGAAGCGCAGAAGATAGAGCAAAACAAAACACCGGTCACAAATTATAACTCTAAAACAAGAAATTTTGGAGGATTTCGATATAAGAGAAGAGGAGCTTGAGTTTGTTGCACAGTCCTATTTGTTTGAACCGCGAGAGGCGTCTAAGCTTATGCTACTCCTACATCCTGCGTCATGTGTCGGGTCAGAGGTTACTATTGTGGTGCAAGTTGACTTGCGCAGTATATGTACGGTCGTCTGCCGAAGCTAGACATTTTAGTTTAACATTTTTTAAATATGGATATTTTTCTTCCAAAAACCCATTGGTTCACTTCAGAAGGACTTTATTAACCTCCCGGAGCCATATGGATTACTTTTATGATGGATGGATGCATTTTTTTGGGCATCCAGGGTGAGTGAATCATGGGATAATTTTCATTTTTGGGTGAATTAACCCTTTAACTACATTAGAACTAACAATGAACAATGCTTCTTAAACTTCTCTTTTTTTGGAGGGGAAGAGATTGAATGTAATTGTAATTTTCAGTACCTTACTGTTGAGCTCTGCTCCTGCCTTTCCTCCTTTCAGCTAAACTGGAAGGTCGCTCTTGTGAATATAACGGGCGGATGTATCTAAATGGAGAGAACTTCCGAGCAGGCTGCAAACACCAGTGCACCTGTATCGATGGGGCGGTGGGCTGCGTCCCGCTTTGCCCCACAGACATTCCCCTGGCAACGCCATCCTGTCCCGCACCTCGGTTGGTCAAAATCCCCGGCCAGTGCTGCCTCAGTGTGGACTGTCACGACGGGTCCTCCGTCCTGCCGCCCGTGTTCAGACGCCCACAGCCACCTCCCTACTTGTTTCCTGACCTGCATGCCTTCAAGAAGCCCCGACCAAAGCCGTACCCCTACAAGCCCAAAGAATCTCTGAGCAACGAGCTCATTGAGGTGGAGCAAAAGTGGGACAAATCACGCAGTCGAAAACACCTGCCAGGTGAGGGCGCTGTTCTGTGTCCCCAAGTTTTGTAACTAGCACTAGTTTCCTTGGTCAATAAGTGTCACTAGAAAGACCATTCACATGTCAAAATCATGCTAGACTTGCATAAAACAGTGTGGATCAGCATGTAAATGTAGGCATATTTAAGAGGCCGAATTGTTAAGACAAAACACTACAGGAAAAATGTTTTTTTTTTTTTTTTTTTTTTTTTTCATGCACTGGTTTGTAATTTTGGGCTATTTTGCTTCCATAACTTGTCTTCTTTTTAGACTAGTGGAAAGAAAACATCCAAAACACACATTTAAATGTTTATTTTCATACACTTTATCTATTTGTGTCTGTAGATTTCAATTTCAGTACATATCTTTAAAGGCTGTGAGTTTTTTCCTCCAGTTCAGCATCACTTACACACACCAAAACTTACAGTTTTATTCCTATCTGTATTCTGAAGATTTGTACTGAGGGGTTTATGATTCGCACTGATTTTTATAACATTTTATTCCTAAAACATGGTAAAAATGTATTTTCTTCTGTCGGTTGACATTATTTTCTGATTTATGGAGTGATAAAACCAGAAATTCAAAATCCCTTCTGTAAAAACCTTTAACTCTAATATGTCAACGAAATGAAACAAGAACTTTAAATCTGGCTTTATCCAGTGTTCAGATTTATCTTCTGAAATTTTTTGTGAATTAGTCTAAATTTAATTACAAAATGCCTCATGCATTTTTAGACATTTCAAAAAAATTGTACAACAAAAACTTTTTTTAATGAACTGTGAATAATCAAGTATCATGAATTCTATTGGTTAGAATTTTTTTTTTCAAAATAACTTCTGAAATTAAAATTTCATTTTAATTTATTTAAAGTTTTAGCAATTTTGTTATTTTTTTTATTTTTTGTTTACATTTTTATGAGTTTTTTTTAAACATGTCTATATAGTTTTTATTATTTCTTATTTCAGTTTTAGTTTTCTTTTATTATTTATTTTATTAATATTGATGTTATTTTAGTACATTAATCTAAATGAAGATAAAAAATGTTGGCAACTAACTGAAATAAGTTTTTAATATATTTTATTTCCATATAATAACCCTGGCTCTGGTTTTGAGATGCATTGCTGCCGTCAAAGAACTCTGTTTAGCATATGTGTACATAAACCAACAATTAGTGCAGTAAAGTGCAAGAATGTGTCCTGTGTGAACGCCCCCCTTTGGGTTTCGATTCAATTAACAATCAGTCCCAATGTGAGCTGTGGCGGTTTCTTCTGCATGCACTTCTGTGTGAGTGCTTGTGTTTAGCAGCCTGCCGCTTCTTTTCCAGTAGATCCTTGTGAACCAGCCCCACACATGCTCCGTAATCACTTTCTCTGTGCGTCAGTGTTCCCTGTTGGGTGAATGGTGCCTGTGTGCTAACTTACCCTGTCTCTCCCTAGCGTGGAAGCAAGCCGGACGGCAATGTGTCGCTCAGACGACAAGCTGGACACCTTGTTCGCACAGCTGCGGGATGGGCGTGTCGTCTCGGGTCACCAATGAGAACGCTCAGTGCAAACTGCTGAAGGAAACCAGACTCTGCAACATTCGTCCATGTAGTTCTGTGGCTGTGCCTATAAAGGTAAAGATCTCAGAAATTGTATGCACATTTACCACATGATCCTACTAAACAGACCAGTATAGCTAGTATCAGCTTCTGAACAACATGTTTACACTACAAAAAAAGTATTTTGTCTTGTTTTTCCGTACAAATATCTAAACATTCTTATATTAAGATACAATTACTTGAGACACAAAATTACATAGATTGTTTTCTGAAAGAAAAGAGAATAATACTGAGGAAGAAAATCATTTTTTGCAGTGTATCTTGGTCCGCCACCTACAGCAGCACCAAACTTGTACAAACCAACTGAATACATTAATTAAAATAAATCCATAAATCTAAACCATGCAATCATTATTTGGCCTTTGGCTCTTTCTTGCGGGAGAAGACCAAAATCATAAACATCGGCTTAAAGTAGAAAAGGAAGCTCAACTGTTGTTTACCGTCTTGATTTTTAGTTGCCCCTGCAATAGTAATACCTCTTTTACTAGTTATTGTATTCGTAACTTGCACAGTCTCACAATGGAAATGTTGCTTTTGCAAAGTTTTCCAGTGTGTAAGCAAAATGTTTCTCCACGATTATTTTGGAGGATTTTTTTAAAGCCTGGCTTGAATGTCCTTGCAAGTCATATTTACCACTCGGGAATCTTGGGGAAAATTTTGATACCCAAGTTCCCAAATTGGGCATGCCAATAAACTTTAAACTTTGGCGGAGGGGAGAACGATTACTGCTGTGATTGGTATGCTTTATTAGTTGTTAAAGTAGTGCATATTAACATTTATGAATTATCGTTTGAAGCGTATTGTATGTTTTATACACAGCATGAACATTTTTGACGAAAATTGCAGAATTGTAAGCAAGCCGACTATCTAGATCACGCTGTGAATGTTTGTATGGTTGTCAATAAATGGGGCGCTTTGGCTTTAATACGATTTTCCCAATAAATAGGTAAGAATAAACCTAGTGTCCTACATGATTCCTGTTCTTTCCGACAACAAAGCATTTGAATGCGACAAGCTCGTAATCACGACTTCAGAAGTGGGAAGTAGGACAAGTAGGACATTTCCTTCACGTGAAGGCAGCATAAGTGCGCAAGACTGTCCCAGGTCTGAAAAATGCCAAAGCGCAGTACACTTGAAGGATTAGTTCACTTCAGAATTAAAATTTCCTGATAATTTACTCACCCCCATGTCATCCAAGATGTTTAAGTCTTTCTTTCTTCAGTCAAAAAGAAATTAGGGTTTTTGAGGAAAACATTCCAGGACTTTTCTCCATATAGTGGACTTCAATGGCTACCAACAGGTTGAAGGTCCAAATTGCAGTTTCAGTGCAGCTTCAAAGGGCTCTACACAATCCCAGATGAGGAATAAGGGTCTTATCTAGTGAAAGGACCGGTCATTTTCTAAAAATAATAAAAACGTATATACTTTTTAACCACAAATGCTCAATCAAGTTGGAAAGGTCATGCGTGTGACGTAGGTGGAAGTATAGATCCAGTGTCTACAAAGCAAACGTGCAAAGACTAAGTCAAACACCCTTTACAAAAAAAGTAAAACAACGATTTTGAAGTTGTAGGACAAAATAAGATGATGGAGTACCCAACCGCGGTACTTCTGCCTACATCACGTGTGACCTTTTCAACGTGATTACATAATGCGTGGCGCATCACAGAGGTACTGCAATTGAAACTGCAATTTGGACCTGGTTGGTAGCCGTTGAAGTCCACGATATGGAGAAAAATCTTGAAATGTTTTCCTCAAAAAACATAATTTCTTTTCGACTGAAGAAAGAAAGACATAAACATCTTGGGTGACATGGGGGTGAGTAAATTAACAGGAAATTTTAATTCTGAAGTGAACTTATCCTTTAATGCACACTAAATTCACACTATATCTCTAATAGAACTTTGGAGCGGTCTTTGAGACTGAGTGTATCCAGTCATTCATCACGATCCGGAACTTACGTGCCCCGATTTCACATCATGTTTAGGAAAACTTTCCAGTGCAAGTTAAATTAGTTAGATGTTACATATAATTTGGTTGTTCCAAATAAAGAACCACAATTAGGCAGTGATTAAGTGTGCCCCATTGAGTAAACAAACGTCTTAAAACACTTTCAATCTTCACGGCCACTTTGGCCAAACTCCGGACGTACGTCATGTAAGTAAATAAGTGGTCAAGTGCAAAGACCACAAGTGTAGGTATTGGGACAGGCTCTTAGTGCTTCAAAAATACGGTGCACGCTGCTAATCTGACGATTCCTCGTGACTCTGCATTGTCTTAACCCACTGAAGTCATTACTGCAGACTTGTTTTCCAGTGCAGATGTGACTGTAACTGCCTTGTGTTTGTCCAACAGAAGGGGAGGAAGTGCTCTCGTACCCAGAAGTCTCCCGAGCCTTTGCGTCTGCGCCACGCCGGCTGCCGCAGCACGCGTCTCTATCGACCCAACTACTGCGGGATGTGTCTGGATGGGAGATGCTGCTCTCCCCGTCGCACGCGAACGGCCCCCGTGCTCTTTGCCTGTCCCGACGGTGAGCGCTTTGAGAGGGCCGTCATGTTCGTGCAGTCCTGCAAGTGCAACGACGAATGTGGCCACCTGAATGACTCAGCGCTCCCACCTCAGCGCTGGCTGTACGGTGACATGCACAAGTTCATTGATTAAGGGTTCCTCTGAAGACCTGCCCCCGTGTCCTTCCCCATCCAATAGAGTAGCGTTTCAAAGTGTAGACGCCAGGCCGAGGCCTCATTATAACGCAAATCCACATGGAAAAAAGGGACGTTTTGGTTTCCGATCCCTTGTACCAAGAGCCTTAGAGTAGATGCGCTTTCCGTGAGGATCCAGGACGGGACTTGTCCCAGTCGTGAATATATACAAATGGATTTTTTGGTCCTCACCATGAACAGTGATGCATTATGGGGCACCTGCACAATCTAGATGAGACTTTAAGCAGGTTTGGAGAGAAAAAAAACAAGATGAGATTAGACACTTAAACATGGTGGGACAGACTTTCAGCTTCAAAAGGGCTGGTCTTTACTTCTTTTGTAGTGATTGCTTTGCCTTGACGTTCAAAGAACAGCCGGCAAACACAAGGGAAACTCAACGGGAAGTCGTTGTAAGCTTTGGCTCGGCTGCTTGTGGACTCGACGCTGAGCCATTTTGTGAGCGCATGACTCCATCAACTCACCGAGGGATATCTGCCAAGCGCCGCAGCTCCCTGGCGTCAAAACGTCGGCTCCTCTGCTCCCGGCTAATTACAATCCTCTTCTATGGGGGCAGAAAGAAACCCAGTAACCCTCTGGTTTGCAATAAAAATATGTTTAAAACACCAGCATCTGATGTAAACATGTAATTTGAAAGTAATGGGTGGGATGGTTCTCTCAAATGCTGCTCTAGTCTGGTCTTTAATCTACCACGTGATGGCAAATGGCACTGTTGTCGGTGTGTTTTATGATGCAGCGGTCTCTATTTTTGCCTGGCATTGGTGCCTGAACTGACGGAGGTGACGTCGTGCCATCTGCCCTGGAGAACAAGGGTTTGAACAGGCTTTGAGACACAAATAGCCAAACTTCTGAAAGTGAGAAGCCATGTTGTCATAGAATGATTGTGATATTTTTTGCTAAGTTATGTTTCCCAATCATACCTCAATTAAGTAAAACTACATTTTACATGTCAGATACCATATTCGTTATAAACTACAGATGGAGTACAATATACTTCATGTAAAGTGATTAAATTGAACGGCTTTCTGTTGTTTTGTGTTTGACATTAACTGCTTTCTCGAATCGATCGATTAATTAGCATAAGTTATTAAGGTGCGGTAAGATTTACCGTTCAGCGAATTTTCGCGGGCGAAATCCAGTCAGGAATCTATGCGTTCGGGAATTTCGCGTGAGGGCGAAATATTTCTGTGCAGATTTCGCATAAGGTTCAGTTGATCACGTGAATTCGCCGCGTTAACCCACAGAAATATTGTTGAATCAACGCGGTTCAAACGACGGAGGTGTGACCAGACGCAACTAACGTTAGCTAGTTAATTTCTCCGATGCACCGAATGGCAGTTTAGCAGCGAGTTACGTCGATTTTAACGTTTTATCGTCTAAGTGAAAATTATAAGACGATTACAAACCGCATCATGCTATCGGATTTATTTTTAACTGATGTTTTTATGCTTTTTTAAACGTATTTTTGTACATCCTTTTAAACAGTCTCGAGTTATACAATCATCAAATGACACCGAGTAGCCAACATGTTATTAAATGCTTCATAAACACCACATCCACCATGCTGCACACTTTGATTCTATTAAAAACAAGACTTGTCTGGGTTTGGTTCATGTTTTAAGGTTTTATTTAGGAAGTTCATCTCATTTGTGTTTTACCTCTTAAGACAGAGGACAACCACTCACCATGTATCAAATAAACTGGCTTGTAAAAACTCACTGCAGCTGTGTGATCATTTGTTCTAATTAATTATATTGCAGAGCATAGTTTTAGATTGCATAATAGTCAATTAAGCTATGTTGCTCAGATGTTAATCAACTTAAGACATTAAATAATTTAGCATGTAAATTGTCATCTTATGGTCACCCTAATAAATATGGTGAATACATGAAAATATATAGAAATAAGGATTCTTCAGTTCAAATAAAAATTAAGAGGTCCAGTCAAATGATTGGATGGATATTCAAATTCTCTTGTTAGGACAGTTTTTACAAAGATGACTTTGGAAATAAGAAAGGTTCATTTTCTTTGCAAAACAATTGTTTTTATTTTGGGTTGACATGACCCAGACACAAGTAACAAGAGTAAAACAATCAGTTAACCTCAAATAAAAATGGAGGTTATGACACTGGCCAGCAAGTTTCACAACATCCAGATGAACTATTTCAGAGCAAAGCTTTACTAGAAACAAAGCAATTTGGAAACCCAATAACCACTTTCAAAATGATACTTTTCAGAAGACAAACACAGCCAGCCAAGGTGTAGTATATAAAAAGTTTTAATTTCATTAAAACCCAAAAGAAAAACATGATTTTATGACAATCAAAACAGACATCTCCCCCGATCCTCCGAGAGAAGCGGTAAAAACAATTGCGGGTTTGAGGTAAAAAGGAGGCTTTAAAAACGGAGGTTTGTCGTCCTGCCGCGGTTCTGGAAACGTCAAGACCTTCATCTGGACTGTTCAACTGTACAAAGAAAGAGATAACATCACTTAAAATGCAAAAGACACCGTATTCTTTCAACCAGTCACTGTATTTATGAGAGTTTGAAAAATTCAAAAGCATTTGGCAAGAAACCAATAAGACGGTTCAAACTGGGAAAGACAATGTACCAGTGACACCAATATCAGAGATAATGGTCTGGTTTTTGATCTAGTTTAACACTTAAATTTGACTGATCCACTGATCTATCTTTATATTCTGGAAAACCAACAACGCCAATAACTCAAACTATCCAATTAACTAGTCTCGCTTTAGTAACCACATCAGTGTCCTTCAATATTACGGTTATGAAGTCATCACAGCGCTCATGTTGCATTAAATTTGGAAGCAGATATCATCAGGGTTCATTCCTTCATGCTCAAAATGCACAAGACCGAAGACTCACTGTAAGTGGAAATGTCAATCTCCTCAGGTAACTCGGCCACGTTGACCTCAAACCGGTCCTGCACATCATTCAGGATTTTGGCATCTGTTTCATCGGACACAAATGTGACGGCCAAACCCTTGGTGCCAAAGCGACCCGCACGAGCCACCTGAGAACGAGACGGGACAGTGTGAGACACGGCCCTTCAGAGCTCTGAAACATTCATGCACAAGGTTTCTTTCGCACCCTGTGAAGGTACGTGTCTGAGTCCTCTGGCATGTCGTAGTTGAAGACAATGTTGACCCTCTCGATGTCCATCCCTCGACCGAACAGATTCGTGGCCACTAGGATCCTCCTCTGAAAGTCTTTGAACTGCTGATACCGAGACAATCTGCGAGCAGAGATTCAAACAGAAGCATTAAAGCATCCAGTGCTTGAAGTGTCCCAGAAGGCCCTCACTTTTACAAGCTCTTAAGAAAATGGTTCAATTTTAAACTCAAAGAACATTTAAGGAGACAAAGTCATTGCAATGCGTACATTAAACTACACTGAAGGATGGCCGATCACAAACGTATGAGGAAATACAGAAATTGTTGCTGAAGGAAAAAGCTTGAGGCTAAATGCCGATTTCGTAATCATAGCGAGTATGTAATACTTCTATAAAGAGAAGCAGCAAGCAATTAAACATCAAAGAGGAGTCTAATCGCATGTGGTGTCTTTCAGGGATGAAAACAAGGGTTTCACAAAACTGGGGTCCACGAGTTCATAAAGCTAAATTAAAATACAAAAAAAAAAAAAAAAAATATTATACAATTTATGGTCCTAAAAAACCCATTTGCCATGAGTGAAAATGTTTATTTTTATTTTTGCTATAGTAGGAGATTGTACTTGTTATTTGTTGGCTGAAACTCTTAAAATGAGGATCTGTGAACTCTAACCATGGACATTTGATAATATGGCATGAAAACAAGTTATATAGATAGTACTCTAAATATTCTACAAATGTCACTTACCTTTTGTGTTACATTTAAACATACAAAAAGTAGACCTGTTCAGTATCCACTAGGTAAACGTAACTCGTCAATGTCACAAGATTAAATACAGTACATTGGAATCCACAAAAAAAAAAAAAAAAAAAAAAGTTTTAAAATTATATTATAACCCACAAACTAAAAATTAAATAAGAAATGCATAAACTTAAATGAAAAATATAATATAAAAATTTACATAACCATTTATCAACAGAGAACTGTGAACATGCAAATGTACTGTTAAACTGAAAGAATAGTGATTAAAGGGTTAAGGGGCTGACAAACATTTGTGAATTTCAGGTTTCATGTATCAATAACCAGTGAAGCACACACACCTCTCTTCCTGTGCCATTCCTCTGTGGATGGCGATGGCGGGGAAGTTCTGCTCCACCAGTAACTGTGAAAGAGCCACACAACGCTGAACTGACTTCACAAAGATCACCACCTGCAGGAAGAACACAGAATTACACTCGAGAACTTGAAATGTCAATGAGCTCAAGCATCTCTGACAGAAACCATAATATAGAGACAAATGCAGAGGCAGCGAGAGTCAATGCACTTAGATGGAAAAAGAAAAAAAAAAAAAAAAACCTTCCTGAACCAGAAATGCAGCAAAACTGGAGTAAAGAGGGTCAAGTTTGATCATGTCATTTTTTGCTTGTTGTATTCTTTATTCATTAATCGCTTTAGACAAAACGTGAAGACTCAAATGAGCATTAAGCCAAACTCTCACCTGGTTGAACTCCAGGACGTCAAGCAGGTCGAAGAGTTTGCGGTTCTTCTCGCTGTCCTTCAGTTTGCAGTAGTACTGCTGCAGACCGTGAAGGGTCAGTTTCGTCTCATCGTCCACAAACACCTCCATTGGCTGAAAACAAACCCCAAACCTTCAGACCGGACACTCTTCTTCACGCATTATAGTCTTAAACAATAATAATCATAGATTAATAGACCTACAATTACAGCCTGACAACTTATAAATGCTCAAATGGCTTTAAATTTCAATAACACTTCCACTGTACCCAAAAGACTCAATTTTTAAAATGGGGACCCAATTATAGCACTTAAACATGGGAAACGGTCCGATTTTCATATGTCCTTTTAAAATGAACAGACGGTACTCACGTCCTGCATAAACTTGCGGCAGACGGGACGGATCTCTTTGCTGAGGGTGGCGCTGAACATCATGCACTGCTTCTCATGAGGCGTCAGTCTGAAGATGTCCTGAACGTCACGCCTCATATCTGACAGAGAAACGCACACGTCATTTTAATCACCACAGGCTCGGCTTGACAAACAAACATCAAGCACTTCATTGAGATGCTCACCCAGCTGCTCCAGCATCTTATCACACTCGTCCAGGACAAAGTGCTTGACGTTCTTCAAGTTGAGGGTTTTGTTGCGGACCAGGGCGAGAATTCGGCCCGGCGTCCCTACCACGATGTGAGGGCAGCTCTTCTTCAGTACATCCTCGTCCTTCTTGATGGACATGCCGCCGAAGAACACGGCCACCTTGACCGTGGGCATGTACTTGGAGAAGCGCTCGTACTCCTTACTGATCTGAAAGGCCAGCTCACGCGTGTGACACATGACCAGCACCGACACCTACATAACAGGAATACAGTCAGGATCAGAGTCAAATTAACCTTCTACAGTCTTGAGTTTTAAGTGTTACAGATCTGTAAAACTGAAAACACCAGCATAATTATGATGAACAGTTATACAAATTGCCAAATGTTTGACAACCAGACGACTTTGAAATAACACTTAAAGTAAAAGATTAATTAAATATCAATATGGCGAATATACACTGGCGCCAAATATCAATATTTTAATTACTGAAATAAGGCGCTATAAATAGATGTCCCTGCTCCCAAGCATCGCTCAACACATGAATGAGAGAAACGTGAACATAAGTTAACTAGCCTGCTAAGAAAGGGAGGTGGATGGCAGACAGAAGTGCAAGTAAAAATAGATGCCCCAGCCATGTTTAAGTTCAGTCTGGACACACTTAGGCTTATATACACCATTGATGTGACAAACGTAGACATCTTTCACGTTCTTCACCGAGCGCTTGCACAGATATACTCGGGAGTGTTTGAAAGCAGGCGTCTATCAGTGGATCCCTAATATATCCACTGATAGACGCCTACTTTCAAACACTCCCGTGTGAATCTGTAAGTGCTCGGTAAAGAGCGTCAAAGACGTCCATTTACAATGTTTTGGAAGCACTGATCATTGTAGCCAATCACAGACATACATGTTGAGCATATGAACACAGTGGCCAATCAGTGTTTAAGAATCCGCTCAACAGCGCTCAAAATGCTAGGCTATGCTAGTATCACCACATTTTTAACATTTTCAAATACCCAAGTCGGCACCTTTCACAAAGGATTATTTAAGGGAGCTGGTAAACACTGATGTTCCCAGTTTATATAAAACAAGTCGATAAGCAGTTAATTAAGGATAAATGTGTCAGTTTACAAGCAAAGAGAAGTTTAAGTGAAGTTTAAAAAGTATAAGCATAAAATGTTTAATTTACAGACTGAAAACCTTTGTGCCGTTTTCTAACAGTTTGGACTTTAATAAAGAGAAAACCTTTTCACTGGCATTTTGTTTTCAAAGTTAGACAGATATCTGGATGCATTATATGCATCATTATAGTATTGTCTAGCAACACATAGATTATCAATCACCGTGTCGTGAGCCATGTATTGTGAGGTACCCTGCGATTCCCACCCCTACTTGCATGTCACGGTTCTGTGTATCTGCATGTCACATGACCATTAAAACAGTCTTTTAGTAAGGGTTTTATTTTAAAATGACTATTGAATCATAATGTAAAATTAAAATGAATATCTAAAGAATTTAATACCACAAATCAGTCAAATTTCTCTGTTGGATAACAGAAAGGCAGTTAAAAGAATTTACTAAAATTTAAAGTTTTACATTATGATTTAATATTTAAATAAACACCAATAAACTTGACAGTTCTGTCTGTTAATGGTCACAAAATGCAGATAAACAAACAAATTAATTCATTTTGATTTTACATTGATTTAACTATGACTTCAATAACTCATGCACATCAGATGCTGATAAAACACTTTTTAAAAACAGTTTAAAATAGACATTTAGAGTTTACATTGATATTTCAATAATTTAACACTTGCATGTTCACGGTTCTCTAATGTTGGTTGATTGTCACTTGACATTCAGGCAACCAATTTAATTATGAAACAGGCATATGTTCACAGCTATCTGAGGTCAACTAAATTTGATATGAACGATAAATTACCAAGTTTCACTTATATATTTGTTTTTTCCCATTACAATTAAATTAACGTTTCATCAGCTCACAAACACCAGTTTGGAAAACCCCTGAGTAAAGTACCTCTCAGCCCTAACAATTTCATCACTAAACAAAAGTCACACTAACCTGTCCATCCACCGGCTCGATCTGCTGTAGTGTAGCGAGCACAAACACAGCTGTCTTTCCCATACCGGACTTGGCCTGACACAGGATATCCATGCCGAGGATGGCCTGCGGGATGCATTCGTGCTGCACTAAAAACACAAACATGACTTTTACTCTCCAGACTAATATCAACATATACAGCAGTGTCAGCAAAACCAGCATCTCATGTCTCTCACCTTCAGACGGGTGCTCAAAACCGCAGTCCACGATGGCCCTCAGCAGCTCCGGTTTGAGCAGGAAGTCTCTGAAGCCGGAGCTATGGATAGACACGTACGAGCCCTTCACCTCCTTCTTGCCCACCGGAGCGACGGCCTCTGGGGCTCCTTGAGGCTCCTCGTCCTCTTCGTAATCCAACAGCTCGTTTTCAACGTCATTCTCAGCCATTCTGGAAACAAAAGTAGTGAGAAGAACGATTATAAAAGCAGCAGAGCAAATGGATCACACCTTCACCAGATTCACACTTTCATAGTTCAAAAAGAGCGAGAACCATTGAGAAATTCGCTTTGTAGATAAAGCCCACTGAACCCCACCCAGGACAGAAACCATGCAAACAAACCCAGAAACCAGCCTGATCACTATTAATGCACTTCAAGAGTCACAAATGTACACAACTGGAGATTTTAAATGTTCAAAAATAATGTTTTCACAACCTAATAAAAGGACTGTTACCAAATGCTAAAACAAATGTTCAATACTATGGAAACCCAAATGCTTGGCCAATGAATAAACCATCCAGACCAATAAGTGTGTAAGTGTGCGGGGTGGGCAGGATTTATATGGGCCCCAATTACAAACAGCCAATAGAAACTCTAGGCCGTAAAGGTTCATATAATAAACGTTTCATATACGTTTTGAACGGAATCAGATGAAATATGCTGGTATTCAACGCAAATACGGTTCAACAAAGAAATTCGTCTAGTTGTAGAACTGTGAACGTTTCGTCGCAAACGCGCGGCTGACAATAGACTGACGTATAGAGAACGTTATGAATGACGGAGACGCTTAAAATATAAAGTAAAATTCTCACACGAGCTTATGGTTTACATGGCTTACCAGCACCGACGCCGCGAAATACTGAAATAGATTATAAAAACGGATAATAAACGCGCGCTCTCTCTTTCTCTCGTGCGCTGTTGTTAGCACGCGCAGCTAACGCGCCATTGACATAACGCTTCGAACTCTTATTAAACTTTCCTGATAAATACAACACACAAAGGTACATGTATAATAAATAAATCAATAAGGAAAAACCTGGTATACTTAATTAAGAAATAATTCTTCATTACCTGTAGGTGACGATTCGTAAGGAATATGTATGAACAAGAGCCGCTGTCTCAAAACCGCACGCGCCAGGCCTCAGTTTATACTACCGCCCGGAAATCCAGCCTCCTGAAGAACACGCGCGCTCATTGGCTTGCGAACGCGTCAATTTCAGACGCATTAAATGTAACCGTATGGTGATTGGATGTTGGAACTGGAACTTGGGGCGTTGAAGTCGTGCTCGCGTTGGGTGCATTTGAGGTAGGCGGGATTTTTGTAGCTCTTCTGGAGTTTGTGAATGTGACTGAAACGTTTGATTTACATTTTCTGCTAGTTTATGACGGAATATAACTGATTTAAGACAGTGAACTCAATTGCCATTAAATGATTTATATCTTGCGCCATATTATGGAAGCCCATTTCCGCTAGATAAGAAAAAATAACGCTTTTGTAAATCTTAACTGTGATATAAAAAGTCTAAATTATGACGTAAAAAGTCATAATTAGGACTTCAAAAAATCGAAATTATGAAAAACGTAGAAATAATTACTAAAAAAGTCGCAAATATTACATGTTATACGTAACAATGATGTAGGCTAATACATTATGACGTAGGCCTGTGACATTTCGGCTTTTTAATCTCATATGATTATGTTTTGACTACCTTGATCAATTTTCTAAAGTGTTGAAGAAATAATAATTATAATATTGTATTAAAAAATAGTATGGGCAGAATGACTGTATTTTATTTGAATTCAACCTCTAACAAACACATAAAAGGACGTGGAAAGCAACCAGACATGAATTATAGTTTGCATTTAAGACATAATGTATTATAAATTGTCATTATAAAAGTATCTGTCAGTATTTATTTATATTTTAAAAATTTGTAGACACAAAACTAGAATGTGCATCGCTTTCATAAAAAAAGGTCTGAACTCATCTTATGACTGATGTGTATTTATCACAAATAATTAAAATGCTTTTGCTATGTCATGTCTATTGAAAAACCAAATATGAAAACTAAGGTCTTAAGAGCTTTAAAATGGTAGCCTATACAGTTTGTCAAGATTAGAAAGGTTCACAATGGGTTAATTGGGCCTCACACATTGGGTCAGTGACGTCAACCAGTTAAAGTAAAAAAGTTTTTAATTTTGTCAGTCGTCACATCAGTTTATCCATAGAAGTCTTCTAGGAAAGAGACTGGCTCTTTCAGCCTCAATTTAGTAATATTATCATCAAATAGTAACATAGTAATATTATAATCTTAAAAGCATGTTCTTTTTAAACTGTACTGGTAATATAAAATTAATGAAATAAAAGGTCACATAAGTGTGGTCAAAAAGACTACATTTTCATTAAGTTTTAGTTCAAAGTACATTTTAAATCATTATGTTTTAATGATCTTGTCATGCAAAATACACTTATTTTGATGTGCTGATTAACATATAACTGCAGGGTGGTAATTGATATTACATTTACTAAGTTAATTTATTTATTAAATATATTTGTAATTGTATTAAGTAGCAATTTAATACATTTAAAATATGACACAAGTTTCAACAGAAATGACAATGAAATATTTTTGTTTACTATAAATGCTTGTTAGTAAATTAAGCAGTACACTTTAACCATATTTCAAAGACAACAGAAAAATGGTTCTCCATAGAACTCTTATTGACTCGATTTTAAAGAACCCTTTATGCCAAAACAGTTCTATATAGCGAGAAATTATTTAATAATACTTAGGTTTTATGGGATAATTATTTCCTTAAGTACTCTTTTTAAAGCTATGCTAAAGTGTACTTCTTTTTTCACAAGGGTAGTTAAATATTGTTTATAAAATAACAGGCCCCAGAGTCTGTAGGTTCACTTTGAAGCTAATGTTTTATATCCGAGATTCCAGTGCGGAATGGAAGCTCCACTGTGCAGTTGAAAAGTTTGGAAAGCAGTCCGAATTGGGTCGTGATGGAGGTTCTGAAGAGCTGGGCTGCTGCAGGACGTCCCTGACCTGCAGAGGTAGGGTGTGCATCAGCCAGTTTTCCGCCAGCAAACCGCCTCCACGGAGCCCAAAACAGCAGCCCAGCTCAATGGGCAGCTCCTCCAAACTGTTTCCCCGTACATCCAGACGAGACAGCTGAGTCAGGCCGCCCAGACCAGCTGGCAAAGAGCCCAGCGAGTTATTTGCGACATTCAAGCAGCGAAGTTCTACGCAACTTCCAAACAGCTCTTTGGGAAGGCGTTCCAGCCTGTTGGCGCTTAGATCCAGTTCACTAAGGAGCGTCAGGGCGCCGACCTCGGCCGGCAGCTCTTCCAGAAGGTTTCCAGCCAGCAGGAGGCGTCGCAGTCTGCGCAGCGTGAAGAGAGCCGACGGTAGGTTTTGCAGCTGGTTGTGCGCCAAATCCAAGAGCTCCAGTGAGCGCAGCACTCCTACACTGGCTGGCAGAGCCAACACGTGATTACACGCAAGTCGTAGACAGGACAGACGGCGCAGATGCTGCAATCCCAACAGCTCCTCTAGAGTACGCAGACTGTTGTGTTGCAGGTCTAAACTGCGTAGGCCTGTAAGCGCCAGCAGAGCTGATGGCAACCTCTCCAACTGGCATCCTTGCAGCTGCACCTCTGCCAGTCCGGTCAAGCGCCTCAGTCCCGTAAGTACCAACAACCTGGTGCCCTCATTGTGTATCTCCAGTTTTAGCAGACTCCCCGCTATTTCGCTCAGCTCACCTGGGACTTTCTGCAGCGTGCCACGCAGCACCAAGACACGGAGGTGACGTAGCTGTCGGAGGCTGCTGAGGGCCCAGCCGCGCCCCATCCCGCCCTCGCTGCTCAACCTCCCGGTGAGGTGCAGCTCTTGAAGTCCGCGGAGGGAATAAACCCAGACTGGGATCTCGGTGGCTTGGGTGAAGGTGAGATGCAAAGTCTCCAGATGTTCTTTGAGGTGCTGCAGCGCTCCAGGCTCCACTGATGCAGAGCAGTGGTAAAGGTGCATCTCCCTGATGAGAAGACAATCCTGATTAACTTATCTAACAATCTCTTTTCCTCATTACATGTCAAAAATGTGCGTGTGATATAAACACCTTTACCCCCGGTTTCACAGACAAGGCTTAAGCTAGTCCTAGTGCAAACTGAGGCAATAATCAAACAGCCACTTCTGAAGTATTTGTATGTAGCTTTGGGAAGTCTGAATTATTTTAGTCTCTCAATGGAGAGACTGAAGCTCTCAGAATTCATTAAAAAGATTCCAATGATGAACGAAAGTCTTATGGTTTTGGAACGACATGAGAGTGAGTAATTAATGACAGAATTTTCATTTCATTACAACTCTTTAAAGTGCCTGAAAAACCCTGATATCAACTTGATTATGATTATGTATATGTGCACTCTTTAAAGGATCATTTCACTTCAGAATTCAAATTTCCTGATAATTTACTCACCCCATGTCATCCAACGTGTTTATGTCTTTCTTTTTTCAGTCAAAAAGAAATTAAGGTTTTTGAGGAAAACATTCCAGGATTCTTCTCCATATAATGGACTTCAGTGGGGTTCATCGGGTTGAAGGTCCAAATTGTAGTTTCAGTGCAGCTTCAAAGAGCTCTACATGATCCCAGACGAGGAATAAGAGTCTTATCTAGCAAAGCGATCGGTCATTTTCTAAAAAAAATGTATATACTTTATAAATACAAATGCTCGTCTTGAACTAGCTCTCTTCTTCTTCTTGTAGAATTCCGGCAGTGTAGACACCAGAGCTGCACGATTCTGGATAAAATGAGAATCACAATTTTTTGGTTTCAAATAGAGATCACGATTCTCCCATGATTCTGAATATACAACCAAACAAAATAACATGTAATTTACTAGAGGTTCTGACAAAATATAAATTGCTGACTCTAATTGCTGGAAAATGTTTGAATGAATTATTTAAAAAATGGTTTTGGATGAATTCAATGACTCATTAATAAATACTTGTTTCATTGCTGGATGAATCAGTGTTTTTGAACGAATCTTTTGAATGAACGATTCAATGACAAATACATTTTTCTTAACAGTTAGTTGTCGCCACCTAATGGAATTAGATGTAATTGATACAACCGTTATTTGACGTGCCAAGTTAAATATAAATACTTCTGTGATAATGTGAATAATTGTAACACAGAAATAACTAATGTGTGATTCAAAACGGCTCTCTCTGGCTCTGACAGCACGAACACAGATTTGAACGTTCCGGTATGATTTTGTCAAAGGTTTAAAAGACGGGGGAGAATCGTTATCATTTATAAAGTAGGATTGCGTGGGTGCTTGAATCGAGATTGCGATCTTTTTACGATTAATCGTGCAGCTCTAGTAGACGCTGCTAAGTGTATTACTGCCCTATCGTTTTGCTAAATAAGACCCTTATCCCTCTTCTGGGATCATGTAGAGCCCTTTGAAGCTGCACTGAAACTATGTGGAGAAAAAAAATATTTTCGACTTAAGAAAGAAAGACATAAACATCTTGGATGACAAGGGGGTGAGTAAATTATGAGGAAATTTTAATTTGAAAGTGAACTAATCCTTTAGCTTGACATTGTTCTGTTTATAAAGCTAAAGGCAGTCATGTGTTTTAATGTAAATACCTACCTGAGTGCGGTCATGTTAGATATTTGTGGTGTGAGTTTGGCATCTCCAATCAGTTCCAGCTTCAACACTTCTAACTGGCTGAGCGTGAACAGAGCCGGTGGTAGGCGAGGAAGAGCCACGAGCTGCAGCAGAGAGCGGCCCTGCTGGTCACACGTGGTCATTGATCTCAAGCGCTCAGCTCCCCAGCGCCGCTCTAGGCTTTCCTCCAGCAGTCGAGTCTCACTGACCGGCGACAGGAAGACAGACAGGCGCTGGGCTAGCAGAGGGTCATACTGGTCTGCCATGTGCAAGAGAAAGGCCAGGTCATTATGAAGGTCAGGTGCGTCTAGCATGGATCCTTTCTCACGTAGACTCTGGAAAGAGTACTGCCTCAAAGACCTGAGGATTAGGCATATTTAATCAGATTTTCATCATAGCTTCATCTTTAACTTTTATAGAGTGTGACAGTTGGGTTCCGGAAGTAAAAATGGGAAATTTATTTTTAAGGATAACTTATAAACCTTTAAAGACAGAACTACTGTCAGCTACGAGATTTTTAACCGATAGCATGTGCTTTTGTTTAAGCCATCAGCCCACATTATTTCAACTTAGTTTTAAAATAATCATGTTTAACAGCTGAATCCATTGTGAAATCCTACATTACTCATGATGCTGTACAGAAAATTCCACCAATGAGTCGCAGCCAGCAAATTAAGCCAAAAAAAGCTTTAAAGACTTTTTTTAAAATAAATGGGAAAAATACTTCCGGAACCACCAACATCACTTTTTCAGGGTAGAACTAACACACTCTATTTGCATTTAGTTCTTAGAAGACAAACAGACACGTTAGTTCAGTCACCAGAATCTCTCGACACTCACACATGGAGACAGACTACAGACTACATGGACACAGTCCTCTCCTGTCTTGGGACGCCCATACTTGTGGAAGATCCAGAAGAGGGCGTAGAAACCCAGTAGACCGAACAGAAAGAGCAGCGAGACGTAGGCCTGCATCAACTTGCGCAGGACGGAGGACAGCAAGTGACTGCACTGGAAGACGCTGTAGCCGGTCAGAGCGTGAAAGCGAGGCTGGCAGACGTGACTGAAAGAGATGGAGCCCAGGAGAGGAGTAGTGTAGCTCACAATCAGAATGAACTTCATGACCTTGAACACCGTCTGAGCAGTGTACACCTACAGGAAAAGTTGTTAAAACACATCTGAAGCTACTTAAAACAGTATTTGTATTATTATTTTTTTTAATCAGCCTTAACATTCTTTAAACTATGGAAGCTTGTTTCTATGATAGAATAATAAGTTAATTGTGATGTTTTTTCTCAGAGTTCTGACTTTTTTTATTTTTTCATATCTAAACTCGCAATTGCGAAAAAAAGTCTGAATTACCAGTTATAAAGCCAGAATTGTGAGAATTGTGAAGTTCAAGAATTCTGAGATATAAATGCACAACTGAGCGTTATAAAGTCCGAATGGTGAGATATAAACTCGCAGTCTACGTTGTAAAACAAAACGTCCAAGTATCATCACGTTATGATTACCACAGACCTTATTTTACTCATAAATTGAAAAACCCCTCATTAACGGAAAATCTTGAGGGGAAACACTAGCGAATTCGTCTTTCAGGTTTTGACGTCACGCCTGCAGCACTCTATAGATATTCGATAAAAAAGACAAAACTGTAAATGCGATGAACTGACTTGTATGTTACCTTATAGATAACATCCGAACTCTCGCAGTGAGCGCGAAACCTGCGCACTCTCTCGAACAGTGCTCTGGCCTGCTCCCTGTCGCTGCGGTCCAACGTGGCTCCCGGTCTGGAACCGTCCGGGACGACTTGCGCCGGCAGAACCGGCTCCTTGACCGACAGAGCCGACAGCGTCGAGCAGTGGGATAATGTAGAGGGACATGGAGACGGTTGTGTGGTAGTGGATGCACTATCAGTCCCTGCCAGCAGAGGGCTGTCCGTCCCCGAGTCCAGACTCGACTTGCGCGTTTTGTACGAAGATGTTACCTGAACTTTCGGTTGCGCCACTTGTTCCGCCTCCGAAAAGCGAGTGTCCAGTTTGGCTGTGTGCGACAGCGCCCTTGTCGTCCAGGGTGATTCACAACATTTGGCGAGGAGCGACAGGAAGTGTTCAATACGAGCGGACGTGAGTGGGAAGTGGAACCAGAAGCAGCCGCTGGCCAACAGAATCAGCGTGTGGAGCAGCGTCACGTACGGTAGAAAGCGCGAGTACCAGGGCAGCGCCTCGTGATAGCAAACCTGGCTGATGTAGATGTACTGCTGGAAGTCCAAGTTGGTACGTCGCCCTTTTGCCGGACTCCCGGTTGACTGTTTTGCGCCTGTAAAAACAGAATCAGACATGGGCTCCATGGGAGAGGTGTAGTTCGTGGAGAAGGAGTGTACGGGGACGCACACAACTCCATCCCGGGACAGCAGAAGAGTCCCAGCGAGGATGGACACCATCAGCATGAGCACCAGCAGGTAGTCCATGAAGACTTCCCACCATGGCTTCAGCAGCTTATAACTGCCCTGACGCTCGCCACCCGACCACAGCTCAGACAGCGTGAACATCTTCAGTTGGAGAGTGAGGAAACACCATTTAATCAATTCAACACTAAGAATCTAAAAACACAGCAACTGTTTGTTTCAAATGTTACATCCAAAACTCACTGTCTTGATACTTAGATTTTGTTAGTGGTTGCCGGGGCATTGCAATTCAGTGGTTCTGGGTGTTTGGTGGGTGTTGCTATGCGGTTGCCTAAGTGTTCTGTTTGGTTATTGGTGTGTTGCTTTGGTGTTCTAGGTGTTAATGTGTTGCTATGTAGTTGCTTCAATGTTCCGGGTGTTTATTACATTGCTATAAGTTTGCGAGGGTGTTCTGATTGGTTGTTAGTGAGTTTCTATGTGGTTACTAGGGTGTTAGTGTGTTGCTATGCAGTTGCTTTGATGTTCTGGATGGTTGTTAGTGCGTCGCTATGGGGTTATTAGGGTGTTAGCATGTCACTATGCAGTTGCTTCAATGTTCTGGGTGGTTGTTAGTGCATTGCTATGTGGTTACTAGGGTGTTAATGCATTGTTGCGTGGTTACTAGAGTGTAAGTGTGTTGCTATCCAGTTGCTTTGATGTTCTGGGTGGTTGTTAGTGCATTGCTATGGGGTTACTATGGTGTTTGTTTGTTGCTATGCAGTTGCTTTCATGTTCTGGATGGTTGTTAGTGCGTTGCTATGGGGTTACTAGGGTGTTAGCATGTTGCTATGCAGTTGCTTCAATGTTCTGGGTGGTTGTTAGTGCATTGCTATGTGGTTACTAGGGTGTTAATGCATTGTTGCGTGGTTACTAGTGTGTAAGTGTGTTGCTATCCAGTTGCTTTGATGTTCTGGGTGGTTGTTAGTGCGTTGCTATGGGGTTACTATGGTGTTTGTTTGTTGCTATGCAGTTGCTTTCATGTTCTGGATGGTTGTTAGTGCGTTGCTATGGGGTTACTAGGGTGTTAGCATGTTGCTATGCAGTTGCTTCAATGTTCTGGGTGGTTGTTAGTGCATTGCTATGTGGTTACTAGGGTGTTAATGCATTGTTGCGTGGTTACTTGTGTGTAAGTGTGTTGCTATCCAGTTGCTGTGATGTTCTGGGTGGTTGTTAGTGCGTTGCTATGGGGTTACTAGGGTGTTAGCATGTTGCTATGCAGTTGCTTCAATGTTCTGGGTGGTTGTTAGTGCATTGCTATGTGGTTACTAGGGTGTTAATGTATTGCTGTGTGGTTACTAGACTGTTTGTTTGTTGCTATGCAGTTGCTTTGATGTTCTGGATGGTTGTTAGTGCGTTGCTATGGGGTTACTTGGGTGTTAGTGTGTTGCTATCTGTCATATTTTGGTCTCTAGATAGAGTCCCTTCTTTAATGTGCAGGTGGGGTTTGTGTGGGGTTTTTCACCCGTTTTCTCGTCCAGCAGGTGAAAGTGGTGCATCTGATCAATTAGTAAAGTAACAGCACACCTAGTGATGATATTAGTGATATTTAACTTAGCAAACACCTCTAAAAGAAGCCTTCCAAGTTATGTTTATGTTCAGTTTGCTGCAGACTATATGTTTTCTACTAATGCATTTATAATGAGATTTGATGTGGCACATTAAGCTGACGGTCAGCTGAGCGCATGAATCTAGAAACCAAAATCCTGAAGAATCTCATACAGCACATCATCTATAACTGATGCATAAATACAAAAAGAAGAGAAATGCACTTACTGTGGTATTCTGTAACGTTTTCAACCCCAAACCACACTTGCATGAGCTCTTCAAAACCTCGGTTTTCTCACACACAAGTCTGGCGCAGGCCGGTTTGTTCTCGTACAACTTCACTTACTTTGCCCCTGTTTACAGACACAGAGGGGCCCCAGAAGCAGCTTTGAAGTCTCCATGGCGACTTGCACACAATAGGCTCATTCACATTATAAAACGTAAGCAAGCCGCTGGGTTTGTAAGTAATACACAGAAACAAGTAACATAGCATTTATATGTAAGTGTCAGGTTTTCTATATTTATACAGTACCCTTTGTCATATCTTTGAGAAAGATCATTTTCCTCTCAAAGCAGTGCAGCAAATGTGAACAGCAGATGGCGCTAATTAGCCACTTCACATGATGCAGTGAGTTTGGACACATGAAATCATTTAGAAATTGATTTAGTGTAGTTTTATGATTCAGAGGCTTTTTTGAATTGTTCTTATAATCAGACTAAAGTGTTGCATTTGTTAAAATTACAGATATTTGTGTGTAATTTCAATCACAAGACCACTTTTGAAAGTTAAACTTGCACATTTCTACAATGTAAAAATTATTTTCATGATTTATCACAATTTTTTTTCTTTTGTCAAATCATCTATAATTAATATAATTAATGTGGTTCAAATAACAATATTTTGAGTTTCTGATTATTAAACCAATTGCCTTCATTGTATTAACTCAATTGTTTTATTTCAATGAACTCAACATTTTAAGGCAACCAGGTTACTTACTTTTTTAAGTTAAACCAACTGTTCTTTTTTACAGTGTAGAAGCAACATGAAAACCTAAAAAATTAATTAAATATGAATAAAAAATACATTATATATATATATATATATATATATATATATATACACACACACACACAGACACACGCACTGCTCAAAACATTAAAGGAACACTTTGAAAACACATCAGATCTCAATGGGGAAAAATATCATGCTGGATATCTATACCGATATGGACTGGGTAATGTGTTAGGAATGAAAGGATGCCACATCGTTTGATGGAAATAAAAATTATCAACCTACAAAGGACTGAATTCAAAGACACCCCGAAAATCAAAGTGAAAAATTGATGCAGCAGGCTAGTCCATTTTGCTAAAATTTCATTGCAGCAACTCAAAATGTACTCAGTAGTTTGTATGGCCCCCAAGTGCTTGTGTGCATGCCTGACAATGTCAGGGCATGCTCCTAATGAGATGACGGATAGTGTCCTGGAGTATTTCCTCCCAGATCTGGACCAGGGCATCACTGAGCTCCTGGACAGTCTGAGGTACAACCTGGCGGCGTCGGATGGACCGAAACATAATGTCCCAGAAGTGTTCTATTGGATTCAGGTCAGGCGAGCGTGGAGGCCATTCAATGGTATCAAATCCTTCATCCTCCAGGAACTGCCTGCATACTTTTGCCACGAGGCCGGGCATTGTCATGCAACAGGAGGAACCCAGGACCCACTGCACCAGCTGACAATGGGTCCAAGGATTTCATCCCGATACCTAATGGCAGTCAGGGTGCCGTTGTCTAGCCTGTAGAGGTCTGTGCGTCCCTCCATGGATATGCCTCCCCAGACCATCACTGACCCACCACCAAACCGGTCATGCTAAACAGGCAGCATAACGTTCTCCACGGCTTCTCCAGACCATTTCACGTCTGTCACATGCTCAGGGTGAACCTGCTCTCATCTGTGAAAAGCACAGGATGCCAGTGGCGGACCTGCCAATTCTGGTGTTCAATGGCAAATGCCAATCGAGCTCCACGGTGCCGGGCAGTAAGCACAGGGCCCACTACAGGACGTCGGGCCCTCAGGCCACCCTCATGAAGTCTGTTTCTGATTGTTTGGTCAGAGACATTCACACCAGTGGTCTGCTGGAGGTCATTTTGTAGGGCTGTGCTCATTCTGTTCCTCCTTGCACAAAGGAGCAGATACCGGTCCTGCTGATGGGTTAAGGACCTTCTACGACCCTGCCTAGCTCTCCTAGAGTAACTCCTGGAATCTCCTCCATGCTCTTGAGACTCTGCTGGGAGACACAGCAAACCTTCTGGCAATGGCACGTATTGATGTGCCATCCTGGAGAAGTTGGACTGCCTGTGCAACCTCTGTAGGGTCCAGGTATCGCCTCATGCTACCAGTAGTGACACTGACCCTAGCCAAATGCAAAACTAGTGAAAAACAGTCAGAAAAGATGAGTAGGGAAAAAATGTCAGTGGCTTTCACCTGTAAAACCATTCCTGTTTTGGGGGTTGTCTCATTGTTGCCTATCTAGTGCACC
Source organism: Hypophthalmichthys molitrix (assembly GCA_037950675.1). NCBI lineage: Eukaryota > Metazoa > Chordata > Actinopteri > Cypriniformes > Xenocyprididae > Hypophthalmichthys > Hypophthalmichthys molitrix. The sequence continues at coordinate 9,347,096 of CM075494.1, forward strand.
TTTTGTTAATTTCATTAACACCAAAGTAGCTGAAACTGATTAACAACCCCCTCTGCTACTTAACTGACCAGATCAGTATCCCAGGAGTTTAACTGACTTGATGCTATTCTCTGAGTAAAAAGTGTTCCTTTAATTTTGAGCAGTGTATATATATATATGCAAATAATGTAGTTGTGCAGGAAACCCCCATTTCCCTGAATATCATGTCGCACATTTGATGTTGTCTTGCACTGGGGATTTACAAAAAGCCCACACACATTTGCTGAAAGATTTGTGTGAAAACTAGAAGGATTTTCAGCAAATATTTTCAGAAATGAATGATGTAGTTTTATAGTCAATATTCAAGAAAAGCGTTTTGTCACTTCTTTAAATTAAAGGACAGTTCAAAGATACAAAGACAAAGGCTGGTTTTGAGTTGATGCTGCAGAACATGCTGTCATATTTCATTAATAGAACAAATAGACTTAAATTTGAGTATAATTTTTAGATTTGATGAGCTCACGTGAATGATGGAAACACTGTGAATTGTTTGATCTTTTTCTGTTTAGTTCTTAAACTCGACAAGCCGTTTAGTTTCGGCTTCAGTTCAGCAGAGATTCATGAGGACTGAATTAAATGATCAGTCACACACACATTAATGTCTCATTCTCATGTTTGTGCTTGTATCTCTGAGAAATCATCTACTCGTGTTCATTTCAAGCAACTCGTGTTTGTGTGACAGAAAAAGCTTCCATCGCCATCCCTCTCGGACGTGTGGTTTGACACCTTTCGACTCAATCTCGCCCTCTGAAACAGAAGGGTGTGTTTGTGTGAATATGCAGGACTGCACACACCCTGCTCCAGTCCTCTGAGGCTTTTAGAAGAAGCTCCTCTATTAATAGAGCAGGCCTGTGGTTTCCAGTGCAAAACCTGCATTCAAACTCACTGCCTGAGATTCACAACAATCCTACATCTTTAAGAAACAATTTAGATTTGCGCTTGTATATTGAGATGATCTTTGGCTGTGATGCTTGAAGAACATAAACTCACAATCACACACATCAAAACCATGAATTCATCAACGACTCAATTCAGAACACAAATCGTTCTGTGTGTGATACTTTTCCGAATGTTTTCTACTTTCTAATTTTTAATTAAAACACGATACATTTGCTTTTGCAATTTTATTTTGAACAACTGAAATTGTCTTTATTTAGCTGGCTTTATTTTATATTTTTATTATATTATAATTTATTTTTAATTTTTATTGGTTGGATTTAAGTAGCAAGATGCAAAAAATTAAAAATCAGACTAGACCATAACCATAATTTTTGTTACTTGAATTAAAATAAATATTATAAAATAAACATAAATATATGAATAAAATAAAATATATAAATAAAATAAATATAAAAATAAAACAAAAATAAACATTTTATTTCAGCTAGTTGACAAAGCAACATTTCTAATTTTCATTTAGTTTAACTTGATGTAAAATAACTAATTTTACATAAATAACTACCTACAATTGAAATAAAAACTATAGACATTAAAAAAAATAAATGAAAAAAATACACAAAAAAAACGTGTATATATGTACACACACACACACATATATACATTATATATATATATATATATATACCAATCAGGCATAATATGATCATTATGATGTTAGCAGCAGATCCTTTAAGTCCTGTAAGTTGTGAGGTGGGGCCTCCATGGATTGGATTGTTCAGCACATCCCACAGATGTTCCATTGGATTGAGATCTGGGGAATTTGGAGGCCAAGTCAACACCTCAAACTCGTTGTTGTGCTCCTCAAACCATTCCTGAACCATTTTTGTTTTGTGGCAGGGCGCATTATCCTGCTGAAAGAGGCCACAGACAGCAGGGAATACAGTTTCCATGAAAGGGTGTACATGGTCTGCAACAATGCTTAGGTAGGTGGTACGTGTCAAAGTAACATCCACATGGATGGCAGGACCCAAGGTTTCCCAGCAGAACATTGACCAAAGCGTCACACTGCCTCCGGCGGCTTGCCTTCTTCCCATAGTGCATCCTGGTGCCATGTGTTCCCCAGGTAAGCGACGTACAAGCACCCGGCCATCCATGTGATGTAAAAGAAAACGTGATTCATCAGACCAGGCCACCTTCTTCCATTGCTCCGTGGTCCAGTTCTGATGCTCACGTGTCCACTGTTGGTGCTTTCGGTGGTGGACAGGGGTCAGCATGGGCACCCTGACTGGTCTGAGGCTATGCAGCCACATACGCAACAAACTGTGATGCACTGTGTATTCTGACACCTTTCTATCAGAACCAGCATTAACTTGTTGAGCAATTTGAGCTACAGTATATCTCGTCTGTTGGACTGGACCACACGGGCCAGCCTTCGCTCCCCACGTGCATCAATGAGCCTTGGTCGCCCATGACCCTGTCGCCGGTTCACCACTGTTCTGATACTGACCACTGCAGGCCGGGAACACCCCACGAGCTGCAGTTTTGGAGATGCTCAGACCCAGTCGTCTAGCCATGTCAGGGTAAATGACTCAAGATTCAGTTGCAAGTGTACAAATATTTATTAAGGAAGATAACGTGAACAACAGCAATGTAACAAAGGAGGTCGTGGGTGCTGATGGTGTCCTCGGTAGTGCAGAGACTACAATGGGTGGATGAATGAATCAAGAGACTGAAATCCAGAGATAATGTGATCCACAAACGACAGCCAGTATATTCCACAACAGCGGGGAAATCCACAAACGACAGGCAGTAACATCCACGATGACAGGTAGTCCAAAACACAGCAGGAACACTGGAGCACAGCACACGGGAGAACAGGTGACACTAGACAAAGAACAAGAGTGAGCAGCAACAACGATCCGACAGTGAATGAACAAACACACACTCAATATAAAGCATAGCTGATCAGCACCAGCTGAGGCCAATCACTAATCAGCAATAATGAGTTGCCCAGCAACGCCAGTGATCACACCACACACAAACACACAAAGACAAGGAAGAATCCACAGACCTACGAACCGTGACAAGCCATGACAATTTGGCCCTTCTCAAACTCACTCAAATCCTTACGCTTGCCCATTTTTCCTGCTTCTAACACATCAACTTTGAGGACAAAATGTTCACTTGCTGCCTAATATATCCCACCACTAACAGGTGCCGTGATGAAGAGATAATCAGTGTTATTTACTTCACCTGTCAGTGCTCATAATGTTATGTCTGATCGGTGTATATAAAATACTAATGACTTTTGAGACTAGCTCAAAGATGCTAATCAGCACATGGTTACCTAGCACAGTTCTGAACAGTTGTACACTTTTTTTTTTTTTTTATCTAATAACACTCAAAAAACAAAAAAAACAAAGATGTCACAACCGAAACTTCACTACATGTTTCGTTCATTACTGTTTCGGTAGTGACACTTTTAGATATTTTTGAGCATAGCTCAAAGATGCTAATCAGCACATGGTGAGCTAGCACAGTTCAGAACAGTTGTACACACACAAAAACTTTTTTTTAGATTTTATGGAATAACACTCAAAAAAAGCTTGCTTAATTGAAGAAAAAAGGGTTTTCGGTAGTGACGTTCCAGATACACACAGATTTTCAGACTTTTGAACACATTTAACTCAAAATGAAGGTCCCTATATACTATGAGAGAGAGGGACACAGGAATATTTCCTGATCAAAAATGTAGAAGTGTGGTTAAAATCAGTCTCAGCCAATGGACTAAAACATACAGTGTTTCGGTAGTGACATGAAAATTTGGAAAATGTGGTAAAGTTTCATGATTTAAAATATATATATATATATATATATATATATATATATATATATATATATATATATGTGTGTGTTTTAATATATATTTTTAAAAACAACAATGGAAAACATTGCAAAAATTATTTCAAGTTGAAATTTAGAGGTTAGGGTTCTGGATAGCCACCTCCAGACTGAAAGTACCCAAAAAATGCTGATTTTATACTGATAAGCTTACTGATATTTTAAATATTATTGTGGGATTCAATAAATAATAGATAATAGAAGGATCTTAAACATCTAAATGTGAATATATATACTACACACTATAATAGTCTCAATATGATCAAATAAAATAACACTGACACGTTGAATTTCTTCTGCTTATCACATGGAAAAACATCTAAAATGTCTATGAAAGAATCATCTTCTTTCTTAATTTTGTTTTTGAGACAGAGACGTTCCACTTGGTGATGATGTCATCGCCTGGTTCCTATAGTGAAACTGTGAGCGTCTTGAGTACGGTTGAGCTGTGTGATTCACACACCTCCGTACACACCTACTCTAGTGCACTTGGCAGACAACAGAAAGTCCAAAAGACAGAGAGCGAGATGGTGTGAAGTAATGCCAGGCTGAAAAGACAGTGGGTCATGGAAAGGGCATTCAGATACAGACAGCCATTCTGACTGGATGACACGCCATTTACACACGTGGGGGGTTTTCAGACAAATTAAAGTGTATTTATGAAAGTTCTTATGAAAGTTTTTTCATGATATATGTCATCTTTCATTCCAGTCACCAAGTTATCATCTGTTTGGCTGCTTTTTTTTTTTTTTTTTGTTACAAAATAAAGGTTTTATATACGTCATACAGTGCTCCTAAAACGTATTTAGACACTGAAATCTGCACCTGAACTCTCTGATCGCCTTAATCACATCAGGCGTCTCTATCTGCACATGTATGAAGTCAGTTCAGGTGTAAAGAATCACTATCAACATCAGCTAACCACAAAAACAAACACAATACTGACTGTCTTCAAGTTCAACATCTATTGTTTTAGCGCATCAAAACAACAAATGGTTTGCTTGTAAACTGTGTTTGTGCTTCTTTCTTCACAATAAGCAACACTTATGGTGATAAAATGTGCTATTTTAAACTGTGACTGCTATCATCTCATTATCATACTCTCTGCATCTGTATTTTTAAGGCTGTTGTTTAGTCAACATGCTATAGGCCACTGACAGCGATGGACTTCATAAAACCGAGAGAGGTGGGTCGTGAGAAAGTGACACGTTTGTTTGTCACACTTCCTCTTTGTTTTCTCACTGCAACCACAAACAAGTTGTAATGCAGAGCAAGAGAGATAATGATGGAATAATATTATACAGTCCAGAAGGGAAAAGGTTTTATAAACTAATTTCTATCTGTAACTTTCGCAGTTTGATGAGGTTGAACATGATTTGGTTTTGTGCTAGTGGAAATCATATTTCTGTCCTAAACATTGTTTTTTCAGCAGAAGTGCCAGTTCATTCCAAGAACAATAACTATAATGAAAACGATAACTACATTGATAACACAGATAACCACATCGACGTACAATAGTTTTGATAGCTATAACAATAACAAGCTATATTAGAGTCTACATCAGTGGTTCTCAACCTTTGTTAACAACAACATTAAGGCCAGTTGAAATAAGAATACGGATTTTGTAAAATATTTTTTACTAAATATTTCTACCTGATAAAATATTTTAGAGCTTGGCTAAAAATGTAGGCTATGTCTCTATATGCATGTTCATTATAAAAATGCCCATTGAGTTTTGATATGTTAAATTACACATTTTTTTCTCTCAGAAACTTGAAATTGCAAAATTAGGCAACCTCATATGTGACCACAAAACCAGTCAAAATTATTGATTTTTCTTTTATGCCAAAAATCATTAGGATATTAAGTAAAGATCATGTTTCATGGAGATATTTTGTAAATTTCCTACCATAAATATATCAGAATTTATTTTTCTAAGTGTAATATGCGTTGCTGAGGACTTCATTTGGACAACTTTAAAGACAATTTTCTCAATATTTTGAATTTTTTTTTTCTCAATAATTCTAGATTTTTTGCACCCTCAGATTCCAGATTTTCAGAGAGTTGTATCTCGGCCAAATATTGTCCTATCCTAACAAGATACAGAAATGGAAAGCTGATTTATTGAAAAAAAAATTGACACTTTTGACTGGTTTTGTGGTGCAGGGTCACATACATCCATACATTCTTCAAAGAAAAAAAGAAGAAAAAAACAACAACCATGAGGCAGTAAATAAAAATAGGCTAATAAATAGGCCTATCTTTTTTTTTTTTTTTTTTTTTTTTTTTAAGAGGCCTACTTGTTCTGTCTTATATTAAATAATGTTTTTTAAAGACCCACTGGTTGAGAACCACTGGTCTACTACACTAACGGACAAACTATAAAAATAATAATAACGATAAGTATATTAGCGTCCACACCAACGGACTATAATGGATGTTTTGTTTAAAGTCTGCCGCTTTAAATGCTCGCGCTCTTTCAAGTCAGATGGATTCTAATTAGCCCGTCAATGATGTCATCATTCATATGATGGAAATAAATCGCTCTGAATCGGATTCCAACTACAGGTGCTGGTCATATAATTAGAATATCATCAAAAAGTTGATTTATTTCACTAATTCCATTCAAAAAGTGAAACTTGTATATTATATTCATTCATTACACACAGACTGATATATTTCAAATGTTTATTTATTTTAATTTCAATGATTATAACTGACAACTAAGGAAAATCCCAAATTCAGTATCTCAGAAAATTAGAATATTGTGAAAAGGTTCAATATTGAAGACACCTGGTGCCACACTTTAATCAGCTAATTAACTCAAAACACCTGCAAAGGCCTTTAAATGGTCTCTCAGTCTAGTTCTGTAGGCTACACAATCATGGGGAAGACTGCTGACTTGACAGTTGTCCAAAAGACGGCCATTGACACCTTGCACAAGGAGGGCAAGACACAAAAGGTCATTGCAAAAGAGGCTGGCAGAGCTCTGTGTCCAAGCACATTAATAGAGAGGCGAAGGGAAGGAAAAGATGTGGTAGAAAAAAGTGTACAAGCAATAGGGATAACCGCACCCTGGAGAGGATTGTGAAACAAAACCCATTCAAAAATGTGGGGGAGATTCACAACGAGTGGACTGCAGCTGGAGTCAGTGCTTCAAGAACCACTACGCACAGACGTATGCAAGACATGGGTTTCAGCTGTCGCATTCCTTGTGTCAAGCCACTCTTGAACAACAGACAGCGTCAGAAGCGTTAAAGATAAAAAGGACTGGACTGCTGCTGAGTGGTCCAAAGTTATGTTCTCTGATGAAAGTACATTTTGCATTTCCTTTGGAAATCAGGGTCCCAGAGTCTGGAGGAAGAGAGGAGAGGCACACAATCCACGTTGCTTGAGGTCCAGTGTAAAGTTTCCACAGTCAGTCATGGTTTGGGGTGCCATGTCATCTGCTGGTGTTGGTCCACTCTGTTTTCTGAGGTCCAAGGTCAACGCAGCCGTATACCAGGAAGTTTTAGAGCACTTCATGCTTCCTGCTGCTGACCAACTTTATGGAGATGCAGATTTCATTTTCCAACAGGACTTGGCACCTGCACACAGTGCCAAAGCTACCAGTACCTGGTTTAAGGACCATGGTATCCCTGTTCTTAATTGGCCAGCAAACTCACCTGACCTTAACCCCATAGAAAATCTATGGGGTATTGTGGAGAGGAAGATGCGATATGCCAGACCCAACAATGCAGAAGAGCTGAAGGCCACTATCAGAGCAACCTGGGCTCTTATAACACCTGAGCAGTCCCACAGACTGATCGACTCCATGCCACGCCGCATTGCTGCAGTAATTCAGGCAAAAGGAGCCCCAACTAAGTATTGAGTGCTGTACATGCTCATACTTTTCATGTTCATACTTTTCAGTTGGCCAAGATTTCTAAAAATCCTTTCTTTGTATTGGTCTTAAGTAATATTCTAATTTTCTGAGATACTGAATTTGGGATTTTCCTTAGTTGTCAGTTATAATCATTAAAAATAAAAGAAATAAACATTTGAAATATATCAGTTTGTGTGTAATGAAAGTATATAATATACAAGTTTCACTTTTTTAATGGAATTAGTGAAATAAATCAACTTTTTGATGATATTCTAATTATATGACCAGCACCTGTATATTGTTCCTCAGTGTTGTTATCGTTATATTTGTGGTGTAGACACGCTATCCTCTTAAAGTCACTTTTACCGATGTTATGCGAATTTGAATGGAGAATCCACGCGATTGATAATTTTGCGTGAGGGGGAGAGATTTCCTCACAGATTTCGCTCGTATTCAAGTTCACGCGAATTCTTTACGCTATTGTTAGTGGACATTGTGCCCGCGAAATTTCTCTAATGTGACCGCACACTTGAACGATTAAAATTTTATCGTTATTGTTGTAGTTATCGACCTTATTGTGGGTCCTCTATTCACGTTTATGTAGGTCATTTAAATGTGTATTTTACACAGGTGTTTAAAAATCAGTCAAGATCATAAATGAATTTAAAACACATGTAAACGCTTTGTGTTTTTCTTTCCTGACCTGCACAGCTGGTGAATCTCACTCAGAACTAGATGAACTAGATGAATTTCCAGTGTTCAATCCCCCGAGCCACAAACCCTCAGAAACTCGAGATGCTTATCGCGAACTTCTTCCCTCCGTGTGTCAGGAGCGTCGCTCTGCGGTGAGGGCGGCGCGTCTGCAGATGGAGCAGGTGAAGCGGTGGGCTTGTGGGTAAAAACGAGCAGGAGCTCTAGGGGGAGACGGAGGGCCTGGTGGGCTTCTTTGTTCGCATTGATCTCTTCGTTTTTCAACGTTGTCTTCTTTGCATCTTTCTAGGAACTCGAAAGAACGTACTGCGTGTGCTTTCTTGAAAGTGGCTTTGGTAGGAAAGTGTTTGCAAGTGAAAACGAATGTAAAGTGGTGAAGGAAAACCTTTACAATGTATAATGGTGTTTCAATGTTCCTCTCACTTTTTGCATTAAATTAGGCCTATACACTAAAAAACAATTTGGGTTGTTTTCATCCCAAGGGCTGGGTAAATATAGGACAGAACATCAACAGGGTTAATTTTACCCAGCAAAATGAGTTCATTCATTTTTACTATAATACTAGCTCATTTTGTGTTTTACTTCAGACATGAATTAATGTTTACAGATTAACTTAAATCCTCTAAACTCTTTTTTTTTTTTAAATACACCACACAACCACTAGTTTGCATGATAATTCCTTTATTTTTATAGTATATCATATTTTATATATCGTTTCAATACATTTAAGCTTGTTTAACAAAAATTAGAAGTAAAAAGTAAACATTTAGAAAGTAACTCAAGTGTAATTGACCGGTCTTAATTAATTGTCCTGTTTCCACCGTAACGGCGCTGGATCTTGTACCGGAGATTGCTCGCATTCGGCGGGGGAACTGCTAACTTCAGACCGCCGTCCTGCGTTTCACTTGTAGTCAAAAAATGCTGTGACTGACTCCATAATCTTTCCATAAATAATCAGTGTACAATTCTAAAAACATATTTTAACATCCTAAGTATTTATATTAGTATTTATTCTTTTTGAATAAAATCACTACATTTTATACAAGGCATCACGCGAAAACACCAACGTGACACTCATTTAGGTGACACACATCGAGCCCCTATATGTTGCTTTACATAAAATGAAATGATATACAGAACAATAACGAATTTGTAGATAAAATAAAACGTACACAAACCTGTATTTTACCGAAGATATTCACCAATTTGATGGAGCTGCACTGCTCTCTCCTGAAGAGGGCGCAAAAAGCCAGCGATAAATAACTCAACCCCTGGGTTGTTATGTCTGACCCAGGATCTGGGTAACACAAAAAATACCTAAACACTGAAAAAATAACCCCCAAAAAATGAACTGAACCCAGGACATGGGTAGAAAAAATGACCCAAGATTTTTTAGATTGTATGAAGAATGTTTTAAACGCCGTTTTGAAAGGGTTTAGGCAAGTTTAGCACATTTTTGGTAACTCAAAGTGCTTTCCATAAAATTATTTAAATATAATCATAACATGCAATTCAACTGATTAAAAATGTATTAAAAACATCATAATAAAAGAGAAACATGCATAAAAAAGATTACAGTGCATTATAAAGATAATTATTATTAGTAATAGTCTAACAACAAAATCTGATCTGCTGTTCTTTTAATACTTTCTTCAACTGCTGCAAGTTTCTTTCAGTTTAGCAGTTTGCCTTGTTCTTCTGAAAATGTTCCGCTGAAACCTGCAAAAAGTAAACCTACAATGGTTTTGTCCCTTAGCATGCTGGGTAATGTCCCTCAGCCCTCTGTACACAATGAAATCACAAACCAAACCAGTTGACAAATCACACAGTGGGTCGTTGTGGGCGCAGCATTCACATCTCTGTGGTCTCATGAACTTCTGAAGCGTTTCTTTAACCCAGCGTCTCTCACAACTGCTAAATATTCAGTGTTTTTGTCATTAGTTTAGTCAAATAAACACAGAGAGGAGTTGAAGCTCGTATGAAGTCCTGGAGAATTCAAATGATCTCCCAGAAGAGCATTGTATTGATCAGAGGTTAGTCTTTCATCTTAATGGAGTTTCATTGGAGTATCAACTTAGTCTCAGATGTTTTTTCTTTTCCTTAATATGACCAAAATAGGTCAATAATCTCCAGTAAGAGTAAATAGCTATAAAGTACGTAAATGTGGAGAGCAGCTCAGATTGAGTGTTGCACTCATATTCACTGCAAAAAGTGATTTTCTTGGTATTTTTGTTTTGTTTAAACATCCTTAAATTAAGATACATTTACTTGAGGTGTAAAATGACACAAGATAAGTCTTGTTTTCTGAGAAATCGATCAGCATGAAGTGAGTTTATGCTTAAAATGAGAACAAATACCTGCCAGTGGGGTCAGAAAAGAACTTAATTCAAAGTTTTTTTCCTTCTTTTTTCACATTTTAACCATTCAATTTTGATAATATTTTCTTATCAATTGTCATGTTGCTTCTCAAGCAAATGCATCTTGATTTAAGGATGTTTAAACAGGGAAAACAAGACAAAAAATACTAAGGAAGAACATCACTTTTTGCATCTGAATTTGGATTATATAGTATCAGAAGAGATCACAACAATGTCTCAAACTGTGGTCTGTAACCAAATGTCAATTTCAAATGATATGAGCTGATTTTCACATTCATTTTATAGCTGCACTGTAAAAAAAAAAAAAAAAAAAAAAGATATATATATATATTTTTTATTTATTTTTTTTCCTGATTTGTTATTACAGCATTTTGTTGTTGTTATTGTTGTTAAAACAGCTTAGATAATTTACATGGTTCAGATAACATACACTAAAAAATACTGGGTTTAAAACAACCAAATTTGGGTTGAAAATGGACAGTAGGTTGTTTTAACCCAGCGGTTGGGTTAAATGTTTGCCCAAGATGCTGCGCAGTTTTATTTAACTCAACTATTGTTCAAAAATGACTATATGGCTGGCTTAAAATGAACCCAAAATAGGTTGGAAATTAAAAAATCAGACACATAATTACTAGGGGCAACAATAATAATCAAAAGGTGAACATTTATTAATAAGCAGTTTAATAAATGTTAATTTCATGTTAGTTAAATAAATCTACCCAGCAGGTTGTGCAAACATTCATCCCAACTTGGGTTGTTTTTAACCCAGCATTTAATACTTCATTGTATTAACTAAATTTTTTTATTTCAACGAACTCAAAATTTTAAGGCAACCAGGTTACTTATTTTTTTTTAAGTTAATCCAACAATAATTTTTTTTACAGTGTGTAGATTCTTACTGAATGACTCATTTGAGTCTGTTTTATTTCTCCTGAGGAACTGTTAGAGAAACTTCTGATACTTTTAAACAGAACAGAGATCTAAATTACACCTCCTACATCATGAAACTTAATCAGTTATGGTGCAGAATGACACTGACATAGATTGGCACATTATGCTCTTTTATTATGGATGGCCGTGATGAAGAACGAGCAGATTTACCAGGCGCCCTGATTTGACGTCTGAAGCAAGTCTCGTGAGGACACATTAGAAAACTTTTATATTTCCTGTGTGGCCGTTTCTCCCGCCTGAGTCTGAAGAAGCTTCAGAACCGAATCACAACTCAATCAAGCAGACGCATCTTCATCGACGGTGAGTCTGACGTCCACAGATATAGCTATTACTCAGAAAGATAGCAAGAAATAAGCAAATTTGTCATGGTTGTGCATCTAAACTCTAAGAGTTTTTCCTTGTTGTTTGAGATTAATGCCACATGTGTCGCATTAGTGTATCAAAAACAACTTTTAATATATTGGTTTCATTTATTATGAATCATGTCTTAATTTTTTTTGTCATAATTAAGATTCAATTAATGCATTTAAACACTCTACGCAAGGCATCTGTTCAGAGCGAATTTGTCAAAAGGTAGTAAATTAATGACATGAAAGTTAAATAAATTCTGTGGAAGAGTTTCAATATGTCCTGGACACATTTATGACAGAGAACAATGATTGATATGATGATTTAGAGACGTTTGGAGGTGCAGGTGAGCCGGTGCAGGTGTTTCACGTCTCTAAACCTCAGATTCTGCCGTCCTAACTGAATTCACTCTTCAACAGCTGCAGCACAATCAACCACATACACTGACTGCACAAAACATTCAATCTGTTTCACTAGATTATACCTGTCAGAACAAAACAGATATCAGAATCATGTATAGTGATAATGTTATATATTAATATATTCTCACAGTAATTCAGTATTACCTTTCGTTTATTGTTTCCTGTTTCTTCTGATGTGATGAATTAATCTAAATAATATGCTGATACTAATTATTTTATTATTAATAAATGTATATATTATATTATATTCTGACAGTTTCTATATTTTCATATATTATGTATTAATATGTATATATTTTTTTCTTATTAAATAAAATTTCATAGTATTTACGTTCATTGATTTGGAGAATTAAGCAAAATAACAATACTGATAGTAATTATTATATTTTAAATAAATGTATTTTAGATTGTTCATTATGATACATTCTATAGATTCATATATTATCTATAATTTTTTTTTTTAATTTGTCCTCGTTATATATATACTTTTTATATATTCATATAATGTATAAATATTTTATAAGCATTTTCTGTATTTTATGTGTAGAATGAAGCAAACTATAACTAATAACTATAACATTACTAATTATTATGTTAAATTGTATTTATATTACATTTATTATACTTTCTATATAATGATAATTTATATTTATATATAGTCTTATTGATACATGTATTACATTATACTATGTTTTTTTTAATAGTATTTGCCTTCATTTATTGGTTCATTACTCAAGTTGGAGAAATAATCAAAATAAAAGTACTGCTATTAATTAAAAGATTATATTTTGAATAAATGTATATTATGTTTAATGTTATGAATAATTTCTGTATATTCATATTATATATTCAAGTACATATAAAGTACACTCTAAAAAAAATCCGCAAAAATAGGGCAGAATGTACTGTAATTAATTTGACAGAATTTTCCATATTTATTTTTTACAGGTGTTTTACCTGTATTTTGAATTTTGAACTTCATTGCGTTGTGTTTTAGGGTTAATGGAAATGTCCGTAAAATTACTGGATAAAGTCCTGGTTATTTTCTGCCTGAACATTATCCGTTTTTTTTTTTTTTTACAGATTTTTTTTACCTTCATTTATTGGTTCATTTATCTTCTAATGTGGAGAATTATTCAAAATAACAGTACCGATATTGATTAAAAGATTATATTTTGAATAAATGTATATTATGTTTAATATTATGAATTATTTCTGTAAATTAATATTATATATTCATATATTTCCTATATTTTTAAAGTATTTACCTTCATTTATCTAATTAATATATAATATTATGAATAAATGTATACTAGGCCTATATTATTATGTGTTCTATTATATTATACTGAACTAATTAACTTACTAATGTATTTATAACAATAAAACATTTCTTGTTCTTTCATTTCAGATTGTAATCTGAAATGCCTCGATCGTTTTTAGTGAAAAGCAAGAGGGCGGGGCATCACTCCACACATTCCGCCCACTCTCAGCGTCATGACGGATGGGCGTCCAGCAGCCGCTCCCAGGCTCTGGAGCTGCTGCCCTGTACATCCACCGACAGCAGCTGGACCGATAACAACACTGATGGAGCTGGAGCTGGAGCTGAACCCACAGCAGGTACTCAAAGAACAGTTCAACACCAGTACAGGGACTGGAATATTGTGACAGACTGAGCACGAAATGAAATACTTGCATTGTGGGAGGTTTCTCATGACACCTAAATACACTCATATGGAAAATAGGGTCTGATTTACAACCTTTATTCATGAGAACATGAGCACTCGCAGCTCATGAGAACTTAACTGGAACAAAACTCCCATAAACAATTACGTTGAATTGATAAAATCACAACAACTTGAATGAGTCATTGAGATCTATTTTCATTAGCCTAAACTAAATACCCCACCACCAACTATTCTATTCCATTGTGAATAAATGACACCATGTCTAGACTGGATGCGAGCGGCACAAAGCATAGCAAAAAAGAAAAAAAACCAATCGATCCTATTATTATCAGTGATTGCGACATGACAAATTCCACACAGTAAACTGATGTTCTATTTCTGATGTACTCCAAGCACTTCTGCTACATCTGACATGAAAAACAAATGGCTTTGCTATGGCTGCTTTGACGAGTCCAGCATGGACGGCCTAAAGTTGTTGCAGTGCAGTGTGACACATTGATATTATGCTGTTCATCTTTAAGAATAAATTTCCCATAATACTTTGCGGAGAGTGAGCCTATGTGCTATATAATTTAATCCCGGTATAATACTGCTCCAAACTTATGTAAACAGTGATAGGAGAAACTAAGGGCCCCCATCATACACCCGGCGCAATGTGGCGCCAGGCTCGACGCAAGTATTTTTCGCTAGTTTCAGGCCGACGCAGTTATCGTTTTCACATCCCGCACAACGCTGTTTAAATAGCAAATGCATTTGCGCCCATTTGTGCACTCATGGGCGTGCTGGTCTAAAAAAGAGGTATGTTTAGGTGCATTGTTGGCGTGTTGCTATTTTGAGACAATTGAAATAGACTGCGCCATTGACCAAGTGAAACCTTGGTCTAAAGTCAATGGCACAGTATTTTTTATTTTTATTTAAAAGGCGCGTTAGTAATATGCGACTATATGAGCGAATCTGCCATGGCGCGAGCGCAACTGACATTTAAAAGGAATGGGAGATGAGACTCTGATTGGTTTATTGCACGTTACACCCAAAACACACCCATTACTCAATTAAGAAAATAGGTACACCCTTTTAGGCCATGTGCCGGGCGGGCCAACCATTTTTCCTGTTGTTAAACTAGCAAAAGAGGATTCAGAAACTTGCGCCATGTGCTTTTAGACCATGCATTTAGATCATTAAAATAGGGCCCTAAGCTTTTTGAAACTCTGAATCAGTTGAAATTATTCACTTTTTCAAAACACGCTAAACACCACAGGCTGGCAGCACCTGCTGGTCACACGGTGTAAATTCAAGGAAAAGTCATCAGTCGTCATTATTGCATGCTAAGAAGAAAATATACCTAATGTTCTATTCTGTGTGATGGCAGTGAAGCAGACTGGTGTTTATTCGTCTGACCTGTCGTCTTCTGCTGCGATGGAGAGACAGACTGATCTTGAGCGTCTGATTCAGGCTTTACTCAGTCACCATCAGCTGACCAATGTCCAGACGCCGCTGTGTGAGTGTCCGCTCTGTGAGAAGGTGAGGAGCTCAGTCTTGGTCCTGCACACATGTATGTGTCCTTTCATCAGCTCGTCAGCAGAGAACAAATGAACAAAGGCATTTAGGATACGTTTACATGACAATGATGTACTAAAAACGGAAAAGTTTTTCCTTTGCGTTTTTGAAAAGTTTTGCGTACAGAAGACAACGTTGTCTAAACGATCCTCGTTCACATGGATCCACGAAAACATATAAAAGCGCTGTATTATTCATACCAGGCCAGTAGATGGCGTTGTCACTTTGTAAAGAAACTCCTATATATGAACACGTAATATAACGTAAGATAACGGTATCTTTTTTAAAGCAGCCGTTGCAACGACACCATTTTCAACTAAAAACTGAAAACTTTATATGTGTTTTGGCCGTTCATTTACACAACAGTGGCGTTTTGGGGGCCTAAAAGCAGGTTTCAAAGTGCACGTTTTTGAAAACGTTACCGTTTTTTGTCTGTGAAAACTACAAAAATGTGAATTTGTGAAAATGGTGACGTCATGCGCATGCGTATTACCTGTTCAGTCTATAGGCGCATAGTGATTCTTTACAAAGTGACATCGCCATCTACTGGCTGGCAGCAGATTACAGCAAATTTAGTCGTTTTTTGCAGATCCATTTGAACAAGGATCATTTTGACAACACTGTCATCTGTATGCAAAAACAAAGCAAAGGAAAAATGTTCTGTTTTTAGTACATTGTTGTCATATCAATGTACCAAAAAGTGCACTTTGAAACCCATTTTCAAAAGTTAGCACTTTTTAAGGGGTAGATTGGACCTCGGCTGAAATATTTATTTATTCAGCAGAAGCTTTAATCGAAAGTGGCTCACAGATGAAAAACATACAAACAGAAGGGATTAAATCAGAGAAAGAAAGTATTGCTAGAACACTAAATTATATTTTATAAAGAAAATAAATAAACAATAATAGAGTAAAATATCAAGATTTATGTATAGAAAATTATTTTCTCATAAGATAGTCCTGATCTGATCACCTGACATGATATTCACACATTTACAATTTACACAAAATCACATGTGGTTTTTGTGTGGTTTTGGAACATTTCATGTGCACTTGCAAGTTTTAAACATGTGACACATCAAAAACACATTAGAACAATGTGAAACACAATGTATTCAACAGTGAATACATTGTGTTTCATTGTATTGAATTTGATATTCAACAGTGCTTTGCATCTGCCTGCATTGACACTATTCTTTAAGAACTGCTGTGCAGCCAAAATTATACACCAGTTATCACTGTAAAGCTGCTTTGACACAATCTGCTTTGTAAAAAGCGCTATATAAATAAAGGTGACTTGACTTGACCGTGTCATTTCCCTTGCTGGTGATATTGTGTGATATTAATATGTCTTCTGTAGCTCCTGTCCTCTGCTGTGGGTTTGACATCTCACTTGTGCAAGTCACATGTCAACAAGGCTGCTCTCCCATTGGCCGGCACCATGAGCCAAGCCCAGCAGCACTATGGGTACAGACCTACAGGAATACTCAGGGTGAGGGTAAGTACTGAACCCTGGCTGTGTACAAGGGTTATTATAGTTAACTAATAAAATAAACATTAACAGAAATGAAATGGAATACACAAAAATGTAACTTATTTTATTTCAGCTGTAGTTACCCAGGAAACATCTGTCATTCAATTTAACTTAAACGAATAAGAACTATTTAATATTTATATTTAAATAAATTCAAAATGAAAATGGAAAATGTACTTTTTTAAAGTACTACATAAAGTCATACATGTTTAATTCAGTGAGTGGCATCTAGTTATCATCTCAGAAATAAAAATAATATTTTTTATTCTTGTAAAACGTCTTAAATCTTAGAAGTCCGATCGAGTAATGAGTACTAGGTCATCCAGATATCATTCATACAGAACAAATATATAGGCTACTGCATATAATGAGAAGAATGTAAGCTGTGTGTATGCTTCATCAGTGAATGTGTGTTTCAGGAGCGGAGTTTTGGCTGTAAGGTTTGTGGGAAGGTGTTTAAGAGGTCGTCAACTCTTTCCACACACCTGCTCATTCACTCGGACACGCGGCCGTTCCCGTGTCCCTACTGCGGAAAGAGATTCCACCAGAAATCTGATATGAAGAAACATACGTTTATACACACTGGTAAAATATATATGTAAAAAACATTTTCTTTTTGACGAAATATTGTTCACGTCATGTCCTAACCAGACGCGACGCTATTTAACGGTTTCAATTTCTGTGACGTCGCGGCTGGAACAACAATTTATGATGACGATAGTCTAACGGCAGGCTACTAGTGTGCTTTATTTAATGTCAAAAGAATATATTTCCTGAGTTTGAATATCATTTTGCGTTACATAGGCTAAACGACAATAGATAATTCACCTCAGATCTTGAAAATGAATTAAAGGAAACAAAAACGTTCAAACTGTGAACACAATGTGAACAAACAAGTGTATTTAACGACAAAGATTGTTTCAGACACTCAGTAATAATGTTAAAATAGTGTAATATACGTATAATTTTTGATTATTTACTTATCCGTTTCGTTGTGAGTGCAGTATGCTTGCAGAGAGAGAGAGAGAGAGAGAGAGAGAGAGAGAGCCCGCCCACGTGCACTTCTGATTGGTTGTGATTTTTTTGATTGATTTTGTCGCGTCTAGTGTGGCAAGACACATTTCTTGTTGCTGGACCTTATCGCATCGCTTCTGGTTATGTCATGCGATGTTGTTAGCGATTAGCTGCCTGTGTAGAAAGTAGACAGAGCTAATGTGATTGTGATCGCTGTCATCTCTCAGGTGAGAAGCCTCATGTGTGCGTGGTGTGCGGTAAAGCGTTCAGTCAAAGCTCCAATCTGATCACACACAGCAGGAAGCACAGCAGCTACCAGCCGTTCAGCTGTCCGCACTGCTCGCTCAGCTTCCAGAGGAGAATGGACCTACAGCGACACCTACAGACACATTTAGAGAATGACAGCTTACTGTATCACGGGACCTGAGAGAGACCGGCTGAATACAAAACACCTTGCAAGGATCATATATTTTTGTATGCTAAAGTTCAATGTCTAATGTTGTTGTAGCCTACAAAACTTTTGCTTCTGTCTAACTGCACACGTTGTTGCACTATGTTTAAGACTTGTTACAATTGGCTCTTATTATATAATCAGTTATATGTAATATGTCCATTGATCTTAATTATATACCAAATAATTCCAGTTTGGTAACATATTATAATTATGTTTTTGTTTTTTTTAATAAATAATTTAACAACAAAACCTCTGAATGTATAATAAAACGTATTTCAGTACTTATATATTTCAGTGAGTTATTTAATGAAAGAGAGAGTAATTTGGTGATTCAAATCTCAGAGGTTTTTAGACTGATTCGTGAGTCATTAAGAGAAATGAGTCATAAAAGTCATTTGTTCATGAATCAGACTATAGACCTTATTCACAGCAGCGTCATGAAAGCGAGGCTGTGTGGGATAGATTAGATATACATCTTTTTGGTGGGTTTGCCGTTATTTAATGTGCTTTTTGATTGTTCTGCTTACGAAACACTGCGAAAATTTATTTCCAAGAAGTTTTAGTAGATAAAAAACTCCAGACTAGAGCTCCAATCTGATCACACACAGCAGATACCAGCCGTTCAGCTGCCCGCACTGCGTTTAGCCAGCAGAGGCAGTGGCGTGCAGTGGTGTTCTGAAATGAAGAGGCAAAGTCCTCACAGTTATTTATTTATTTATTTAAATATTTATTTATAAATCAAATGTAAATTCGTGCCCGTTACTCTTAATGTTGTCACATTTTTCTCGTTAAATGAACATTACATTATATCACAAACAAAAAACAAATACCATTCTATTTTGTATATTTACATTGACAATATAATTAAAGTTCTATTTGTTAAAACTAAGTCAATCTCATCAGGTTAGTGTTTTAAGCATTTTTGCATTTATTCCAAAATAATAACTAAAGGCAGTAGCAAGTTAATATATTTTATTCATGTATTGATGTTCAGCTGTTCTTTTTGATAGTAAACTTATATCAGTTATGCTCGGTAAACACTCTGTCACAGACACCAAGATGTATCTTTAATTTCACCAAGCTGACTGCTCACTAAAAAACCCCACAGTCATCATGTTTTCAGGTCTTTTCAAGTTTGATTTTGACGTGACATAAAGAGGTGATATCTAAGTGGGTGAGCTGTTTACTTAATTTTTAATTATTCCTCCCATTGACACCATAATTTTATTCAGACTGATGCGCGGAACATGCACATAAACAGTAGGTAGGATTTATCACACAAACCAATCATAGTGCGATGAAGGCATAGCCTTCTCTCATGTGATTTTCCCCCATTCATTCTCAGTTAACCCCCACTAAACCCACCGCACGCTTTAGGGGGTCTGTTGATTTTCAATGAGCTGAGAGGAGGCACCAGAGACGCAGACCGCTGTAACTTCACCTACGGGTGTCGCTGTTGAACAGTGTTCCTTTAGAAAATCGAGTGACTTGAACACTTTTTATTATCACATTTTGTTATACCTATTTGCGTTGTTTTATTTTTGTAATATGATTTAATTTCTCATCCTATATTTTGAGGAGGCACTGCCTCCCTTGCCTCCTCGGAGGAAACACCCCTGAGCAGAGGAGAATGGACCTACAGCGCCACCTACAGACACACTCAAGGTGCGTTCACACTCTGCATGTTTGGATTGAAACGAACCAAAAACAGGAAGATAAGACCCTAAAAAGGACAGAATGCTCATGCATATAATTTTTTTCTCGTCATAGTCATGATGTTGCCCATCAGGCCATCACAGTTCGGTACAGGCATAAGAATCTCGTGTTCTTGTAGCAGATCGTTTGTGTTTGTGACAGAGAGATTCCTGCCACTGTTTTGACTAAGGGTGAGTTCACACTTGTAGTTCGGTTCGTTTGGTTCATTTGGTCCAGACCAAAAAAGAAAAAAAAACATTTAGTCCTGGTCTGATTAGTGTTCAGATTGGCAATTTTATCACCGAACCAAAAGATACCGAACCTAAAGGCATAGGGATACATTCATAACCTGATTGGTCGGATTTTATGACATAATGCCTATTTTGAGACGGAACTTACCGAACATCCAAAACAATGCTGTGTGCTGAGGTAAATGCGCTTGTTGTGTGTGCGTAGCCTGCATATGATGGTATTTTGGCCAGGGAACTCGTGAAGAGCTTATAAAATGTGTAAAGGAGCCAAAACAGCGGCGGTAATCCCTCTGTCACACGCAAACGATCTGCTGCGTGGAGACACGCGTCTGATGCCTGTGATGAGCAAACTCGCGACTGTGACGAGAGAAAACCGATATGCGTGAGTACTCTGTCCTTTTTAGGGTCTCATCTTCCTGTTTTTGGTTCGTTTACATGTCTTTGGTCCGTGTTGCGTTCATATATCAAAGTTCGTTCGGAAGCGGACCGAGACCCATCTTTTCAACGGTCTCGGTCCGCTTGTTCGGATGGCAGCGTTCACACATATTCAAATGAACCGCACTAACAGAGCAATCGCACCAGGGTTCGTTTTAATCGAACCAAACATGCCAAGTTTAAGTTCCATCTCAAAATAGGCAATACGTCATAAACACCAACCAATCACACTGTGAACGTGTCCCTGTGCCTTTAGGCTCGGTATCTTACTCTTAGCTTAAAAGCGTTTCTCAATACCAAGTACGTAAAGTTTGGACTTGTATCAGTAGTTCAGACTTACTTGGCAAGTTCGACTCAGGAGAACGGACTCCCGAGGACGGGACGACGCAAGTCCGGTGAGTCTCAAATGGTACAGCTTACTTGATAGCGTCACTCAGCTTGTTCTGGCTACTCCGGTTATCTCTGTATGTATTTAGGCAACAATAAAATGAAATATGTTATAAAACACCACTCTGCCTCTTTTAGTTTTCATTTAAAAAAATCTTAAATATATTAATAGCCTCACAAATGTGGTTCAGGCAACACGTTCATTGATTATCTTCAACAAAACATCTATAACAAAATATCTATAAGTATAACAAAACGAAATATAAAACACAACCTTGCCTCTTATAATTTACATTTTAAAAGTATTAAACATATTCATATGTGGTTCAGACGCATACTCTGATTATCTTCACTGTAATAAAATAAAATATAACATAAAACACAACCCTGTCTCTATTTGTTAAATCGCCCGGATCTCACAACTCCGAAAACGTCAGATCATATTTTCAAATATGCGCTATCAATAAACCACAAATTTGAGCTTTCAGGTACATTCTCTTAAAACTACATATCATGACATAAAAACTGTTTAAATCTTTATTTTCTCCTTTACTATTGACACTTACTGGTTAGTGCGAGATGCATTCTGGCATTCTTGGCATCCTCGATAAAAGGGGCGGATCAAGAACACATCTGGGGATTTAAACTGTAGTACTTGGCTAGATGCGAACTTTGAAGTGGAACAGTACTTGGGCAGCGACTTATGATTTAAGTCCTGGTGTCCTCTACAGAGGTCATGTATGAAATCAATGCCCTGTTTTGTAACAGAAAGTCATATTTTGATTAGAAACCCCATAACATTTTCCCGAGATATTGAACAATTAAAAAAAAAAAAAAAAAAATCAGATTTAAATGATAATTACAAAATATTATCATAGTTCCATAAGAGTGCTAAATTTGATCACTAAATCAATGTCAGTCATTTTTAAATACCAAGGAGAAGTTGTTGTCATGGTGAAACATTGCAAAGCCCTGAATGTGCTCTTTACAGGACAGCCAGACTTAAAACTGTGACATGTATGACGTCAGAGAAATTCACTAAAATAATGTCCACTACAGAGGACAAAAGTCTATTCCTGGGTCCCAGGAGGATATAATCTGATCCATGTTTACTAATGTAACTTACTAATTTACTAATGCTCGGACACATTCTCTCTCGCGCGCAGGTTCGCTCGCTCTCGGACACACTCGGTGTCTCTCGCGCGCTCGCGGCGTTCGCTTCGCTTTTGTCCAGTCCCGCGCCTCATACCGAAGCGGTATTCAAGATGTTCAAGATAGGCTGGATCCCAAATGGTACCCTAAACCCTCACGGGCCCTGTCCCAAATGGCACCCTAAACCCTCACGGTCTTCCTCTGAGTCCGCACTTTCACGAAGTAATGCCGCTTTGACTACCGGGTGGAAGTCCTCTGTGTAGCTCACAGACTTGCGGGCTCAGCAGAAGTGCGCATCGAGGGCGCATGGCAGCCGCAAAGGGGGCGCTCGCGAGCACCCTTCTGAAAGCTAAAATGATGAATGGGACACCCTAGGTCTCGTGGATTTAACGGACACGCGCACGCGGCAGCCATTGTAGTCCACAAGACCCAAAGTGCTATGCAGTGTGCCATAGTGTGGGTTTATTGTGCATTAAGGGTACTGCACTTGGGCATTTTTAAGACATGGGACAGTCTTGCACACTTACTTCCTGTCGCGTGCACGCGCTCTCAAGTGGCCAAGACCTGACAAGAAGTGAAACTCAATAGAACGTTCCATTGCAACACCAGCGCCCAGCAGCCCTGCGCTTCCGTCCTTCCGCCCTTTGTCCACTAGTTTCTATAGCAATATCAGCTGCTTTGTTAAAAAATAAATAAATAAAAACGTACATTAAAGCTGAAATCCAACCTGAATGATGACAACACAGAATAACATACAATCACTAGTGATCATCAAATCCTTTTAACACTTTATTTTACGGACTTTGTGTTTAAGTCTTCCACTTTTTTCACAAAACCTTTGCTCTCTAGAAACCCAGTCAGTTTGGGTTAAAAATCTTTGAAGTTCAAGTATTAGCAATAGCATTATAAACTGAATTAATACCAACATATGAAATTAAATTAAGGACATGCAGAAAAATTGGGAATGTTGGACAATAAATATATAACAGAATATAACAGCTTGACAGTAAACTGTTTTTGCAGTGTTGGCTTATATTAACCC
Source organism: Hypophthalmichthys molitrix (assembly GCA_037950675.1). NCBI lineage: Eukaryota > Metazoa > Chordata > Actinopteri > Cypriniformes > Xenocyprididae > Hypophthalmichthys > Hypophthalmichthys molitrix. The sequence goes on from CM075494.1 coordinate 9,370,819, forward strand.
TTTCGCACGTAAGTTTAAAATATTCTGGCTCACCCCCCAGCGTGAGTTTTTTTTTAAGGCGACAGTTATTTAGAACTTATCCCTTTATTGTTGCCATGGTGACGCGTCATTGCTTGTCATGCAACACGGCAGAGCGCTGTATGACTGATGATCTGCTTTTATTTCATTTTTCCCTTTTTATTCAAAATATTCACAAATTTGTTAACTATAGCATGAAATATCTGATATTCCGATTGCCAAATATGTGCAAGTGGATGTGTTTTGCTGTTTAAACACCTTTATAACGATCGCGTTAGTTGAGCCATATGCGCGATGGGCGCCGCATTGTTAGTTTGCGCCGCACAGAGAATCGGATCTGTTGGATTTATAACACGTGAATTCATCCACTTCTCCCGAAATACATGAAAGTAAGTGAGCCAGTGAACTGGGGAAGAATAGAGTAATCCTTAAAGTTACTTACACAATGTGTATCTGATATGAATATAACGTGTCGTGTAATTATAATGGAAAGGGTTGTTATTTCCGCTTCTATAGACATCATTGTATATTTTACAATTTTTAAATGTATTGTTTTGTTAGTACTCATGTGTATTTAAATGTCTGAAACCTAAAATAAACATTATTTGGTTAAAAACACTTTTTTCCCCCTTACAAAAATGCCCTGTGGTATTCCATGTGATAAAACATCAGAAGTACCACACAAAACTGTTGTGGTAATTGTGTAGTATTGTGTTGTTGTTTTTTTGGGGCGCTTTACCACAGCACTTTGTTGTACAGTATGTAATATTCCTGTAGTATTCTTGTGGTACTACCACAGGATGTTGTACAGTAGGTTATGTAGCCTAATATTGCTGTGATATTCTTGTTTTACTACAGTCATATTTCTGCAGTAATACTTGGAATTTCCTGTAATAAACCTGTGGTCCTTAATTGTGTTATATTTTAGTAGTATGCCTATAACCTTTTATTTCAAGAATGTTATGGTAACATTCTATGGTATTCCTACAAGAAAAATGTTTGTACATGATAGTTCAAACCAGTGATATTACTCACATACTAGTCATAATCTCAAGCCCCTGCCCCTTTGATCGGCAAAGTGAAAGCCACTGTAAGGGAAGTTCCCAGATTTTTTTTTTTCCAGTCACTCAATTCCCAGTCAGTCTCACTTTCACTTTACATCTAACATCAGCTGTTCTCGGAGCAGCCTCAACTCCTTTCACCCCACTAGCGACGGTCCTCTGGATGAGAGATGGCGAGTGTTTTAAGGATGCTTTTTGTTGTTTTCTGTCCTTTATTGGTTCTGTCTGAAAGTGGAGATGATGGTAAGTGAGATTTGAGACTGTACGAGTCATTTGCGGGTGGGACATGTGTTTGCCACTTTTTGCCAGGGTCAATATGTCCCTCACCACTTTTTGTAACATCACGGCACGGATACATAATACAAAAGAAACATCTCTAGTTGATTAGCAATTCATTTGTTTGTGTTAAAGAGGCGACCTGGCGCTGGAATGTGTTGTTTTTGAAATCATGTTGAGTGCTCGTTGCCGCCGTTTTCAGTGGCGCAACAGTATTCTTTTGGCGCTCGTGCACGCGCAGTCTTCTTCACACAGACGAGCGCATCAATCTATCGCTTAATGATGTTGCGGAGACTAGCTATTCGTTCCGGTGAAATCACAAAACAAAATGCACACAAACTTGTCCTTGCTCTTGATATACAATCACTGATGTACATATTTGGTTTTAATGAGAAAAATAAATCGAAATGATATACGAGGGTGAATTAGAACCCAGAACCTCTGACACGTTTAACAAATATTCCATTCCAGAACAAACGAATTCTTTGTAAGGAACCCCCCATCGGCCCAAAAACGGAATCCGACGGTCTGGGCGAAGGTTAACGCGTGTATGTCTTTTCAGCGCCTCTGTGAAGTTCACGTAATTTCACTCGTTTAATCTGACTCCAATTTCAAATGATTATTACTCTTAGGTTGTGTTTCCAGTTAGAAATTAATCATTTGTTATGTATTAATTTAGATATTTGATTATTCTGGGTATCCCATACTTTCAATTATTCGTTCATTACGGACCCATATCACTTATAAAAGTCACTTCGGCCGATTGAGTGCATTTCACAATCACAAACTCGCCAGTTCTGATCCTTAGTCAGAGGGTGCAGAGTTTACTAATGCATTTGAGTCGAACCGCCACATGCTTGTTCATACAAAAATACAGTTTTCTTAGTCACGATACTGCAACTTGCTAAGCCAGTTGATAGACAAAAATCAAAAGGTCCCATGATGTGCTTACATGCTCCTTTCATGGGACTTTAGTTTAAATCTATCCTGACGCAGATTTGCGGAAATATGGACTCCAATAATCTACCGGTCATAATGATTTCAGAAGAATCCAGAATAAATCAAATATAACATTTTATTTTGTCAAGTAAAATGTATCATGTCAATTACATAGTTGGACAATTAGAAGCCAATTCAGAAATAATAAATGCATAACATCAATTACTCAAAGAAATGCATATACACACAGTGATGTGTGAATGTCTTCAGACATTCAACCATCTCTGCATGGGGGCTTCTGGATACAGAAGATCCCACATGACTGCTTTGCACTTTACCTTATATACCCAGACCTGAACAAAGGATTTGTAGATATTTACTACACCAACACCTTTTTTGGGGGAAGAGGAGTGGGTTATCAGGTCTCTTGAAGAGACAAAAGGAGGACAGAATTCTCCTTAGTTTTCAATCTTCCTCATAACATTAATGACTGCTGTGAAACTGAGACCATTTTACCAATCGTCATTTTACCAAGACATTTAAAATGATACCAAACATGAAAGGGGAAAAAACAATAGATTCACAAGTTACATTATACATCCTGAAGAACTTTCAGTGACTTGAGTTAGGGGGAAGGGAAGGAGGGTGTGTGTGGGGTGGGGGGAGGGGTTGCATCCTGTAGATGTTGTGAGGGCAAGGTGTTGTCCTATGCTATTTCTTTGAGATCTTCTCTCCAGATGAGTTTTATTGCTTTATTGCAGGGCACTTGATCTCAGTTTTGTCTTAGCAGGAAAATCAAGTCTTACATCTTAATACTTAATACATTAAACATGAGTTCTATAACAAAAAGGGAAATGAAACTAAATATATAAACTCATGACTTTAATAAGCGGAAGTAATCAAGAAATCCAGATTTGCTTTTACCAGAAGGGTTTGCTGAAATATAGCCTACATATGGAGAACAAATTATACAGTAGAAAAATTATATAATGAATCATGTCACATTCGCCATGCTCATATTTTATAAAAACTATTGTACTCTTTTTGCTGGTGGGATTCTCTGTGATTGATTCAAGGTCCTCCAGCCGAGATTAAAGCATAATCAAGGCATTGTCTGAGTCTGTCTAATTATTGCTGCACTGCAGGCTAGACACTATAGAGATCTTACTACTATGAAAAGTGTTAAAAAAGGTTGAGATGTTGTCTGACTCGAACAGGTATTGAGGTTGGGGGTGAGCGGGACACAACCTAATGCGCGGCTAATTGTGTTTCCACAAATGCCAGCATGACAAAACCTAAAAAATGAAAATTCTGTCATTAATTACTCACCCTCATGTTGTTCCACACCTGTAAGACCTTCGTTCATCTTCAGAACACAAATTAAGATATTTTTTGATGAAATCCAGTGGCTCAGTGAGGCCTGCATTGACAGAAAAGTCAAAGTCACGTGATTTCGTCATAAGTGTTTCAAAATTTCGACTTTGGAAGATACACGCTCTGAACCACTGATTCAAAACAAAAGATTCGTAAAGCTTCATGAAGCAGAGTTTTGAAATCGCCCATCACTAGAAATTGTTGAATAAAGTCGTTATTATATTTTTTAGTGCATAAAAGTATTCTTGTCACTTTATAATATTAAGGTTGAACCATTGTAGTCACATGAACTGTTTTAAATATGTCTTTAGTACCTTTCTGGGCATTTGAAAATGTTAATTATCTTGCTGTCAATGCAGGACTCACTGAGCCATCGGATTTTATCAAAAATATCTTAATTTTGTGTTCCGAAGATGAACGAAGGTCTTACAGGTGTGGAACGACATGAGGGTGAGAAATTAATAACAGAATTTTCATTTTTTAGAAATTTTTTTACCCTTTAAGGCGTTTTTTATTACCATGTTAAAAAACACCACCTTGCCTCTTTTAGTTTTCATTTCAAAAATCTTAAACATATTAATAGCCACACAAATGTGGTTTATGCAACGCGTAGGCTACACTGATTATCCTCACTGCATGTTTATAACAACATGAAATATCAAACACAACACAGCCTTTTCGTTTACATTTTAAAAGTATGAAACATATTAATATGTGGTTAAGGCAATATGTGCATGTACTCTGATTATCTTCACTGTAATAAAATAAAACATGAAACTACTTTACATTGTATATTGACATTTTTATATAGAAACAATACAGAAACAAACTATCTGTGAAATGAGATACTACTTCCACAGATATTCCATATCATAGCAAGCAGCAAACTGAAAACAAAAACAAAAAACGCTGCGCTGCCACAGCTAGGCGTTTGCAGCAGTGTTTTCAGCTGGCTAAAAAACTTTGGTGGGCACACGGTCTATGACTATGTATCTAGATTGTGTGTAGTGGTTTATGATATGATCTTAAAGATGCGTTTGGGCCATTCAAGCTAGTTTTCATTGAAGCACACTGACGGGCCATTCACAAAGAACGCGTTTTTCCATTCCACTGCACTACTTTACCATTGATTTTCAATGTAAACGCGCTAGAGGGACTCTTTAACCATTGCGTTCGAAAATACGTATTTATTTTTTACGTATGTATTACAATTTTGAACGTTCAAATTTTAAAAAACACGTCTCTAGACTTTGCACTTTTTTTCCTTACACTGACCTGCATCTTGCAGCAAAAACATGTTCTGTGTGAACCGGGACTTAAGGGTGACTAGAAAAAATCATGTTTTTCTTTTCTGGATTCATTTTAGATTGGTCAGAGAAAGAAGTGACCTGCACATCCATTTTGACCATCAAACAGTGCAACCTCACCTGTTCGCTAAATGATGAACCCAACGAGGAGGTCGTATTTGCAAAACTCTGGTATTTAAATAGACATAGCTATTTACTATAAATGGGTGTGGAATATTTAACTGAATATTTAAAAAATGCTTTTGTCACTATAGAGTGTGTTTGAATGTAATGTGCATCAATTGTTTGCTCTAAGTCAAGCTCTTGATGTTGAACTGGAAATGACAGTTTTTTTCTTTCCTGTTTAGCCAAATAAGAGAAAAAAATATGTGTAAACATGCTACTCTAGGACCAGAAGACTTTACTTTTGAGAATGTGATGATAATGAGTAGATACAAGCTTGAAGTACACTTAGGAGATGAGGTTATTGAAAAAGTCATCGACCTGATGAAAATAGGCAAGTCTGTCTGTCTATCTATATCTATTTATTATCTCGTCCATCCGTCCGTCCGTTTAATCTGCCTTTGTCCTTGCAGTCAAAATCCCAGCTCCTGAAATGAAGCTTGCCACTTACATGGAAGACACAGAAGAAGTTTTCGTATGGTTTGAATACAGTCATGAATATGTTTCCCACCCTACCTTTCAAGTGGAAATCTGGGGGGACAAACTCGCAAACAAGGTGTTTCTTCCAACTATTAGTTTGTAAAACTAGACCTTTCTTAAAAATTAAGATGGAATCATTTGGAGTTCATTTAACAAATAAACAACACGTGTTTTCATTCTTTACAGTCCATCAACCCTATTATTAAATACAGGAACTTCAGTATAAGCAGGGACAGACTCGGTAGAGATGGTGTTTACTATACACGTGTTAGAGCAAAACCTGTAGATTTCTTTGACGGCGACTGGAGTGAGTGGAGCTCAACTGCTAGTTTCACAATAAAAAGTGAGTGGATTTTTGATCAAATGTCAGTTACATGAGAGTATACAATAAGCCAATAGGGTTATGAGTGAATGCTGCATACTACACAGTAAATTCCCCGGTGTTAAATCAACACTGCTTGGTGTTCATATGGGAACAACCTGCAGGGTGTTAAAAGTAACACTGAAGCAGTTAATTGGATAATTAAGTGATTAATTGAGTGATGATTGTTCGATTATTGAAAACACCTGATGATAACGAACTGAATCACTGAAGGAAGAGAAACACAAGAACTACATCTGACCTCCAGCCACAGCCTTAGATGAAATCATCTGAAAAGACATTAAATCTTCCTTATTACAAACCAGACTGATTGTATTTCTGTCCTTCGTCTACATTTGTTTTCGGGAATTAACAGGTTTAGATGTTGATGTTTTACTGAAAATGTTTGATCACCATCACGGTGATCAGTGTTCCCTTTAGTTGGGCAGTTTGACTTTTTATGTCAGTTTGTGGTCTTTGTAACAGTGTTTTTTTTAAATATAATTTGTTGCAAAGGAAGCCATAAACAAAGATGATCATGTGATAAAGTTTTAAAAGAATAATCTCATAACTGACCAAATGCACATTACTGGGTAGGTGAAGAATCAAATAGCTTTGGGTTTGAGACAATTTGGAAAACATATAATTTAATCATGTCTGATTAATTGTGGTGATGTAAATGATGACACATGTTCTACATTTACTATTAAAGCAAACAGTACTGAGCTTCTAAAGATCACGTCACGATCATCACTTCAAACCACCATCGGCTTCTCCATCTTTCTGCTGCTCATCATCATTTTGGGGGTCCTGCTATGGAGAGTGCAGTGAGTGTTTTTTTTTTTTTTTTTAATCTCATTTTAAAACCCACAGAAGTTTTTTTTTTTTTTTTTTTTAACAAATGTACTAATTGTCTCACCCAGTATAAAAGGCTACTTCACAGCAAAACATCCCGCTGCTAAAAGCAACTCTCACACGAAAGCACAGGGCGAAAGAGGTAATTCAGTTTGACCTGTCTTATTGCTTCACTCGATGTTATGCAAGATTAAACGAGCAAGAAGTGCTCAATGTCCTGTGTGTGATTATTGTCATAATCTATGATCCTAAAAGTCCTGAAAACAGCAAACTGTGGTCAGATATCTGCATTTCTGTCTTTATGAAGAAACGCACATCATGCTCACTGTACCTGCCCAGTCCCTTGATGCCTGCGGACCCTCGTGCCAAACACTGCAGCCTCAGACGCCCTGAACAATCTGCCAGCTGCTTCTTGGCATTGATTGCCATCTCTCATGTGCCTGCCATCATACAGCTATCTGATCCAAAGGTGACAAGAGTGATTTTTCAGCTTATTTGTATGGGTGCACTCTTAAAAATACAGGTTCTTTATTGGCATTGACGCCAATAACCTTTAACCTTTCCATTGCACAAAAGGTTCTTTACATTTAAAAAAAAAGAAATGCTCTTCCCACTAAGGAAAAAATAATGTTTTTTTAAGAACTGTACCCTTGAATATTGTTTGGTGAAATAAAAATGGTTCTTCTATTGAAGAGCGGTTTTTGTTGGACCCTCCATTATGGAGTATAGTATATATATATATATATATATAGTTTTAAATTCAAGTATGTCACACAGAACTCAAACTGATTTCAAATGATCAAGAATCATCCTTGATATTCATGATATGAATTTTAATAACAAATACAGTAATGCAACATGTTTATAAGAACATCAACTGTAAAATTTCAGCTTTGTGGCAGTACTTCCAACAGGTATTCTCAAGATCTCAGCAGTTTATATTTTGTTTTTAAGTGATGTCCAGAACTGTCCAAGTACAAATGATAATTAAGATCCTTCCCAACCCTTACTATCTGCGTGTCCGAGTTTATTTCTTTAATACTGACACTTATGTAAAGACTACAATACACTACATTAGAGGAGTGAAAATTAAATAAAGAACATTTAATGAGCACAAATCTATAAGATCTTTGTTTTACATAATTTGTTACATTAGCAGCAAAACAAAAGCAGCAAGTAAAAAACATTAGGCCTACAAATGGAAACTTGTTTCTGCCACGGAATAAAAAAGGTAATTGCGAGTTTATATCTCACAATTTTGACTTTACCCTCACAATTCAGAATTGTGAGTCACAATTACCTTTTTATTATTTTATTCCTTGGCCGAAACAACGTCCCATAGTTAGGCTACAAGCACCTCAGAACAGTGATACACAAATTCAGCTTTAAACAAAAGCAGAAATCACATGATAGTTTATTCTGTCACATTGACGGTCGTATCGTATCTTTAGTTCGCCTCGCGGAAACTGCTGGTTTGCTTCGTCAGTGTCGGACGGTTTCCGAAGCCGGTGTTCTGTCCCATGGTCTCTACAATATCATCTCTCTGGGTCAAATCACGCCTCCCTGAAACCAACAAACGTGTTTTTTAATAACCAGATATCATGTAGAAAAACGTTAGACAATCATTTTGTGTTAGGGTTTGCGCGTTTGTACCAGTCTGAGTGTAGATGCACCACAACCCCCCCATCAGGAACAAACCCAGCACAAATGCCGCAAACACGACCACCAGCACAGGACCCTCGTCTGCTCCTGAACACAAACAAACCACAATGTAAAACATTCTGTGTAAGACATTTTCCATCTGTCTGATATGCTGCTTGATACTGCAAACTGCTGTTTGTTATCACATTATTTCAATGTATAGGCTAAATACACGTGTTTGTTACCTAAATAGTTGTCTACTGTTATTCTTAGGCCTGGTCGGAACGGCCAAACCGTTCACCCACACGATTTTTAGAAACTCTGGTTGCAGTGTTGTTGTGTAGATGGTGAAACCAGAGATTTTGGCTTGTGACGTCGGAACTGGAACCGGTAATAACCTTTTTTCCAGGCTTCAGATAGGTCAACATGACTTTACAGTTAGGGTTATACTGCCACCTGCTGGTTAGCATGCTCTTGACAGCACTTCATAGCGTGTATTTGCGTTTTCATGTGGACATTTTTTTAAACAGAGGAAAAACGTTTATAAAAATACCTGTGTACGTGTGGACTAGGCCTTAGTTAACAGCAAATTAATCGGAAGTCTTGCATATTCACAGGAAATATACGCTTTGCAAAATAAAGTGGATAATATAGCCTATGAAAATTTAATTGAAGAGGGAATTATTTATTAGCCAAAATGACAAATTATAATACTCTTTAAAGTCTGTGAAAAGCAATATTAATGAGTGTTCTGAATATTAATCAATGTTCTGAGTTTGTCATACCACAGAAAAATGTGTTATTAACCATCCAGCCAAATTTGAATGATTAAAAAAAACGCCAAGAAAATGAAATCATTTATCAAAATCTGGAAAAAATAAGCAGTATTCTCTGCTCTCAAACGCAGGGGGCGTGTCCGCTGTCGGCGCTGAAACCACGCTCACTCGCGAGAAAAATGGCGTCTCTCTCAACTTACTTGTCTAATGAGTCAAACATACTGATGCATATTTAACCCCTCCTTTTTGAACTGCTCACTCCTAGCGGGACTCAAACCCGGGTCCGCTGGCATGGGAGGTGGGCGCTCTAACAAGGAGGCTAAAGATTGCAAAATGTAGGTGGTAATGATTGAGTGGGTGAGCCACTGATGCTAATATGCTGTAGTTATTATCGTGTTGGGGCAGGGCCATGCTCGGTGGCTCCAGTGCGTCATCCTGAACACAGAATTGGTGAAAAACTTTCGCAGCAGTGTCATAGAATAACAATTTCGGTTCCCCAAAGAACGTTTTAGAGAAATTATGCCATAAAGAACTTTTATTTGAAGAGTGTAAAAGCATCTTAAGTTAAGGCTGCTCTGTGCCTGCACAAAATTCAGTGTAATGATGCAATGCTGCATAAAAGCCAGACTAAATTATGCCTGCTCTGACCCACCTCAGCTCCTAGTATCAAAGTATACAGTTACAATTGCTGTGTAAATGCTTTTTTGGCACCTCTGAGCAGCATTAAACAACCTGCGTAAAGACACCTAAATGCCATTTTGTAAGTGCTTCTGTGCCACCTTTGCAGTGTATATGTGACCGTAACAGAATGAAGCAGGTGTAACGCACCGCTCTGTGTGGGAGTCTGTCTCGACATCTCAGCAAGTTTACCTGAAACACACAAATAGAACAAACATAAGTGTTACTTAAATTAATGTAAAAGGTTTGTGTGAATGAAAGTTCAGCGCTGCATTGATGTGTACAAACCAGCAGGGGGAGCCAGAAACCCAACAGGATACGTGACCAATACGGGCCGAGACAGATTTCTGTCCGCACACTGTACGAGAAAGAGAAATTGGTCTAATTATGTACTAAACAATACCAAATTGGTAACATATTTTAATGTTTTTTTATTTGTATAATTGAACACAACAATACTTCTGAATGTGTATAATAAAACATTGTCCTATGAACAACTCGTCAGTATTGATTTATTTCCAGTGAGTTTTAAGAGAGTAATTTGGTGATTCAAATCCCATGGGTTATTAGACTGATTTGGGAGTCATTAAAAGAAAACAGTCATGAGAGTCATTTATTCATGAATTCACAAGCACTTATTCACAGCACTGTCTTGTATTACAGTCATGTCCCATATAAAGTAATGACACATACAGTACCTGTTGAGAAGCGTGTGTGTGTGTGAGAGCAGGTATCTGAGGCCCCTGTGCACAAATCCGAGCGGCGTCCCCTGAGGGCCCCTCGTCTGCCACACACAGACGCAGCCGGCAGTGCAGGAACTGAATGGAGTTATTATAGACTGGCCGCAGGATGAAACTGAAGTGCAGTGTGTTTGCATTCTCGTGTTCTTCATCTCTTCTCCTCCGTCTGCGTTCCTCAGGTTTCTTGGCTCTGAATCTGTTGGGTCTCTTGTCTTTAAACCGTCTCACTCTCTCATCTCCGCTGCGGCTCCCTGTCTGTCTCCAGCGAGGGAATGGCCAAGACTGTCTTCTGACGTCTTTCCTGTCAGTATTCTCATCTTCCTCATCTCCATCGCTCTCTTCTTGGTCAATTTCTGGGCTGTCTGTTGTTTCCTGGGTTTCTCTTTCAGGAAGTGTGAAGGAGGGGTCTGACGGGCAGGAGTCTTTGATGATGGACCAGCCGCTGTGATTCTGCGGATCTGAGAGAGGAGAGACCAGACATGACTGGAGAGCCACAGCCTCCGCAGCACCAGAACCCACCGAGATCTGACAGAGAAACAGAGAAATTATGTTAATCAAACACTGCAGGACTGTTTTTACACTAGACAGGAAGAAAGCAATGTGAAACTGCCCAGAACACCCTAGCAACCACATAGCAACAGCCTAGAAACTGCCCAGAAAACCCCAGCAGCCACATAGCAACAGCCTAGAAACCACCCATAACACCCTAGAAGCCACATAGCAACAGCCTAGAAACCACCCAGAACACAGCAGAAGCCACATGACAACAGCCTAGAAACCTCCAAGAACACTCTAACAGCCACATAACAACAGCCTAGAAACCTCCCAGAACACCCCAGCAGTCATATAGCAACAGCCTAGAAACCAGCCAGAACAAACCAGAAGCCATATAACAACAGCCTAAAAACCTCCCATCACACCCCAGCAGCCACATAGCAACAGCCTAGAAACCCCCAGAACACTCTAATAGTCACACAGCAACAGCCTAAAAACCACACAGAAACACCCTAGCAGCCACAGAGCAACAGCCTAGAAACCCCCAGAACACCCCAGCAGCCACATAGCAACAGCCTAGAAACCAGCCAGAACAAACCAGAAGCCACATAACAACAGCCTAAAAACCTCCCATCACACCCCAGCAGCCACATAGCAACAGCCTAGAAACCCCCAGAACACCCCAGCAGCCACGTAGCAACAGCCTAGAAACCACCCAGAACACCCCAGCAGCCACACAGCAACAGCCTAGAAACCTCTCAGAACACCCCAGCAGCCACATAGCAACAGCCTAGAAACCACCCAGAACACCTCAGCAACCACACAGCAACAGCCTAGCAATCATGAAGAAATACCCTAGAAAACTAGAAACCACCCAGGCCACCACAGCCTAGCAACAACATTGTAACAGCTTAGCAACCTGCCACAGCAGCCTAGCAACCACCAAAACACTCAGAGATCATATACTAAACGCCACATAGCAAGAGACTAGCAGCAACCATCCACAGCACCCTTAGCATGGTAACAGCCTACAAACCACATAACAACATAATAGCAATCACATTTAGCAACCCACCTTTAGCAATCTTAGAAACCTCACTTTTTCTTCAGAAAAAGAGTTGTAGAAATTATAAAATACAGCCTTGCAACCAGCCAGAACAATCACATAGCAACAGCCCAGCAACCTCCAATAACACCCTAGCAACCACAAAGAAACACCCTAGCAACCTCCCACAACACCCTAGAAACCACTTAGCAACATGCTAAAACCCACCTTGTCAATCTCAATTTTTTCCTCAGAAAATATAAAAATCAAACACTTTCGGGTCATAATTTTTAGGTTTAGTTTTTTATCTTTACTATTCTTAATCACTCATATTTAATTATTGTATGTAACTTCTGTAATTCATAATTTCTTGTTGCTAGGTGCTGGTTGTCTGCAGTCTTAGCCGACTCTGAACTATTATTTTTGATTTGTTGGCATTTTTTGTTTGTTATCATTTGACTTTATATGAGTTTTTTCACAGAAACTCAGCTGCACACAAACAGTTTATTTCACAAGGAATGTTTGCAGTTGTCCATTGGTGGCCTTCATTCACATATAAAAGAGCTCCACATGGCGACAGGAGTCTGGGGTCCTTGAGCTGGTTTAATCACGTTATCAACTCTAGCGCCATCTATCATCTGCTCTGACCTTCAAGAAGCGGCAAAGCTGAAAGCACTGACCTGCACGTAGAGCCGGTCGTACGCGCTGATCACGCAGGGCCCCACGGGTCTCTTCTCGTAGGCCTCGGTCACGAACAGCTCCATGGACAGCAGGGGAGCCGCGCGGGCTCTTGGCATCCAGGGAGGAGCCGCTGCTGGACTAAGACGCAGAGCCTCCTCGGGCCAGACAGTCGGAGTCACATCTGATGGACTCATGTGAGTGGACAGAGACGAATAACAGCTGATCTGAGCAGAAGCACACCAGAGGAAAATAAACTTAATTTAAATGGAAAACTTTCTGTTTTTGTTTCTTTCTCAATTTTCTGACCCCATTGGCTGATTTTTTTTTTCACCTGATCATCTTTGTTTCTGGCTTTTCTTTGCAACAAATTATGTGTTTTGTTAAACAGTATTGTAAAGATCACAAACTCAGATAAAAAGCCAAGAGTCAAACTGCCCAACTAAAGGAAACACCAATCACCATAATGGTGACCAAACATTTTCAATAAAACATCAACGTCTAAACATCTAATCTGTTAATTCTCAAAAACAAGCTGACAGCTGGTAATGCTGTTTGTGGAGTTGTTTAATCTTCTTCCGCTGAGATCTTCAGAGATGTCTTATTTTTTATTTTCAGCTGATTTCAGGTGCAAGCATGGTGTAACAATGTAACATTGATTCAATTGATTCAATTCAATAATGATTCATTACCATTCAGTTTTTATTGAAATTTCAACATTTTTTTAAACATTAATTGCGGTTGCTTGCTAACAAAGTAATCATGTCGTGTCATAAAATTGAGGTTAAACCACTGGAGTTACTTTAATGATGTCTTTGCTACCTTTCTTTACCTTGAATGTGGTAGTTGCATTAGATCTCTGTGAAGGGACAGAAACCTCTTGGATTTCAACAAAAATATCTTCATTTGTGTTCCGTAGGTGAATGAAGGTCTTACGGGTGTGGAACGACATGAGGGTGAGTAATTAATTTATTATCATCTGATATGCTATTTCATTTTTGGATGAACTAACCCTTTAATATCTTAAGTCATTTTGCTTCTCAAGTTCATGTATCTTTATGTAAGAATGTTTAGATATTTGTACTGCAAGACAAGACCAAAACATTAAGAAAAAAAAAAAAAGAAAAACATTTCTAATAAATAGATTTAAAATAAATGCTGTTCTTTTGAGCTTTCTATTCATCAGAACATCTTGAAAAATAATATTTTTGTGGAAACTGTGATAAATTTTAAGCAACACATTGCAGCGTATTATAAATGCATTATATTTTTTTACTCAACCTGTTAGTGATGTCTTCATTATTTAATGTATGTTTGAATAAATCTGCCATGAAAACAAGTTATTACAGCTATCGTTTAAATGTTTATATTTAAAAAAAAAAAAAAAATGGAAATGAAAATTAATTGTAGTGCGTCACTAAAATTCATGAAATAAATAAAATCTAATGTTAATACAGTAACACTTTACAATAAGGTTCATTAGTTAACATTAGTTAACTACACTATTTAACATGAACTATTAATGAACTGCACTTCTACAGCATTTAAAGGATTAGTTCACTTTCGTATAAAATTTTCCTGATAATTTCCTCACCCCCATGTCATCCAAGATGTTCATATCTTTCTTTCTTCAGTCGAAAAGAAATTAAGGTTTTTGATGAAAACATTCCAGGATTATTCTCCTTATAATGGACTTCAATGGACTCCACTGTTGAAGGTCAAAATTACAGTTTCAGTGCAGCTTCAAAGAGCTTTAAATGATACCAGACGAGAAATAAGGGTCTTATCTAGCGAAACGATTGGTCATTCAAAAAAATGTAAATATATATGCTTTATATAAACAAATGATTGCCTTCCTAGTGCTTCCGCCAAAACCGCACTTTCGTATTCTTCAAAAGTTTACGCTGTATGTCCTACGCCTTCCCTATTCTACTTACGGAACGAACGCAGCGCCAGTTACATTTTTTCCGTAAGTAGAATAGGGAAGGCGTAGGACATACAGCGTAAGCTTTATCATTTGGCGATCATTTGTTTATAAAAAGCATATACATTTACATTTTTCCCAAAAATGACAGATCGTTTCGCTAGATAAGACCCTTATTCCTCGTCTGGTATTGTTTAAAGCCCTTTGAAGCTGCACTGAAACTATAATTTTGACCTTCAACCGTTTGGAGGCCATTGAAGTCCACTATAAGGAGAATAATCCTGGAATGTTTTCATCAAAAACCTTAATTTCTTTTCGACTGAAGAAAGAAAGACATGAACATCTTGGATGACATGGGGGTGAGTAAATTATCAGGAAAATTTTATTTGAAAGTGAACTAATCCTTTAATTAATATTAATCTTTGTTAATGTTAATTTCAGCATTTACTAATACATTATTAAAATCTTGTTAACATTAGTTAATGCACTGTGAACTAACATGAACAAACAATGAACAACTGTATTTTCATTAACTAACATTAACAAAGATTAGTAAATACAGTAACAAATGTATTGCTCATGGTTAGGTTATGTTAGTTAATACATTAACTAATGTTTAACTAATGAACCTTATTGTAAAGTGTTACCGTTAATACAATTATAGAAAAAGGTTTTCTGTTTCAGCCCAGAATTTTCATTTCAGTGTATCACTAATAATCAGAAATGTTTCTTGAGCATCAGATCATCATATTAGAATGATTTCTGAAGGATCATGTGACACTGAAGACTGGTGTAATGATGCTGAAAATTCAGCTTTGATCACAGGAATAAATGACTTTATAACATATATTACAATAGAAACAGTTGTTTTAAATTGTAAAACTATTTCACAATATTACTGTTTTTACTGTATTTTTTGATCAAATAAATGATTTTTTCGATCAAAAACATTAAAAAATCTTATCAACCCCAAACATTTGATAAAAGTAACCCAAAACACTCTGTCCATCTAATGTTAGAAATTAGTCAATATGAGCTTCCAGTTTCCATCACGGTTTGAATGCTCTCCATGTAGAGAGCGAGGCAGTGCACAAGGGTTTAAAACACTCACATGAACAGCCAGTGGACTCATGACATCCAAACCCTCCCAGTCCGTCTCATTGTTCACACCTTCAGATGGTTTTTGCTTCCACAGGAACACCTTAAAAACACAATTCAAGTAAGTAAGAAATGCACCATTCTTCCCTTTTTCTTTTGAAGATGCTTTCATTTCCAAACCTGGTAATGCTTTGTTCTGCTGGATTTGGTACAGTGTGACCCGGGTCATCTGTTTTTGGTTTGTGGTTACAGCAGAAACGTTTATGCCTTCATTTACAACCACACAAACTAACCGAGTAACAGCGAGACGGCATGACCCAGGTCAGTTTTAGTTACAGAAATAATCATACTGTGCTATTTTATGATCATTTTATGGATCTTGACAAATCAGTAGTCACTATGAACTGATGCTGGATTAAACTGAATTAGTTTTTACTGTAATTTTCCTGTAATATTGTCTCTGTCTCTCTCTTACCGTGTTTGTGTAATGAACTCTTCCATTCACTCCATCCATTTCTCCTTCCGTCCCGCAAGAAATGACCGGGAAAACCAACAGGAAATGGCTTCCGTTAAATTCGGCCTTGCAGTCATGATCTCGCAGGGTCACTGTCGTCACTGGCGAAATCTGTGTGTTCAAACAATTCAATTAGTCAAACGTGGTGATATTCAAAAGTTTGATTCAAAAGTTTTATCTCAATAAAAGATTCTAATATTTTTGAAAGAAGTATCTCATGCTCACCAAGGCTGCATTTATTTGATCAAAAATACAGTAAAAATTTAAAATTTAAAATAACTGTTTTCTATATGAATATATGATAAAATGTAATTTATTCCTGTGATCAAAGCTGAATTTTCAGCATCATTACTCCAGTCTTCAGTGTCACATGATCCTTCAGAAATCATGCTAATATGCTGATTTGATGCTCAAGAAACATTTCTGATGATTATCAATGTTGAAAACAGTTGTGCTGCTTCGTATTTTTGTAGAAACCGTGATACACTTGTTCAGGAGTCTTTGATGAATAGAAATTTCAAAAGAACAGCATTTATTTGAAATAGAAATCTATACATTTTAGATTGCTTTACTATGGAAGCTTGTTTCCAATATGGAATAAAAATAATAAAATAAGAAATTGAAATTTTTTCAGAAATTCCAGATATAAACTCAGAACTTTGAGATATAAAAGAATAGAATTGCAAGATATGCACTATGAAATCACGAAGTAACATCTCATGATTAAAATAAAATTATTTTTTAATAAAAAAAAACCCTAATCAACAACAACAAATGAATTCAGAGAAAAAAGACTGTGAGAATAATATGTCAGAATTGTGGGATAAAAACCTTTTTTATTTTTGTATTTTACGGCGGAAACAAGTTTCCATAGTTTCCTGTCACTTTTATCAATTTGATGCATCCTTGATGTATAAAAGTAAAAAAAAAAAAAAATCTTAAATAGTGTTAACATGTTTTGTGGCACAAGTACTTTTTCACTTTTATAAGCATAAAGAAAGAAAGAAGGAATATTTTCACCGGTTTGGAACATGCAGTGTGTTGGTTACCTGCAGCATCTGTGTATCCACGGTAACTGAAAGAGCTCCGTCCTCACACTGCCAGCTGAGCGCCTCTCTGCTTCTGTCTGTCATGATGACGTTGTCCTGCTGCCGCTCGTCTGAAGGCCTGATCTCAGGGCCTGAGCATCACAAAAATGCTTTGTCATAAACCTCAGCGAGCGTCTTCACTGTCTACATAGGCAGCTGAATACTTTTTTAAAAATAGTATGTGAAAGCGTTGACAATATATGATGATAAACCATTAAAACAGTAGTATGTAGAGGTCTTCATGGGTCCAAAAATTCATACCCGAACCCGAAGAGACCCGTAAATGTGCTACACGGAACCGACCCGGGCCCGACTATTATTTTGAAAGTTGGACCCGGATCCGTGCAGAACCGAGAAATGCCATAAATGTACTACCTGGAACCAACGCGGACCCGTCTATTATTTGAAAGCTGGACCCGAACCCGGCCGGGAAGACACAGACCCGACTGGACCCGAACGGCACATAGGTCTATTCCACAGCAAATTGCTATTAATAAGTCAATAAACAAGTTGCGAAAATAAAACGTTTGGTCTTACCTAACGTTAGTAGCTTTCTCCCTTATACCTGACTATGATGCACTTGCCAAGAAAGTTCATCCGTTATTCCTCTCTTGCCGACTGAAATGCTTAATCCACTTATTATTCCATCTTTAAAAGTCCACTTGCTGTCACGATGACAAATGCGACTTTGCAGTTTTGCATTTTGTTGTATCTCGAGTCAACTCATATAATAAAATAACTGTTTGCCCTTTTGAATAATAACGATTGCTTGTTCAGTGACATGGCCGCTGACGTTAGCATTACTTATTTGCGATCATTTCTGTGCCGAGTCTGACCAAAACTTTAGATATATCAAGACGGTTCATTCATAATATTATTATAAAAATAGGAGAAAGAAAGTGCGCTCGCATGAGACTGCACATGCGCGTTAGCTGGAGCAACCTGAAACATAAGCTTTTAAACGCATTTTGAGCGTCACAGAAAACATTCATGTGATAGTTCATCTCAGATTTTGTTAATGATTTGAAATATGTTATTTAAATGCGAGTGTGCAAGGCTACTAGCAGTTTTTGAGATTTTAAGTTTGTTTGCATCACACAATAGGAATAGGAAAACTCCGCCCGCTCCTCTTCTGATGGCTGGGGTCGCTCGTCTTTTTTTCACCTTATTTCCTGGCTCATACTTTGCAAGTTACAAAACACCCACAGCGCTGACTGACTCCCAACACGGCCGAATGATCTCCGAATCAGATCGGCTCGGGTATACACACAATTTTAAACAGACCCGGGAACCGAAGTAATAGATTGGGACCCGACCCGGACCCGTCTGAACATTTAAAATATAGACCAAAACCCGTACGGGTCCCGGGTCCTCTTTGTAGACCTCTAGTAGTATGTACCATTCGTGTCACATGAGTGCATTATGTTGTGCAAGTGGCATCCAGTTATCATGTCAGAAATAGTTATTTTTTATTTGAATTTGATTTTGTCTAGAAGCTTTGATCAAATAATGAGTCAAGAAAAAGGCTGGTTCATGCATCACACTGGAAATAAAATATTAAAGGATCCCTAGAATCTCCATTTCACAAGATGTAATAGAAGTCTAAGGTGTCCCCAGAATGTGTTTCAGTTTCAGCTCAAAATACCCCACAGATTTTTTATTATTCCATGTTTTAACTGCCTATTTTGGGGTGGGATTAAAAATGCTCTGATTTGTGTGTGTACACCTTTAAATGCTCGTGCTCCCCGCCCCCGAGCTCGCAACTCCATTAAACATTGCATAAATACTACAGAAGTTCTCAAAATGGATCTTTACAAACTGTTCATGATGCAGCATATCAGATCATGTAAGTATGGCATGTATTTTGTGGATGTTTACTAAAATTCGATTCTGAATGAGTTTGATAGTGTGCTGCATGGCTAACGTGGCTAAAACTACACACAGTTAGAGAGACTCCCATAAGAATGAAGATGCTTTATGAATTATACAGACTGCAAACGTTTTCGGGTTTTAAAATGAAAATAACGACATGGCTCTGCTCTCCATGAATACAGTAAGAAACAATGGTAACTTTAACCACATTTAACAGTACATTAGCAACATGCTAATGAAACATTTAGAAAGACAATTTACAAATATCACTAAATATATCATGATATCATGGATCATGAACAGCTATTATCGATCCATCTGCCATTTTCGCTATTGTCCTTGCTTGATGGCTTCACAATAGCCTACCTGCAGAACGTCTGATGATTCGGCTGTGCAGCTCCACAATGTTAATACTGCCTAGAACATGGGCTGCTATATGCAAAAGTTGGAGGCATACATATTAATGATCCAGACTGTTGCGTCACAGTCGGTGTTATGTTGGGATTCGCCTGTTTTTCAGTGGTCTTTTGCACGAACGAGATTTACAAGAAGGAGGAAACAATGATGTTTGAGACTCACGGTATGTGATTATCATGTACATAACCCTTATTATTCAACTATGCCATGGTAAATAAAATTTTCAATTAATGGCACCTTTAAATTAAAGAAATCACAGGTAAAAAAGGTTAATTGAAATAGCTATTAGACATCACTATATATCTGCAGTTGACTGATTCTATTAAGAATGGCAAACATTTTTTGTATTACAAGTTTTCTGAAATGTTATGTTTAAATATGCAAATGAGGCATTGTCTAATTACCTGTGCAAATTGGTGCATAGGTAATTAGACAATGCCACATAACATTTCAGAAAACTTGTAATACAAAAAATGTTTGCCATTCTTAATAGAATCAGTCAACTGCAGATATATAGTGATGTCTAATAGCTATTTCAATTAACCTTTTTTACCTGTGATTTCTTTAATTTAAAGGCTTATCTTCATTTCCAGAAGATAAGTCTGTACACTGGAAAAAGCCTGGTTCAAAATTCTTGCTTTATTTTAATGACACATGAGAGTTAAAGGTTTTTACAGAAGGGATTTTTGATATCTCTTTTTATCACTCCATAAATCAGAAAATACATGTCAACAGACACATTTTCACCTTGTTTTTAGGAATAAAATGTTATATAAATCATTGAGAATGATATATGAACAAACCCCTCAGTAAAAACCTTCAGAATATAGATATGAATAAAACTGTAAGTTTTGGTGTGTGTAAGTGATGCTGAAGTGGAGGAAAAACTCGTAGGCTTTAAAGATATGTTTTAAAATGGAAAAATCTAATAAAATAAACATTTAAAAAAGTATATTTTGGCAAGTGTAAGTGTTTTCTTTCCACTAATCTGAAACAACACATTATAAAAAGCCAAATAGCACAAAATCGCCTTAATGCATTGAATTGTGGGATACAATATTTCACACAATGTGAATTATATATATATATTTTTTAAATTTCACCTACCTTTCCCACCTCCTCTTAACTTGATCACGAAGCGATTGGCCAGATCAGCCTCGGAGTATGAGGTCACTTTGGGAAAGCCATTCTGATTGGCCCATTCTAGAAGATCGGGGGTGCTGTGGAGGTCAGAGGTCACAGTGCTGGTCATGCTGAGGTCGGGGGCTTGAGTTCGGTACGGTAAACTAACGCTGTTGGATGACTGAAAGAGAAAGACACAACTTAAGGAAGTGTTTGGAAAAACGCACAGGTAAAAAATACACATTGATGAAGTCCTGCCTTACATAGACCCTGATGTGACCTCTGACCTCTGGAGCAACCAAAGCCCAGTTGACTGAAACAGCACTGCTGAGGATCAGAACAATCCTGTGGTAACCTGAACAAGCCACTGGGGGCAGCAGAGAGACTGAAACCTCCACCTGCAAAGAGCTGAGACAGAGATGACGTTATTTTCAGGCTTTTTCATCGATTTATTTTTCACAGTATCTGTGGCGGGTTGTCGATTATGATAGAGAATCATTGTGAGTTTGATAAATAATAACAGAAAACAGCAATGCTGTTATGATGGAGCGTTGGTAGGGAATCAAAAGGTTTAAATGTAGAAAAATGAAGCTTTCATTTGTATTCAAATGAATAGGAATGCAATGCATTATTTGGATTATTATATGTAAAACATATAAGTTATTATTATTGTCATTTTTATGTATGCCTCTTATTTTCCTTTCAGAATATGCCCTTATTTCGTTTTAATACATTTATCAATTTCTTCAATTTGTATTTATTACATTTTAATTGTTATTTATTTATTTCTTATGCACCCTTTTATGAGTACAAATTTGTTTACAATATTTTATCTTACATAAAATGTTTATATATTTTATGTTAATCAATCAATTATGTTAATCACATAATTTTGTCAATTTTTTATGTAAAGTACTTTGAATTGCCATCATGTCCACGTTATATTATTGTTAATTTTTATATATTATCTTATTTAAACATTTATTTGTATTTATTACAGTCCTTTTTATGTATGCCTGTTAATTTTCTTTTAGTGTATACCTTTATTTAATTTTAATTAATTTATCAATTACTTTCCAGTTGTATTTCTTACTTTTTATTGTTATTTTTATTTTGTATGTACTTTGTGAATACTAATTTTATGTACATTTTACATAAAAAATCTTTACACAAATTTGAAATAATAAGTGTACATAAAAAATTTAAAACTTCATAAAATCATTATGTATGAAATATTATATTATTATTATTATTTATATATTATTTTATAAAACATTTGTTTTATTTTAATTTTTCTTTTTATGTATGCCTCTTATTTTCCTTATTTTTTTTGTTTATTTACCTTATGTACCTTTTTATGACTACTATTTTTTAATTTTATGGAAATTTTACATACAAGTTTTAAGTACATTTTAAATAAGAAAATAAATAAAATAATTTAATGTAAATTTTTATGTAAAAAAATATTGAATTACCAATATATTGTAATGTCTGCAGAACGACAGATAAGGGAGGCTTCGTTCTGAACTTTTGATCGGAATGCAGAACAACTGCGACACAAGTGCATCAAACTCACTAACTGTCTAACTGCCTCTCTTCCGGGCTTATTAACTTCCTGCATTAATCCTAGAACTGCAGGGGCAAAATTAAACAGCAATTTCAAAACAATTATTAAGATTCTGTGCGCTACACTATATTATTTATATATATATATATATATATAGTATCTCACAGAAGTGAGTACACCCCTCACATTTTTGTAAATATTTTTTTATATCTTTTCATGTGACAACACTGAAGAAATGACACTTTGCTACAATGTAAAGTAGTGAGTGTACAGCTTGTATAACAGTGTAAATTTGCTGTCCCCTCAAAATAACTCGACACACAGCCATTAATGTATAAACCGCTGGCGACAAAAGTGAGTACACCCCTAAGTGAAAATGTCCAAATTGGGCTCAAAGTGTCAATATTTTGTGTGGCCACTAGGGGTGTAATGGTACGCGTATTCGTACCGAACGGTTCACGGGGCAAGTTCCAAATGGAAGTGATCATCCCTATGTGAGCAGGGCACGCGCGTGCCATATGTAGCCGTCTGGAACGCACTTGGCAAAGGGAGCGGCGTAATTTCCTCTATCTTCAGCTGGGATGTTCCAGTGACAATGCAGCGCCGGCATAAATAAATATACAATTTATATTTTTAAAATGTTTATATATATATTACTTTTTATATACAGTATTATATAGCATATTTTAAAAACTTTTTAAAATATAAAATGTATGTTTTTATTTGCAACAGGCTAAAAAAAAAAAAAAGAGAAAAAATAATTATGCCGTTAAAACAGCGACATCTGCTGACGGACACTGTGCTGCGTTGTCATGGGTGGATGTTAGAGACATTGCGCTCCTCCACCTTCCGTTTGAGGGTGCCCCACAGATGCTCAATAGGGTTTAGGTCTGGAGACATGCTTGGCCAGTCCATCACCTTTACTCTCAGCTTCTTTAGCAAGGCAGGGGTCGTTATAATGTTGAAATACTGCCCTGCGGCCCAGTCTCCAAAGGGAGGGGATCATGCTCTGCTTCAGTATGTCACAGTACATGTTGGCATTCATGGTTCCCTCAGTGAACTGTAGCCCCCCAGTGCCGGCAGTACTCATGAAGCCCCAGACCATGACACTCCCACCACCATGCTTAACTGTAGGCAAGACACACTTGTCTTTGTACTCCTCACCTGGTTGCCGCCACACACGCTTGACACCATCTGAACCAAAAAGGTTTATCTTGGTCTCATCAGACCACAGGACATGGTTCCAGTAATCCAAGTAAGCTTTTCTTCAGCAAACTGTTTGCGGGCTTTCTTGTGCATCATCTTTAGAAGAGGCTTCCTTCTGGGATGACAGCCATGCAGACCAATTTGATGCAGTGTGCGGCGTATGGTCTGAGCACTGACAGGCTGACCCCCCACCCCTTCAACCTCTGCAGCAATGCTGGCAGCACTCATACGTCTATTTCCCAAACACAACCTCTGGATATGACGCTAAGCATGTGCACTCAACTTCTTTGGTCTACCAAAGCGTGGCCTGTTCTGAGTGGAACCTGTCCTGTTAAACCGCTGTTTGGTCTTGGCCACCGTGCTGCAGCTCAGTTTCAGGGTCTTGGCAATCTTCTTATAGCCTACGCCATCTTTATGTAGAGCAACAATTCTTTTTTTTCAGATGCTCAGAGAGTTCTTTGCCATGAGGTGCCATGTTGAACTTTCATCAACCAGTATGAGAGAGTGAGAGCGATAACACCAAATTTAACACACCTGCTCCCCATTCACACCTGAGACCTTGTAACACTAATGAGTCACATGACACCGGGGATAGAAAATGGCTAATTGGGCCCAATTTAGACATGTTCACTTAGGGGTATACTCACTTTTGTGACCCGCAGTTTAGACATTAAATTATGTTTATTAACAAAATTCGGGAGGAGCGCTTTCAAATGGACATTATAAAAAGGACATTATAGATACGCAGTCGACTCACCCATGTTCCTTTGAAAGTTTCTCAGCATCCTTCCACCACCCCATCTCCTCATACTCGCCCGGTTATCTTCCTAACCAAATCTCACACTCGCCTGGTTATCTTCCTAACCAGAATATGGGGGGAGTACTGACTTATTTGTAAGTGTGAACTCGTGAATGGCTCTGTGTGTTATTTTGAGGGGACAGCAAATTTACACTGTTATACAAGCTGTACACTCTCTACATTGTAGCAAAGTGTCATTTCTTCAGTGTTGTCACATAAAAAGATATAATAAAATATTCAGAAAAATGTGAGGGGTGTACTCACTTCTGTGAGAAACTGTATATATATTGTATACACACTATTTCACCAAAAGTATTGGGACACCCCTCTAAATCATTGAATTCAGGTGTTCCAATCACTTCCATGGCCACAGCTGTATAAAATCAAGCACCTAGGCATTCAGACTGAAAGAATGGGTCGCTCTCAGGAGCTCAGTGAATTCAAGCATTGTACCGTGATAGGTTGCCACCTGTGCAATAAATCCATTCGTGAAATTTCCTCACTACTAAATATTCCACGGTCAACTGTTAGTGGTATCGTAACAAAGTGGAAGCAATTGGGAACAACAGCAATTCAGCCATGAAGTGGTAGGCCACATAAAATCACAGAGCGGGGTCAGGGCATGCTGAGGCGCACAGTGAGCAGAAGTTGCCAGCTTTCTGCAGTCAATAGCTACAGACCTCCAAACTTTGTGTGGCCTTCAGATTAGCTCAAGAACATTGTGTAGGGAGCTTCATGGAATGGATTTCCATGGCCGAGCAGCTGCATCCAAGCCTTACATCACCAAGTGCAATGCAAAGTGTCGGATGCAGTGGTGTAAAGCACGCCGCCACTGGACTCTAGAGCAGTGGAGACGTGTTCTCTGGAGTGACCAGTCACGCTTCTCTGTCTGGCAATCTGATGGACGATTCTGGGTTTGGCGGTTGCCAGGAGAACGGTACTTGCCTGACTGCATTGTGCCAAGTGTAAAGTTTGATGGAGAGGGGATTGTGGTGAGGGGTTGTTTTTCAGGGGTTGGGCTTGGCCCCTTAGTTCCAGTGAAAGGAACTCTTAATGCTTCAGCATACCAAGATATTTTGGAAAATTTCATGCTCCCAACTTTGTGGGAACAGTTTGGGGATGACTCCTTCCTGTTCCAACATGACTGTGCACCAGTGCACAAAGCAAGGTCCATAAAGACATGGATGAATGAGTTTGGTGTAGAGGAGCTTGACTGGCCTGCACAGAGTCCTGACCTCAACCCGATAGAACACCTTTGGGATGAATTAGAGCGGAGACTGCGAGCCAGACCTTCTCGCCAACATCACTGCCTGACCTCACAAATGCGCTTCTAGAAGAATGGTCAAAAATTCACATTAACACACTCCTAAACCTTGTGGAAAGCCTTCCCAGAAGAGTTGAAGCTGTAATAGCTGCAAAGGGTGGACCAACTCCATATTAAACCCTACAGATTAAGAATGGGATGTCATTTAAGTTTATGTGCACATAAAGGCAGGCATCCCAAAACTTTTGGCAATATAGTGTATATATATATATATATATATATATATATATATATATATATATATATATTTATAAATTGGATTTTATTAAAACATTTTATTATATTATTTTTAGTCACTTTATTATTATTATTCATATTTCACTTTATTATTATTATTATTTGCCATTTCAACTATTATTTTATGTACATTTTACTTAAGAAAAAACTTTCTCATAAACCTCCTGCATTTTTTTAGTTTCTGCTTCTCATCTCATTCTGAGAGTTTTTTCACACAGACTTGAGAGCTGAACTCACCTGCACAGGCTGGAGCCTGACGACCACAGCCGGATGATGTGGACCTCTATCTCCTTGGGCTCGTCTGATGGCGTGCAGCCATGAATGTCCTGCTCCTGCATCTCTGAGGCCAAATAGTTCTGCGACAGAAAGAGAGATCGCAGGCGGCACTCGCTCGGCATGCTGGGATCTGCAGACGGTTTGGGAACAGCATTAGGATGAATATTATCGCAAAGTATCATCCTGCATGTCCGTGTTTGTTCTCACCCTCTCCCAGACGAAGGTAAACACGGTTTGCGCGTACGGTGTGTGTGAACGATGAGATGGTGGCGTGTCGCTGAAGAATCCAGTGCAGCAGGACTCGAGGCCGCCGCGGCAGAGACGAAACCTGCGTCACGCGGATGGACATACTCGAAGACTCAGCTGTGGAGTTAAGGGACACCTGGGAGAGCATGTGAAAATCCAGTGTTGGGAAAAGTTACTTTTAAAGTTACAATATTGTTACTCCCTAAACAAGAAACTAATTAGTTACTTTTTATGGAAAGTAATGTGTTTGCATTACATTGCATTGCATTTTTGGCAAATATAAAGGCCCTTTTACACCAAAAGTGAGATGAATAAGCCTCAGTCTGAAGGAAATGCATATTTACACCTGTACAGTAGAGGGCGCAGCTCAAACAAACTTTTCACCTGTGCTGCCATTCTGAATCGCAGAAGAATAGAATGCAGGAGAGGAAAGTTCAACATTCTTACTTCGGCAATAAAACAAATAAGTAAAAACGTGAATATAGATGAGGACAAGAGAGGCATCAGTCAATATATGGGAAAACAAAGTAACTTGCATTATTTGAAAAAATAAATCAGATATTTTGTTGTTAATTTAAAATCAATGCATTACTTTATTTGCTACTTGAAAATTTTAATTTCATGTTACTTGTAATGCGTTACCCCCAACACTGAACACATGAATTATTATTTTTTTCATAAATCTATCAAGTTCTCTAAACAGTCAAGTGTCACCCTCTGTCACCGGCTGTTGAACTGCATCACACTTTCTAATCAGGCAGGAAGTGACAAAAAAACTAGCCAAATGGCCTACATTTCTGTCCACATGAAACGCAAAACAACACTTTAAATGACAGTTTTTTATTTGAAAACTTTGTAGAAAGTAGAAAGACTGCATTTTCTTGTAAATCATTTTACATTAAAAAATTAATAAACAGTAAAAGTATTAATACAAATAGCATTAATAATAAATAGTATTAGCATTAAATATTAATTAAAAAAAACTATAATAGTCATGTGATCAAGTGAATCACACACACCTGCACCATTACGTTGATGTTGTGCGACAGTCCCTCATTTTCCAACACCCAGCGCATGGCATGCTGGGAGCTCAGCACCAGAATCACCGGCCGGTTGACGGGCTGAGAGAGGGTCAGAGGTCTCAACACCACTGTCACCTGTGGACAGGACACCTGAGTGGGGGGTGTGCACATCGACACGACCAATGAGCGGACAGACGTCTTATACCTGTTTATTGGAGGCTTTTCCTACAGAAATCACATGGGTCTCTTTAGCTCCGACCTCTCTGGCCGCACAACCCGCTCCCGCCTCGAAGCGCTCCAGTTGAGCCTGCACGGGATGCAGCGCCCCCACAGGCCACATGGAGCACTGCAGCTCCCTGCTGGACACTGACACACACAGATTACTGAACTACGGAGCCCCGCACATGACATGCAAGAAAAAAAATTAAATTGTGCGCACAATTTACTAATTCATTCATTCGAATTATAAATCATGCGCATGATTTGTAAAATCGAGGGAACGAATTAGTAAATCATGCGCATGATTTAGCCTACTATTTTTTTCCTGCATGTTATGTCCGGGGGTCCGTACTGAAGGAACATATCATTGAATCAATTAAAAAACAAAAAGTTTCAGATAAATATTCTGGTGCTGTATTTTCTTTCTTTGAAACCAGAAACTTTGGTATCATTGGTAATCAGCAGTGTTATTTTATATACTATTATAGTTTTTATTTATATTTTGAACTAGCTTTTATTTTTAGAATTCTGTTTTCATTTTAATTTTAGCTTTTATTTTTAGATTTTTGTTTGTTTTCATTTTAATTTAAGTTAATGTTTTAGCAATTTTGCTATGTTTTTTTTTTTTACTATTAGTACTATTTAGATTTAATTTTTAGCCAATTTAATAATTAGGTAACTATAACAACCCTGCGTATGTTTTTAGTACCACAGAAAAACCTTGTTTTACTGTACTAGGATATCACCATGGTACTCTTAGAATATCTTAGGGGCCGTTTACTAGACACCGTTTTCAACTAAAAACAGAAAACGTTTTATGCGTTTTGGCTGTTCATTTACACGACAACAGCGTTTTGGGGGGCCTGAAAATGCGAACTTTTGAAAACGGGTTTGAAAGTTTTTGAAAAACATACCATTGTCATGTGTAAACTGCAAAAACGTGAATTTTTGAAAACAGTGACGTCATGCAATATAGTTCAGTCTATAGGTGAGTGGTGTTTCTTTACAAAGTTACATCGCCATCTACTGGCCTGGCAGCAGAATACAGCATTTTTAATTGTTTTCGCAAATAAGTGTGAACGGGATCATTTTGACAGCATTGTCGTCTGTATGTGAAAAATGCAAAGGAAAAACTTTTCTGTTTTTAGTACATTGTTGTTGTGTAAACGTACACTTAGAGTACTATTATACGTAATTATTAAAATGATAATTATACAGTAGCATGGTATTACTTCTGATACTGTCCCATGGTACCACCACTGCACTCCAAAACACACACGTGCTAATACTCACTCACACTTATTTAACGTAACAGCTTACGTCCAACTCAGAGACGCAAATGAAACTCACAGTCCCGTCATACACAGAGCAGGACACTGTTAATGCATTCACACACTCACACACACAATCACCACACGTCTACTCAAGCTTTCACATGCACCCTTGAGAAATGTGTCTGGCTGCTCTCTCTTTCACCTGAATTACAGAAACAACTGAAATAATCACAGCTCTATAATCTTTTGTACTCTGTGTTACCCAGTGGACATTTTCAAGTGGGTTTTACCTGCAGTTCCGACCACAGCCAGAAGAAGGCAGAGTAGAACACCGACGGTCCAGGGCATCATCATCCTTCAGCACTTGACAGATTTTAGACACAGAAGAGTTTTACACCGAAATACTAAGAGATAAATAGAGGGATGTGAAGATAGAGAAAGACAGGGAAGCAAACTCTAAAAAATGCTGGGTTAAAAACAAACCAAGTTGGGTTGAAAATGGACAAACCCAGCAATTGGGTTGTTTTAACCCAGCGGTTGGTTTAAATTTTTGACCAAATGTTTGCTGGGCAGTTTTATTTAACCCAACAATTGTTTAAAAATGACTATATGGTTGGCTTAAAATGAACCCAAAATAGGTTGGAAATTAAAAAATCAGACACATAGTTACTAGAGGCAACAATAATAATCAAAAGGTGAACATTTATTAATGAGCAATTTAATAAATGCTTATTTAATTATTATTCATTAAATGTATTAATAATTGTTCATTTATTAAACATAGCCTATCAATAAATGTTAATTTCCAACATACTCTGCTTTAATTTTTAAATAATTGAGTTAAATAAAACTACCCAGCAGGTTTGTCAAACATTTAAAGGGTTAGTTCACCCAAAAATGAAAATAATGTAATTTATTATTCACCCTCATACTGTTCCACACCCGTTCGTTATTCTTCGGAACACAAATTAAGATATTTTTGTTGAAATCCGATGGCTCCGTGTGGCCTGCATAGCCAGCAATGACATTTCCTCTCTCAAGAACCATTAATGTACTAAAAACATATTTAAATCAGTTCATGTGAGTACAGTGGTTCAATATTAATATTATAAAGCGATGAGAATATTTTTGGTGCGCCAAAAAAAACAAAATAATTACTTATATAGTGATGGCCGATTTAAAAAAAAACTGCTTCAGGAAGTTTCGGAGCGTTTTGAATCAGCGTGTTTTTTTGGCGCACCAAAAATATTCTCATCGCTTTATAATATTAATATTCAACCACTGTACTCACATGAACTGATTTAAATATGTTTTTAGTACATTAATGGATCTTGAGAGAGGAAATGTCATTGCTGGCTGTGGAGGCCTCACTGAGCCATCAGATTTCAACAAAAATATCTTAATTCGTGTTCCGAAGATGAACAAAGGTCTTACGGGTGTGGAACGACATGAGGGTGAATAATAAATTACAGAATTTTCATTTTTGGGTGAACTAACCCTTTAACCCAACAGCTAGCTTAAAACAACCCAATTGCTGGGTTTGTCCATTTTCAACCCAACTTAGGTTGTTTTTAACCCAGCATTTTTAGAGTGCAATATTCAGACTTTTTTTTCAACTTTTTAATTTTTTTTCAACTCATAAGCTCATAATAGTCATAAAGTAGCTTAAAGCATTTTCAGTATAGCAAGACCGAGACAGATACACAAAACAAGAAATTATTAAAGCCCACACCTCAATTTTTTAATGACTTAAAGGGTTAGTTCATCTGAAAATGAAAAATCTGTTATCATTTCCTCACCCTCAAGTTGTTTCAAAACCTGTATTTATTTATTTTTCTTTTTTTTCCCATGGAGGTCAAGTGGGCCCATCAATTGTTTGGTAACCCATATTCTCCAAAATATCGTATTTTGTGTTCAGCAGAAGACAGAAATTCATACAGAATTGATGACATAAATTTTCATTTTTGGGTGAAATATCCCTTTAAAGCCCCCCAAGAGCAAATCTACAAGATGCATTTATATAATTATTTATTAATATAAATAATTTATTAAGAAACAAAACAATTCCACACACAACTCTATAAAATAATCTGAATACGCCAGCAAAAGACATTTTAGTTAAACCTTAATTTAACTTCTTTTTGACTCATAGCTTTATATATTTACACTAATAAATGTATTACTGGTTTCTCCAAAACCCACCTGCAGCAAGTCTTGGACCTAAATGACATCACCGACGCGCCCGTTTGCTCGCTCACCCGAAACCCCCAGCAGAGGACAGGACAGCGGTATCAGCTCGTGGAGGGACCCTTGAATGGACAGTCTAGACCCGCAGAAGAGTTCGTATAGGTTGATCCGTTGTCTTCTGATCGGGTGAGAAAAGTTCAGGTCAGCTGATGTAGTGCGGAGGGGGGCGGGGCCGAGCGGTGGGGAGACGCGCGTGCTAGAGGCGGGAGGAGAGAGTTCCCGCGCACTGAACTGTCTGAGGGAGCGAAAGATTAAGAAGATGCGAGCGTCGAAGAACAGGTAGACAAAGACACAGAGCGATTAAATTTGGCGAGATTTTAAATAAAACCAGGACAACTTAGAAACCAAAAGTGAGAGAAAAGTAATAACGTTTTTTTTCCCTGACAGAAAGTGCTGTACCGCACAGTACAGTAGGCTAATAGTGTCAGATGGTAACGGCATGTTTTGATATAGGTCTATGCCAAATCATTGTACCATATCCAAAACATCATGGTAATGGCAGGCCTTGGTATTTTGTTAAATCTACCAACCATTAATTTGGCTAATTGTTCATCCACACACTGATGGATAAACAATTTTTTGATGCTCAAGGTGTTCCTAATAATTCATCTAAACACAGGAAGAAATATATTGACTTAATTTAGC
Source organism: Hypophthalmichthys molitrix (assembly GCA_037950675.1). Taxonomy (NCBI): domain Eukaryota; kingdom Metazoa; phylum Chordata; class Actinopteri; order Cypriniformes; family Xenocyprididae; genus Hypophthalmichthys; species Hypophthalmichthys molitrix. The sequence continues at coordinate 9,402,802 of CM075494.1, forward strand.
AATGTACTTTTCTAATTAAACCAGTGTTTTTAGTTATGTTGTTTTTAGTCACAGTGACCATTTCTTTAGATATGTTTGTTTCGCAGAAGAGCAGATGAGGTTTGGGCGCCGCTAAAATTTACAAAAGTGAACCTTTTACCCCAATACTGCCTGCCCTTGTCTCCATGGCAACTGTATAAAACTGAAGCACTACGTTATCAGTAACTTCGATAAATGCATAACACCAAACTTCTGTTCTGTTTGACCCCTCTCAAGACCCCTTTTAGTAGTTTAAAACACTTAACATTGATGTGTCATATTGATGTTCATGATTTTTCCTAATCATATGGCAACAGATTATATATATAAAAAAGTTTTTAACTTGATAACATGCATCAAATGTCCTCCATGAAAATGTTTAATTCTGGTTGGGGTTTTCAGACATCAACATAAATATAATGCATTGTGTTTTCATTTTTACATGCTAAGCTTGATTGATTTAAACACTGTAGAAATACACAAAACCACCTTACTAAACCGAATAATCAGATTTCTGAAAAGTTCATCTACTTTTTGAGAGAAACAGATGGCTAAAGTTTTAATAATATCTGCCAACAGGGTTTGGGTTATATCAGAGGAACAAATTAAAAGAATCTGAGGGGAAGATAAGAGATTTATTTAAAATGACTATTACTATTTTTACTATTTTTATTTATTTATTTTTTTACTTCTACAAACTCTGAAATTCTGGGACCTGAAACATATAAAACAGTAAGTTATATAGTTAAAGTTAAATTGCTTGTTATAAAGTAGAACTAAACTGAATCTTTTTTTTTTTTTTTTTTTTTTTGTCCCTAGGAGTCTTTCCAACATGAAAAAAATGAAAAAAGGTAATTCCATCTTATCCTACTAAGTCGTTGAAAATTATTAGACAATACTGAATATAGAATCAGAAATAGATTATGACTTCTGTATTATATGGTTTTCTAAGAACAGATATGGTAATTCTGAACCAATACTGAATGGGTAAAGTTGTGTGAAGAGAGTCTTCTTTGTTTTCAGTTATTTATAGACATAAACACTGTTCATTTTACACACACAAATCTCTCTGATGCGTAAAATAAAAAATTAAAAAAAGGCTATTTTAAAGTTCGTAGATTTTAAAAGAAAAACTTCTGTCTCTGTTTTTTTCATGTCTCTGCATGCAGAAAAAAACAACACTGTGGGTTTCATTCTGGAAAAGCATCACGGACGTCATGAAAACATAAGGTAGCCTACTGTCAGTGTTTTATGTGTTTTCAGAGATCTCATCCAAACTGATTCTGATTGCCTGTGATTTGCGATCGATTGCAGTATTTTCTCATTCAGTGGAAATGGCCATTGCTTGTTGTTGCACACTTAAAATAAAAGGTTACAAAGGGGGGGGGGGGGGGGTTCACAGTGATGCAATAGAAGAACCTTTTTGGGATCCCCAAAGAACCTTTAATACCCCTCTTCCACCAAGGCAGTTTGAGTGCTGGTTCGGAGCCAGAGCCTAGTTTCAAATCAGTTCTTTGTCTTTCGACACCCAAAGCACCAGCTCCGAACCAGGAAAAGTGGTTCGTAAGTAGCACCATAACATTGCAAACCGGTTCTTAGAAGGCTCGTCAGTTGAACCAACTCTGAACTGGCACTAGCACTAGCTCTGAACTAGCACCCGGTTTGTGCTGTTGGAAAAGGGGTATAAGTGAACAGTTCTTAAAGGGGTCCTTGATTATAATTTCACTTTTTTAACTTTAGTTAGTTAGAGCATAAACAACATCTGCAAAGTTACGACACTCAAAGTTCAATGCAAAGGGAGATATTATCTTTTACAGAACTCTCTTTTTAAAAATGGCTGGTAGAGACTACAGTGAGCTTCTTCCCAGGTTGGAGACATTACAAACCCCAAAATTTACATAAACCCTGCCGCCGGGAACACGTAACAAAGGGGGTGAGGCCATGTTGGGCTGCTTTAGAGAAGAGGAAGAGTTGTTGTAGTAGATTGTTGTTACCATGCCGTCATTTTATGCCAGACTGCTTCACAAACAAGGGTCAATTCAACACTGGGTTTGCACAAAAGATTAACATGATGGTACATGCTAGTTGATGAGTTGAATCAACTTAACTCCATAACAACTACATAAATTTAGCCACTAACCATTCAGAAACATCCAGATTCATTCTTCCTGAGTCTCTCCATCAGTGTCCGACTCAGATTTGAACAATGTAAGGATGAACACCATTACTGACAATTGTCATTTTGGCTGCGTGAGATTCTCCAGCTTTGTTGTTGTTGACCAACCGAAGCGCGAGCTGGTAAAGCTCCGCGCTCTTCTGGAAAGCGTGTTGGGAGTAGCAGCTCATTTGCATTTAAAGGGACACGCACAAAAATGCCGTGTTTTTGCTCACACCGAAGTAGGGGCAAATTTGACAAGCTATAATAAAGAGACTTATATTACATCTTGTGAAAAAGGGCATAATAGGTCGCCTTTAAAAGAACTTTTTTTTTCTCAGTGTGAAGAACATTTTAATCATCTAAAGAATCTTTTTCCCCAAAAAAGAACCTTTTGTGGAATGGAAAGATTCCATTGTAGTTAAAAGTTCTTCATGAAACCATCAATGTCAATAAAGAACCTTTATTTTTATTTTTAATGGAATTCTGTTATGTTATTTCTGGATAAGCCAGTGTTACTGATGGACAACACAATCAACTTTAGTCATATTCATTCATTAAAAGAAACATTAAAACTGAATTATAAATCCAGTTTTCATAATCTCAGAGATTTTACAATGTAAAGACAAGAAACAGTTAGGCCTACTGCCGAAAATTAGTATTAGTTTCCAAAAAGAGTATTTTACTTTTAGATTAAGCAGCAGTCATTTAGGATCATGGCCACAGTTTCTCCCTAAAGTCAACAATCTGTGGGAAACTGATTGCTGATTGGCTTTGGAGGACTCAATCTAAAAGTTAAAGACATAAATGATGTAAACACACACAAACAAGACACAAACAAAAAAAGATATTGTGAGGATTGTAAACAACTTTACCAGATATAACAAAGTGGTCATATTTTGGAGTCAGCAAAAGACAGACATGGTTGTTATCTTCACCTTGAGTAAAAACATGGTGGAACAGTGAGCTCCTGTCTGCAGATGAACAGATTATTATACTGTTACATAAGTTAAACATCTTGATTGTCAAAAACTCAAACACACATTGTTTTGAAAAGCATCTCAAGGAAAAACTGTTTCTCATTCACAGTGTTTGCTAAAACAAGCATTGATATTACTGTTGCTCTTACTTAGGGTTAAGTATATGAACAAACATTTAAGCCTAATTGCTTTACCTTGGGATTGTAAAAATCTACACTCTCAAAAATAAAGATCTTTATTGCCATTGATGATTCTATGAAGAACCTTTAACAACTATGGAACCTTTCAAATGCAAAAAAGGTTCTTTATAGTAGAAAATGGTTCTTTATATTATTAAAATGGTGACCTTCACTGAAAGGTTCTTTGGGGAACCAATAATGGTTCTTCTATGGCATTGCTGTGAAAACAAGAGCATATTTCCAAACATTTAATGTTCAAGAAGTTGTCTAGACAAAGCTCAGACAAAGAGTACAATATTTGTTACAAGTTCTGCAAAGACACTCAGGGATCAGCTGTGTGGAAAAACTCTACAAACTCCACAAAATATTTTATGTGATGAGACCAAAACACACCTGAGCCTCGTGAATGAATCTGACCCACATAACCCAATGCAGAACGAGGCGGGAATCTGAACCAGCTGTTGCAATCATTGAGAGATATTAAAAAAAAGCATGCAATTGAATTACTTCTGGGGTAAAATAGTCTGGTCTGATGTTGTTCAATTATCAGATGTCAGATGTTTTGGCTAGTCTGGAGTGAGATCATTTGGACTGTGCTTTTTCATTCTGTCTGAGTGGCTTCTCTGCATTGATTCATTGTAAACTACCTGGAAAAACAGTAAGTGGAAAGTTGAAAGATAAATGTTCCCTACTCTCTTTCTACTCTCACATTCTCTATAAGGTTTCTCAAACTTCATCACCCCTTCTGTTTGAATAATCAAATCAAAAAGGACCTTCAAGATGAACTGGAAACTGCTTTGTATTTATCTTGTTAAACCCAGGTGTAAAAAGGGACTATTGCACCAGAGCAAGACACTTAACCCCAAAGCAACTGAAATCAATGCACTGTTGGCCATAAAAATGCCATGTTACTAGAGTTTAATGAAACGTGACTTGCTTGGAAAAAGCCAAATTATGAAACACAAAGAACAGAAGCAATATCAAGATCAAATCTGTTTCAAACCATATATGGATCCAGTTCCAATGGCTGCAGGACACTCTGGCTGCTTCAAATCGGATTTCAAACTGTCTTTTGCATCACTCTTAACGTGACACACAAAATGTTATGGTCCAAAGATTTCAGCATTATCCAGTGCGACGGAGGAGTTCTGCACCACAACTCAGCGGGGCGCTTATTTGAAGAACGAGATGATGCACCTCCATTTTTCCTGCATTCGTACGCCTACGTCACTACCAAAGCAACCCATGCAGATAGGTTGGTTATGTCTGGACACACAAATCTAATTTGATCACTTGCAATTAATAGTGCGGACAGTCTGCCTGAAAAGACCTGATTTGCCTGCAGTCTGATAATAGCCATAGTCCATCCGAGAGAATAAGATATAGAAGTGTTGTTTGTTTACAGGACATCATGACCTTCTTGTTTACAGCTCCGTATTTTGGTCTCCATGGATACTTTCTCCCTTTCTCATTTGGCAATAATAAGACATTATCTCAAACCATCCCTCTATCATGTTTTAAGCAGTGAAGTTTGTCACAGCACAGTTTCAGTACTCTCTGGTTTATTCTTGCCGATGGTACTGCCATGTTCACATTGCCGTTTTGGAAATAAATGAACATAGTTGGAGTAAATTATTTGACAGTTCATGCAAATGTGAGTATGTGCGTTGGGGTGTGTACATATCTCTTTTACATTTACATTTATTTATTTAGCAGACACTTTTAAGGTGACTTACAAACGAGTAATACAAAAGCGATTCATCTTTTTCATCCTGCAACACTCATAAACTTAAGGTTTTGTCGTGCTTAATTGAGGTTTCCCTTAATTGAATTACTTTTCTCGGGTCACTAATTTGTTAATCTTTCCTTATCTTTTCTGTTTAATTATATAAAAGAAACTATCAGAAAAATTGTGCAACCTCCATTGTAAATTAAATCCCAGAATGTAAAATTTTTCTTCACATTAAAATTAAACCTCATCTCATCTACTCTTTTACATGAATGTGTGCATGTGTAGTGGAATATTAATCCCAAAAATCCAAGAGTTGAGTTGTTTAATATAGTAATTTTCAGGCGTAGCATTTCAATAATTAGTCAAGTTTCAGTGACAAAGAAAAAAACAACAACTAAATAATCTCTAAAAATGCAAATCTAGAAGTCAATGATGCTGCAGACTCTCATTTCATTAATGGGCATGCTCATAACAGAGTGAACTCATACATACTCAAAGATCCCACCTGACACAACAGTGTTTCCACATTTCTTTCAAACTCTCTGGCGCCCTTGTGTGGTTAAATATGTGTATTACAGAAGTAAACAGTCACTGAGTCGTGTGATAGACAGAAACATTGGTAGAAAAAGAAGACAGATAGAGAGATGAAGGGAGAATTCAGTAAGACATTTTACTGGGGTCAGTACCATGAAATGACTCTGCTAGTCAACAAGCTCCCACAGAGCACTGCAGTGATGACGTATTTTTGTAGTTTGCATCACCCTGGTTCCATTGGCTTTTGGATTTGCCGTAATTAATGACACAACGCTTACCCACCATTGATGAGTTTTTCAGAGCACTTTAGCACTAAAAGTGCTAAAATGCTCATTTCTCGGTTTTGGCCTACAAAAATACATTATCCCTGCAGCACTCAATTCATGAGATTCCAGTTGACTACTTGAGCGTCTGGTGCTAAGGACATGTCATGAACAAGTCTTGATTGAAAATCCTGCCAAATAGGACAAGAAAACTTCTTGGCCACCAGCTTTCGGATGTACCACAGAGCTTCACATTATCTGGATTCTTGAATCTCTTCATGTTTGATGTACCTTCTACAGTCATCAGAGGCGTATAGCCTGTCAGCGTTCCCTGTTTCACTGGGAGGTGCGTGAATCCTCACGATTAGCACCCTAGATGGGGAACTAGGGTGCGAGAACCATGCTAGGACGTTACAGTGGTCCACATCTCCCACACCTAGCAGCTTCAATATGCACACTTGTGCCCTAGCAGAATTCTGAGACATAGTCGAAGTCCCTGAAGTAGTCTTGGTCTTTGCGTGAGAGGGTCCGGCGCTCACGAGGAGGTGTCAATGTTGGAGCCTCATTTGTGAACTCGGCGTCGAAGTTACTGACGTCTTCTTTTCCTGTCAAAGCGGGAACAAATGGAGGAGGAACTTTCCGCTGCAAAAGCGCATCCCAGTCCATATTCTACAGAGAAAAAGAGAGTCACATTGTCACTAAGATCGCAACTTTGGCTTTATTGTATGGAGCCCCTAAAGGGACATGGCTATGGAGAACAATATTAGATGGGAGGAAAAATTATATTTTAATGCATTTGTGTTCTCTCTCAAAACATTTCCGAGAAACATTGCCTTCTCTTGCAAAGCATTTTCGATCTCTCATAAAAGTATTGCTTTCCTCTGAGAAACTTGCACTGAAATACAGTTTGAAATAGTTTTTGAAAAGCACTGAAATATAGTTTTTCCTCCGATCTCATATTTTTCCATTACAAAAGCTTTGTGAGCAAACGCAAAGTTTCTCTGGGAAATGCAACAGTTTTGCGAAAGAGGGCCAATGTTTTGCAAAAGAACATGATTTGTGAGCGAATGTAAAGTGGGGAAAAATGCAATCGCTTCGCGATTGAGTGAACGCAACTGATTTAAAAGCGACCACAAAGTTGTGCGAGGGAACAAAAAATGATTGGGGGAACACAATTTTGCGAGCAAATGCAAATGTTTTGTGAGAAAACAAATGTATTGCAAGATAATGCAAATGTTTCGAAAGTCAACGCAAGTTTCTCTGGGGAACGCAATAGTTTTGCGAGTGAACACAAAAGTATAGAAATAATTTTTTCCTTCCATTTAATTTTTTTTTTTTTTTTTTTACATTATTATGGCCCTTGGTGTCTCCATATTATTGTGGCAAGTTGAGCCAAAAAGGCAAAGAATACTCTAAGAAGACATACTCTAAAGAACGGTTGTTTCTTTATGTCCTCTGCATCTTTTTCACTGGAGCCCAGCCGTCTCTCAGGATTGCGCCTCAGCAACTACCAATGGAAAACAAGAAAACTTTTCCATTATAGTTTATGTTAAAATCGTGTATGCTAAATTTTATATGAAATTCAAATACATAAATCTTAAATTAAGGCCTAAATATTATTTTTTTTTTTGTGAAAAGGCAGGGACTTACCCGTCTCATGATGCCAATAGCCTCGGTGGAGAGGAATCTTGGGTAACGTACTTCATCATTTACAATGCTGTCGAACACCTCCTCCTCATCGTCACCTGGGAAAGGTGACTGAACACAGATTATGTATCAGGTTTTTGTCTAATCCTTAAGACTTTACTTAAGAAGCAAAACTGTACAAGATATTAAAGTTTGTTTTCAGAGAATATAGTTTAAATGTAGCTTATTTTTAAATTGGTTTCTGGTTTTAGCAACACTGTGGAAAATGATGCTCTTTCTTAGTAGTTTGGTCTTGTTTTCCAGTACAAATATCAAAACATTCTTAAATCAAGATACATTTACTTATGCAAAATGACATTTACCTAGGCAAAATGACAGAATATGACGTCTTGTTTTGTGCTTGAGATTCTGCTTAAAATGAGAAAAAATACCAATGCCTTTGGAGTCAGAAATATAAACAATTCAAAATGTATGTGCACATTTTTTCCCTATTTTAAACAAACGCAATTAATTTTTATCCGTTTTTAAAAAAAAACAAGACTTTACATCTTATGCCATTTTGCATCAAGTAAATTTACCTTTATTTAAGAATGTCTAGAAAACAAGACAAAAATACTGAGGAGGAAAATCACATTTTGAGGTGAACTTCACAAGATTTTGTTGGATTTATGCTTAAAGCAAGAAAAAAATAATTTTACTGGGAAACAATATAAAAATACTAAGCAAAAAGTGCGCAAACACACACCTCTCCGACCAGCATCTCGTAAATGAGCACGCCGAGACCCCACCAGTCCACGGCTCTTGTGTAGGACGTGTCCGTCAAAACCTCAGGAGCAAGAAACTCTGGAGTCCCACAAAATGTGCTGGTTCTGTCCCCATGACCCATTCCTACAGGACAGAGAGAGTGGGACAAAAACAAGGCATTTCTATTCAGCAAGGACGCATTAAATTAATCAAAAGTGACAGTAAAGACATTTGTAATTTTAAATAAATGCTGTTCTTTGGAAGAATCCTGAGAAACAAAATATATCACGGTTTCCACAAAAATATGAAGCTGTTTTCAACAAAATGTTTCTTGATCATCACATCATATTATAATGATTTCTGAAGGATCATGTGACACTGAAGACTGGAGTAATGATGCTGAAAATTCAGCTTTGATCACAGGAATAAACTACATTTTAAAATATATTCAAATAGAAAACATTTTTAAATTATAATAATATTTCACCATTTTTACTGTATTTTGATCAAATAAATGCAGTCTTGGTGAGACTTCTTTCAAAAACATTCAAAAAATCTTACCGACCCCAAACTTCTATTAAAAATAGTATGCAGTTAGCAGTATGCTTGTAAACTGTTTTGCCTACTGTCATTTCCAGATCGCTCTGATCCAGCAGTGAACAAACATCATGTTCTTACTCCATTAATATCAGTACAGTAGGTACAGTCTGTGACTCACCCTCTTTACAGAGACCGAAGTCTGCAATTTTCACATAACCTTCGGTATCCAGCAGCAGGTTATCCAGCTTCAGATCTCTAACACACACATAGACGCAAAAATGAATTTGAATTGTTTTTGAAAACAGTGCCAGTATATAATTTTATGCTGTATATGTGTGTGTACTCACCGATAAACAATCTTATTATCATGAAGAAACTGAAGCCCCGAAACAACACAGGCAGAATAAAACCTGCATCACACACAAACACACACACACATATATGAAGACTACAGTAAAATCCTTATGATAAACATTGTATACTCTTAAAAATAAAGGCTCTTTATTGGGATTGATATTTCCATGAAGAACATTTAACATTCATAGAACCTTTCCATTCCACAAAAGGTACTTTATAGTGGAAAAAGGATTCTTTAGAATTTTAAAATGTTCTTAACGATTTAAAAAAAAAAAAAACTTTTTTTTTTAAGAGCTGTTCACTTAAAGATTCTTTGTGGAACCAAAAAGGGTTCTTCTATTGCATCACTGTGAAAATTTTATTTTTAAACACAATTCCAGGAACAACACATCCAAAGCGCACACTTAACAACTACTAGTGTTGTACATAAACTAGACTAACTAAACACACTTACACGGAGCGAGTTTCAGAGAAGACGTCGGCGTGTATGTGCATCATCAGGTCACCGCCGGCCGTGTACTCCATGACAAAACACACATGTTCTGGTGTCTGAAAACATGCAAACAGGTTCACCAGGAACGGATGCTGCGCGCTGTTCACCGTCTCGAAGATTCGCTTCTCACACATCAAACTGGGGGAGAAAGAAGTTGAAAATGAATCTGACTGTAATATGTGTCTTAACTAGATCAAGCTATTTTTTGTCTTTATGAAAACAAAGATTCTATGCTGTGAAGACATGTAATCTAGTGATGCACTGAAATTCATTTTATACCGAAACTTAAGTTTTCATTCAGCCAAAAGTGAAACTGAAAATAAAGTTTATTTAATAATCAACACTCAAAATCTCTGACACATTTAAAATGCACCATTGGAGAAGTGCTAATTAAACGTCACTGCTAATCTTACTGTTCGGCCAAAACTGAAAATTCATTTTCAGACTAATAATTTCGTTTGCCAAAATTTCGGTGCATGATTAATGTGATGTTTAATATGCAGCTCTATGGAAAAGGATTTCAATAAATATACAAGCCAACTCAGTGACAAAATGTCTTCATGCAGTGTTTATTGGTGTACATCCTAAATTGAACGCTCACCTCTCTACCTCGTCCCGCGCCACAATGTCCCCTTTCTTCAGAGCCTTGATGGCGTACATCTTTCCTGAGTGTCTGTATTCAGACAGAAGTACCTAGAAACACATATACATATCAGACTCACTGTACACATGAATCTTAATTCACAAACAGGCTCTTTGCAAAAACAGTGTTTCGCAACTGGTGCATGTCACAAATAGGAAAGAGTCACTTCTCGTAGCTTTTCAATTTAAAATATGAATTCAGAAGCAAAACCACTGCTTTAAAACATGAGTTATTAGTAGGACTTGTTATTATTGTTAAAGGTTTAGTTCACTTGAGAATTAAAATTTCCTGATGATTTACTCACCCCCATGTCATCCAAGATGTTCATGTCTTTCTTTCTTCAGTCAAAAAGAAACTAAGGTTTTTGAGGAAAACATTCCAGGATTTTTCTCCATATAGTGGACTTCAGTGGGGTTCAACGGGTTGAAGGTCCAAACTGCAGTTTCAGTGCAGCTTCAAAAGGCTCTACACGATCCCAGACGAGGAATAAGGGTCTTATCTAGCGAAAAGATCGGTCATTTTCTAAAAAAATAACCACAAATGCTCATCTTGCACTGCTCTGCGATGCGCCACACATTACGTAATCATCTCATTATCTCCTCCAACTTCAAAATTATCCAACATCGTTGTTTTACCTTTTTTTTGTAAAGGCCGTTTGGCTTAGTCTTTGACGTTTGCTTTGTAAACACTGGATCACATGTGACCTTTCCAACGTGATTACGTAATGCGTGGCACATCGCAGAGCAGTGCACGACGACCATTTGTGGTTAAAAACTATATAAATTTTAATTTTTTTTAGAAAATGACCAATTGTTTCGCTAGATAAGACTCTTATTCCTCATCTGGGATCGTGTAGAGCTCTTTGAAGCTGCACTGAAACTGATATTTGGACCTTCAACCTGTTAGTAGCCATTGAAGTCCACTATATGGAGAAAAATCCTGGAATGTTTTCCTCAAAAACCTCAATTTCTTTTCGACTGAAGAAAGAAAGACATAAACAACTTGGATGACATGGGGGTGAGTAAATCATCAGGAATTTTTAATTCTAAAGTGAACTAATCCTTTAAATGAAACTAGCCAGGATTTTTCTGTGTGGCGATTCTGCTGACTAGTTGCTGCAGTTAATACTTTTGATACTGAACATATTCCATTTACCTTGCCAAAATGTCCCCGGCCGAGCACTGCGATCATTCGGAAATCCTGAAGACACAGAGAGCCTTTGGACGACCTGCACACACACACACACACAAAGGCCGGATGTAATTAAACTGAAGGCAAAAGCTGGTGTGAGGTCAGAAACTACATCACTGGCATCGTGTACATGAGTGTGTGTGTGTGTGTGTGTTTCATGCTGTCTCTTGGCCTGGACTGGAAAACATATTGTGTGCTGGTAGGACGTGTACCTGCGCTGGGAATTACGGGAACTGATCCTGACAGCCCTCTCAGGAGGAGCAGGATCAGGAAGAGAGGCCGGCTCCATCGCTGGGCCAATGTCCACCTGACAAATTATTATTATTAACAGATTATACTTCGTTTATAAAAGTTATTCATCGCTATTATCTTAGTTTACATTTTTTTCATGTAATTTTTCTACTTTTTTACTTTATTTTGCACATTGCATAATTTGCATAATAATTTATGCCAATAAAGCACATTGCAATTAGATTTGAGAGAGGGTTTATATTCATTGTAAATGATTTTCACTCAAAATAACATGAAAAAATAAACATAAAATATAAAACACTTAAAATATAGAAGATAAAATATCAAATTCTGTATTAAAAAATGGTTTGCCAAATAAACTTATTGTATTGTATTATTGTATTGTATGAAATATTGTATATTTCAAGATTTTCAGTTTTACTTGGTTGTACAAAAAAAAAGTCAGCCGCATAAATCGATGCATAAAACATTAAGACCAAGCAGAAGCTTCAACAAACCATTTGTAAGCTGTAATCCTACTATGACTAACACCCAGAATTAATTAAGCAGGATTAATTATAAAGAATATGTTTATGGCTACAATTGCACAGTTTTTAGGATTTAAATCATATTGTCCTTTTTGTTACAAGCGCTGCTCAAATATTCACTGATATGATGTATGAATGAGTTACTTCATCGATTTTCCTTTAAATGATGTTGTGAGTCCAGAAAATGTTACTGAATCACTTCAGTTAAAGATCCATATATATAACACCGTTTGTGAACAGCCATATTCTGTCTTTCTTTCTTATTTACCGTTTCAGATGTCTGTGTGTTTCTCCTCGTCACAGACGGAGGAGAGTCGCCATCCAGTTGGATCTTCTGAATGGAAATCTCGCTGCAGAGAAAAGTTCTGAGTTCGTCATGTTGGTCAGGATAAATCACAGCTGAACAGGTGCGTGTTTGCGGTGTGTTACCTGCTGTTGTGTGTGCTGGTGTGTTGTGTGTAGCTGTGTGTTGATGAGCTCATGGGAATGGCGTTCTTCAGCAGACGAACCCACGTCGCCATGTCAACGTTCATCTGTTTAGCACGCAGGAATGCTTTCCCTGTGTCACAACAAATGAAACAGAAGTTAAATACTGTAAAAACTACTTCACAATATAATATCATATTATACATACTCATGCCATTTAGAAAGAGTTCACAAGTGCATATAGCATGAGATTCAGCTCTCGTGTGCCGTGTTTTCTTTCCCAGTGAATGTGATTGGCTTCATTTTTACCCTGCTGTTTAGAAAACACCTTCCTCTGGCGCTGTAGACGTGGGCCTCTCTCTATCACAGGGTTGATGAACATCACCTGTAACAAACACGCCAACACAAACTGTTTAGTAACAGACTAGTAAATGTGTCCTAACAAAGTAAATACACTGAACAAATTATAAACACAACACTTTTGTTTTTGCCCCCATTTTTCATGAGCTGAACTCAAAGATCTAAGACTTTGGAATGTGGAATGTTGGTCCACTCCTCTTCAATGGCTGTGCGAAGTTGCTGGATATTGGCAGGAACTGGAACATGCTGTCGTATACGCCGATCCAGAGCATCCCAAACATGCTCAATGGCTGACATGTCCGGTGAGTATGCTGGCCATGCAAGAACTGGGATGTTTTCAGCTTCCAGGAATTGTGTACAGATTCTTGCAACATGGGGCCGTGCATTATCATGCTGCAACATGAGGTGATGTGCATTCAAAATGCCATCAATAAAATGCACCTGTGTTAGTCCATAACATACACCTGCCCATACCATAACCCCACCGCCACCATGGGCCACCTGATCCACAACGGTGACATCAGCAAACCGCTCACCCACACAACGCCATACACGCTGTCTGCCATCTGCCCTGTACAGTGAAAACCGGGATTCATCCGTGAAGAGAACACCTCTCCAAAGTGCCAGACGCCATCGAATGTGAGCATTTGCCCACTCAAGTCAGTTACGGCGACGAACTGCAGTCAGGTCGAGACCCCGATGAGGGCGAAGAGCATGCAGATGAGCTTCCCTGAGACGGTTTCTGACAGTTTGTACAGAAATTCTTTGGTTATGCAAATCGATTGTTTGCAGCAGCTGTCCGGGTGGCTGGTCTCAGACGATCTTGGAGGTGAAGATGCTGGATGTGGAGGTCCTGGGCTGGTATGGTTACACGTGGTCTGCGGTTGTGAGGCCGGTTGGATGCACTGCCAAATTCTCTGAAACGCCTTTAGAGACGGCTTATGGTAACATTCAATTCACGGGCAACAGCTCTGGTGGACATTCCTGCAGTCAGCATGCCAATTGCACGCTCCCTCAAAACTTACGACATCTGTGGCATTGTGCCGTGTGATAAAACTGCACATTTTAGAGTGACCTTTCATTGTGGCCAGCCTAAGGCACACCTGTGCAATAATCATGCTGTCTAATCAGCATCTTGATATGCCACACCTGTGAGGTGGATGGATTATCTCAGCAAAGGAGAAGTGCTCACTAACACAGATTTAGACAGATCTATGAACAATATTTGAGAGAAATAGGCCTTTTGTGTACATAGAAAAAGTCTTAGATCTTTGAGTTCAGCTCATGAAAAATGGGCTGCAAAAACAAAAGTGTTGCGTTTATAATTTTGTTCAGTTTAGGATCAATTTTGACTGTCATTGTTTTGGTGCAAACACGCAAACTGCATTCAGCACACATTTACGTGTCATATTTGCGTCTAATATTCAAAATTATTAGTTAGACGGATGCTAAAACAACACGGTGTGCAAATAAACAACACTTTAGGGGTGTTTTTGTGTACCTCGGCCAGCAGCAATCCCTGCGGTTCCAGCTCCAGCTGTATTCGGTGTCTCTGATTGTCCAGAAAGTCCTCCAGCTTCAGATACTTCAGAGCGCAGAGCGAGCGATAGTCCCTCCAGTACACCGCGATCTCCATCTCTCTGGACTGAACGCAGTACATTAGACGAACACCTGAGTATGTACTTAAGGACCCAATATATACTTAAACAAAATCAAAGAACAAACTGGTGTGACGTCATTTCAAATAAAAAATCAAGCAAAACCAAAGTTCATTTGGACTTTGTTTCGAGACTTCAAAAGAGCATTTTAAAGTGAAGTTTCCAGAAAAACCTGCTCTATCTTGTAACCTTCACCTTCAAACTAACATTAGTCTGTGTGTCCGGTTTATTTTTTTAATCTGTTCTGTTTTTTAAAGGATAGGTGTCCGTGACAGAAATGTACTCCTTCTCACTTCTGAAGTCTTAATTATGAGTTTATCTAAATAGTCAGTTTGCTGACAATTCTGGAATTTTTGTCAAATACATGCTATTTTTCCACAGTATGCTTCTAATGATTATTCACGTATGTAAATATGCACTATTCTAACGACAAGACAAGGCGATGTAGCTGTTGTGGAAAAAAATAATACAGAATAGCAGTCACAGCAGCTATCGTTCTCCCCTCAGCCATGTTTAAAGTTTTTGGCACGCCCAACTCGGAAACTCGGGTATCAAAATTATCTTGGAGTTTTCCAGTGGTAAATACGACCTGAAAGGACGTTCATGCTCAATTTCCGACTAGGAAATCTGTATTTACGATAATTCCCATAGCGTGTGAAGACAGCATAAAAACACAATGGAGAGCTGCTTCATAGTACTAGAAATTGAAGTTTTTTTTCTAATTGAAAGAGGCACTGACACTGTTTTTTGACAGTGTTTTTGACACCAGAAATGTGTCTGTGAAGTTTCAGCTCACAGAACATTTATTATAGCTCGTCAAATTTGCTCCTATATGGGTGTGAGCAAAAACATGCTGTTTTGTGTGTGTCCCTTTAAATGCAAATGAGCTGCTGCTTCCAGCCCCCTTTCCAGAAGAGGGCGGAGCTTTAACAGCTCGTGCTTCGGTTGCTCAACAACAACAAAGCTGGAGAATCTCACGCAGCCAAAATGAGGATTGTCAGTAACAGTGTTCAGCCTTACATTGTTCAAACTGGAGTCGGACACTGATGGAGAGACTCAGGAAGAAGTTACAACTTTTAGAATGAAACTGGACGTTTCTGAATGGTTAGTGGATAAATTTATATAGTTGATGTGGAGTTGATTCAACTCATCAACTAGCATGTACCGTCATGTTAATCTTTTGTGCAAATCCAGCGTTGAATTGACCCTCGTTTCTGAAGCAGTTGGGGTAAAATGACGGCATGGCAACAACACTCTACTACAACAACTCTTCCTCTTCTCTAAAGCAGCCCAACATGGCCTCACCCACTTTGTTGTGTGTTCCCGGGGCGGGGTTTATGTAAATTTTAGGGTTTGTGATGTCAATAACCCGGGAAGAAGCTCGTTTTAAAAGAAAATATGTGCCTTTGTTTATATCTCAGAATTCTGAATCAGTCAAAAAAAAAAGTCTGAATTGTGAGATAAAAAGTCATAATAACATTAATTCCCTGGAAGAAACAAGCTTCCAAACGAACTTCGCTTTGTTTTGGATATTGATATTGCTGTTAACCTGTTTCAATGTTATGTTATGTTATTTGCTTGCTTAATGATTATGAAATTGGAAAGTACCTGTAATACTTCCTTTGTTTATTATAAGATAGGATGAACAAGCAAAAGTTGGGAAAGTTAGGTTCTTGAGTTTGGTACTTTTGTAACCAACCACATAGGTTAACAAGAGGGTACACAGGGGTGAAGAGAGCATGTTTCAACCTCAAGCGGAGGTGAGTCAGACAAAAACTTCAGTGAGGAAGAGGAAGCGTGCTAGAAGAAGACAACAGCGTAAAGACATCTGGCTTATTAAGAGTTGCAGAGACTGATACGATTACAACAGAAAGACTGGCTCATACAAGACATTGAGGAATTGATGATTAGTATGGAGTCGGAATTTCCCAAAATGCAGTATAAAAATCTGAGTAAAGGCCTCATCAGTGAATAAGGAAACCTGATACCCTAATGAGGGACACTGAACAGCATCTCCAGTATTGATGTTTAGAGCTTTTAGTCTAGCTGATTTTAACTTTTATTTTACATTAACTGCTTTGCCTCCTGTGAGACTTTACTTATAACCGAGCCTCAAAAAAGAACAAGCACAAGGTGTCTTCTACGTCATTACTGAAGAATTTCAACCTGCGGGCGGGTGAGTACTTTATGATTTAGGTTAGATTTGACTATCCTTGATAATCCTAGGGTTAAAGGTGTAAGATTGAAGGCCACATCGACTAACAGCTTTGACCTGATTTTGACGTCAAAATGACGTCACACCAGTTCGTTCTTTGTTTTTGCTTATATCATGTGTTACTCACTCTCTCCAGCTCCAAAGTGAAGCTCTGATTCCACGTCTGTTCACCAACACCTTTCCAACATGTCTGACCCACCACACAGTTCTCCAGCTTCAACACAGCGCTCACCTCCGCTACAAACACCAGCACAACATCAGACCATCATGTAGATTCAATTAGTAAACTAAAAAACATCCTGACCCCAAAATACAGAATTCATTAAAAGAATAAACTCACAGGACAGATCTTCGCACTTGCTGGGACTCTTCAGGCTGAAGCTGGTGCTTCTGCTGCTCAGAGTGAGTTTGAACGGTCGTCCGTCTCCTGGACTGAAGTGAGGCAGGACGGCAGGAGACGTACGATTGCGACCCGGGACGACCTCCAGCAGCCCCACACACCCCAGCAGACGCACCTGCAGCGTCCCTGCGTGGGACAGACACAACAACATTTCTATTTGTCTAGGTGACGACACACTAAAACTAAAAAATCTCAAAAACATTTACAGTAACATTTCACCCAAAATAAAAACTACAAGGCATTAAAAAATGAAGCCTATTTTAGGAACATTAGGAGCCTGTTGCATTGTGAGATTTTACTCCTAATTCTCATTTGAGTAATAATATTTCTTTCTTTTGATTTTAATGAGAACTAAAATAGTACCATTATGTATAAATACTTCACAGTTTAATCAATATATCATACTTTTTCACATTATGCAGTAATGATAATAACAGGTAAAACTTAATTATCATTATTATGATACAAATGTCATAATTATCTATGATATCACAATGCAAAAAAAATAAAAAGCTAATAATAATAATAATTGGTAACACTTTATCGTAAGGTCTCATTGGCTAACGTTAACTAACAATAAGCAATTCATTTGTTACAGTGTTTATTAATCTTTGTTACAAATACAGCTGTTCAGTGTTAGTTCAGCTCAGGTCCTTAAATAATATTATAAGATACAGCTTTTGATTTAAATAATATTCTGAAATTAACATTAACTAAGATTACTTAATGCTTTAGAAATGTTTCATAGTTAGTTCATGTTAACTAGTTTACTAATGAAACCTTATTGTAAAGTGTTACCTAATATTTTAATACTACTACTACTAATAATAATTTAATATTTTTAACACATATATTTTGTCCTAAATAATTAATTCTAGTAATAATTGTAATATTTAAGAATATTATTTAATTATGTTAAAGGTGGGGTATCCGTTTTTTCAACTACACTGTTTGGAAATTAGTCGGGCCGATACCAACAACAAACGTGTAACCAATCAGCATTAGGGGGCGTATGACGGTTGTGGAGACAGAACGAGCAAGAGGGAGATGTAAAAAAAAAAAAAGAAAGAAAAAAAACAGAAATGATGAGACACAATACAAAAGAGCTCAAAAGAATATCACTGGAATGAAGGTTTATGAATGGGCAAGTGTTTTAGGACCTGCATTATTATTAGAGAAGCTTTCCAGCGCTGGAGAGAGCTAAGCAGGAAGGCCTGAAAACAGACTCAGAGGCTGTTTGATTCCTTATCATGTGAGTAACACTGGGTTTTGATTGTCTGGAGCTGCTGTGCTGTTGGTGATTAACAACAAACTTGTTTGTATTTAGACTCTTGTGTACTGTACGTTCACTTTTTGTGCTTCCTTGTCGTTCGTTCATCAACTGCTCATTATTTTCCATGAAGCATTTTATTGCGCATCAGCTGTGATAAACAGACATCCACTCTTGTATTGCATGTGTAACAGAGGCCAGATAGCGAGAGTTGTGCAGGTAAACTACTGCATACTGCATACATACGCCAGAGAATGCGATGTGTAGCGTCATTGTTAATGCACTCGCCTCGCATGTCAGCAGCGATCGGGCCGGGGTTCGAGACCGACTTGGAGCAGTATGGTTAGGATTGGAGGGTGAGTTTTGGAGGCGGAGCAATGAATAGGCGGTTTGTTTGGGTTGATTTCAAATATCAACAATGTCCAACAGCGTAGATGAAAAAATGGATACCCCACCTTTAATAATATTATATTAGACGCAAGCAATTATTTTTTCCTAAATAATTAATCGTATTGCCAATTGTAATAATTTTAATAGTTTTTAATAATAATAATAATTATTACTTAAAATTATTACCATTACTTCAATCATAATTAGGATTAATTATTTAAAATTATAGTAAAAATTATTATTTTTGTCATTTTAAATAACATTTTAAATTACATAAATTATTTTATTGATACACTTGTGTCGTTGTTACTGACGTACCGGTGAGCGGCGAGGGTTTGCTGAGGGTGCTGTACTGATTGTGGACGTAGGGGGCGCTGTGACGGGAGCTGAAGGCCGAGGACGACGCCAGCACCAACTCCTCTTTAATCAGACACGCTTTCGGATGTTCTTCCGGTAGATCCACCAACCGCTGCTCCAACGACACCCGCAGAAGATCCAACCGCTGGGACGCTTCACTCAGACGACTCTGAGCCTAGAAACACAAACAAACACTTAACGAACCTACGACAGGACGCAAACAAATGTCCATTTTGATTTCTCCTAAAGAGTTTTATGATGTGCACATATGTTTCTCACACCTCAGCGATGGCTTTTTTGTCCTGTGCTTTTCCAGCTCCTAGAAGTCTCATCATGTTTTTGGCGCCCTCGGCCATGGCGTGCTCCACGCGGTAATGATGCCAGAGCTCCTCGATACGCAGCTCCATCCCGCACAGATCCGGCTTACCTGCTGAGACACAGACACACACACAGATTAGATCCTTCTGGGCGATGCTATACATAGACACGCACACACACAATATTTAACACCTTTGACTTGACATGAACGTTCTGAAGACACAATCATCTCACTAGACCAGTGAACATGAACTAATGTTGGTAAAAATAATCATTTACATTATTAGGAATATAATAAACGTTAACTGAAATTATATAAAAATAAAAAAATAAAAACACTAAACTTATTTTATTTCAATTAGTTGCCTAAGCAACATTTCTAATTTTCATTTAGTTTAAGTATAAATTCAAATTAAAAATTCAAATTAATTTAAAAAACAAAACAAAACAAACAAACAAAAAAAACACAAACAATACTAAAACTAAAATTTAAATTAACATTAATTGAAATAAAAAAAAATGACAAAATTACTAAAAAAACTAAAATTAAAATAAACGTTAACTGAAATTAAATAAGATATAAAAACAGCTGTAGACAAGAACTAAAATTACTAAAACGTAAAAAAGTGTAATTGCAGTTCCTGCTAATGGAGAAACTCGTCCTTAAATCCCCTCACGGGACGTCAGACGTCATTCCCCGAGCGTCCCGTGAAGCTCAGTGATGGCCGAGGGCGGAGCAGCATTAATAAATCTATTCTTAACCAGCTGCTGCCATCCAGCCTCAGGACACATGAGACATCAGCACCGAAACACGCCATTAGAGTCCATTAGAGACACGGCTTCAGCTCGCCATCCATTTCCTCCCTCTACAAACCTTCTGCAGCGTTCATCTTTCCGATTACCTTTTCCTCATGTCTGTCTTTAAATTTTTTGCTTTCCGTCAATATAACAGCATTCAGATATAGTTTTGCTAAAGGATAGTTTATCCAAAAGTTTAAATTCTGTCATTACTTACTCACCCCCCTCATATCGTTCCAAACACACTTGCTGCTATTTTTTGTGGAACACAAAAGGAGATTTTTCGCACAGATATTTTCTATACAACAGCCAAAAAGAACTCCAAATATCAAGCTCCAAAAACCAAAGGAAACACTGTAAAAGTACCATAAAGTCTCTCGTATAAGTCTTCTGAAGTCTTTTGATGCTTTGTTTGAGGTTAATAATTATTATAAATGGCAAGCCTAAACAAATTTATTTAAAGTGAAACTGAAACTACTGGTGTGTGTGAAATGCGCTAAACAAATAAACTCTCTCATTCATCCAAATCCATATATGCTTGCTGTTAATTGCATTATATAAGTCGCTTCGTAATACGATGGATCGATGGAAGTTTTGTGTATATCCAATTGTAATGTGTGAATTGCAAAAAAAAAAAAATTGCACTAAATCTGATTTTTATAAATCTGTTTCAAGATATGTGGTTTGAAATCCTATTCAAATATAATCTGATTGGATTTTGCGCAGCATTTTTCCTTTTGTCACTTTCTCGTGCCACATAAAATGAATAAACGCATCAGACAGTGTTGGAGAAACAAGGTTATGTTGTGTTGTTGTCGATGTGCAGGTCACACAGAAAATTATAATATAATGGAGGCATCTCCTTGGTGCAGTGATGAGGTGTCTTCACTTTCGCTGTTGGGGGATGCATCCACACCTCTTTGAATTTTAATACTATGTTTCTGCCTCTGTTTCATTACATGTAGTAGTCCAGCGCCTTGGCTAAACATATTGTAAGACAACATTGCAACCCCTCTATGTTTCTTTTGGGCCCGTTAAAGACCCGTTCACACCAAGAATGATAACAATAAAGATAACTATAATGAAACTATATTTGCGTCCACACCAACAAATGATAACGGTCTGTTTATTCGCTTACATGCTGCGGTTTTAAAGTGTGTACAACATGTTTTTGCTGTTCTTGTTGCATTTACAGGCTTTAACCAGCAGATGTCCTCATGTTTCGAGTGAATAGCTAGTGTAATCGATCTAATCTAACAGTGAATTTACCTGATGAAGTCAATGTAGTGGAATAAAAACAACGCCTAGACTTTTTCACTGCAACTTCAAAGGAAGCAAGACAATGTTGTCGAAACTAGCGCTGGATACCTGAGGTAATTTTATGTTACACTGTTTGCTAGCCTGGCATCATGATCTCATCATTAATATGGGTATCATCATAGGGTATGACAGATTGTTTTTCATATATCCATTTTCTTTAAATGATCCTTGAAAAGGACTGTTTGACTTGTCAAACAGTGGTGGCTTTTTCTGGACCTCGGCGATTAACTTCTCCGCAATGTCGTCTGCCATTTTAAATGCGCAAGCCCTTAAATTAGAATGGATTCTGATTGGCTGTCAGTGTTTTATCGTTTAACAGCTGGAGAAAAATAATTCTGAAAGTGATCCCAACGATATCATTCCTCTATATTGTTATCATTACAGCTGTGGTGTGGACAGTGCTATTCTTTTATATTTAGAATGATTTTTAGAACTATATCTTTATCATTATCTTTATAGTTATCGTTCTTGATGTGAACGGGCCTTAAGTAGATCGTAAAACCAGTGGACTTGCAGAACCAGTGGTCTGTATGATCAACTTAGTTCACAATGCTTTTGAGAAATGCATCCCTGAACAGTTGCGATAAACGTATGGACTTTCAATCATTTCGATGAGATTCCAGTAGGGCTGCCCTCGACTAAAGATTTTTCTGGTGGTTCATTTTAAGTGATAGGTCGACTAATTGCACATTTATTAATAATAAATCATAATAATGAGCCATTAATGCCTACATAGCCTAATCAGCATAATAATTTCCTGTTATTACTGTAAAGCTGCTTTGAAACAAACTATATTATATATAGATGAATAAAAATAAATGTGACTTGACAAAGATCTCAAGACTTGGATTATAGTAAGCTTTATGATACTTTTCATCCATTATGATAGATGTCATCACTGTATAGACAAGTTTAAACATTCCTCACAATGTGTCCTTTTGCGCTCCATTGAAAAGTCGTACAGGATTGAAATAAATAATGAAAATTTTTGTTTTTGTGAACTATTCCTTTAAAAATGTTGAGCATGTTAATGTATTAATGTTGATGTCTCGGAGACGCTCTGACTGTTATACAGACAAACAGCAGTCAGGAAAGATAGACGATTCTGTCACTTGCCAGAATTAGACTGTCTGATGAAAAGACAGCAGTCAGGCAGTTCTGTTTATGAACCAAACATTTCACACAAACATCCACAACTGCACCATTCCTGGTATGCCAAACATTCCATGAGTTCATGTCCTCACCCTATATGAAATATTATACTTACAATTTGTGAGGATGGAAATCATATTAGTTGTCTTATAACACAACATCACTATTAAAGGAACACGTATGGAAGTAAATTAATGCCAAACGTTTTTGAAATAAAAAGCTTGTTGAATTGTACTAATTGAAAATGCATTACATTAACTGTGCTTTCATTTTGATGCATTGTATTTTTAAGGCTTGCATTTTTATGGGCTGAAATTTAACATGGTCGTATATTTAAGCTATGAATATTTCAATTCAAAACATTTCACACACATTTTCATTATTAACCCTTTGAGCGGTACGGTCCCACATATAGGATTTAGAACGTTCAGCGACGTCACATAACTGCCAGATTCAAACTGTGCTTTGGCGCTTTGTCTGTGAGACGGACGCACGCAGCTCTTGTCATATACCAAAGCTATGCAGTGTTTTCAGCCACATAATGCTTCTTTTAAGGTTTTAGACATTTAAATACGCATAAGCACCAGTAAAACAATACATTTAGAGATTATAAAATACACACTGATGTCAGACATCAGTGAAAGCAGTAATAACAATCTATTCAAATATAATTTGCTGACATTTATTCATATCAGACACACATAATGGGCCTAAGTAACTATAAAGTTTACTCTATTATTCTTCCAGTTCACCAGCCAGTTACTTGCATATATTTCGGGAGAAACTGATGAATTCACATGCTGTAAATCCGACTGACAGGACTCTGTGAACTGCAGCGCAAACTAAGATGGCGGCGCCCATCTCGCATTATAGATCAAGATAAAGATCGTTTATAAAGGTTTTTAAACGACAGAACACACTCACTTACACATATTTGAGAATCGGAATATCATATGGTTGATGACATGGTAAGCAAGTTTGCGAATATTTTAAATAAAAAAGGAAAAACAAAATAATAGCGATCCATCTGTCATACAGTGTTATTGTGGCTGCGTTCAGCTCGTGACACGCAAGACGCGTCGCCATGGAAACAATAAGGGCAAACGTTCTAAAATAACGGTCGCCTTAAAAAAACTCACTCTGGGGGGCCAGTTAGAATATTTTAAACTCACGCTTGAAAGGGTTAAAAATTCAGTAATTTATATTCACCTTTCAGATTTCACTTCCAAAATATTCATTCTGTTTAAAAATACAACCTATAATATTCGACTAGCAATTTTCGGTCCATTTTATTTCGCTTTACAAATTCGCTTCCACAAATTTAGTGGTTCAAATTCGGCAGAAAATTCAACATTTCACATCCGGGAACTGCAGGAAAAGCAGTAGAGTGCTGATGCATGATCTCCATCTGCTGTTAGTCGTCCTCACCAGCAGGTGCCGCTAGCGGCTCTTTACGAAGACCAGAGCAACAGCTAGTAAGTCATCATTCATTCAGAAAAACGGATTTGCAGAAATGGAGCAAGCTGTAAGTGAATGTGTGATGATTATCAAGGCCAGTATAAATGCAGAAAAGCTGATAAAGACACAAAAGCTGCATTTATGTTTAATTCAGTGTCTTTACGGTTACTTACATGTAAGCAGCTTTCTCTCCAGTGAACGAGATTATAACGTTATTCCCTGATGCTGATGTACAGATCAAACGTTAAATCTGAGGTAGACATATATTTCTCTCTGTTGTTTAGTTTCCTTAACTTTATATCGCGGCGCTGTGTTGTAATACTAGGGCTTCCCTCATACGTCATAGGATTCTACTGCCATCAGGACATATAAAACACTTAACACAGCTAAATGGACTCGTACAGTGATATAAAAGACCAAACTCGCACCTCATTTGTGATGTAAGTTATACTATATAGGCTCCAAGAAAGCAGATACTGGCATAAAGTTGGTTTGACGTTGAACATTTGATATTCGCAAATTTAGGGACCGTCTCTAAAGTTACGACATTGGTATTCACGTTTCTACCTTCAATAGCATTTGAAGAGAATGATTTACAGTCACAAAACCAACTGTAAAGTGTTTATCTAGGTGTCAGGTCGAACAGTGATGCGCCCTACTCTCTCTCTCTCACACACACAAACACACACATGTGAACTCACACAAACTCTTGTACACGTACATGCACATACATATTCACACACACCCCACTCATATACTTTTTCTTATTTTTTTTTTCTTTTCTTTTTTTTACACGTTCATCACACAATTCGTTCTACTTTGTTCATTTTTATTTTTCCTGCTCATACAAATTTTACATTGTGTTGCCAAAGCATTTATATGAGCAGGAAAAATAAAATTAACACGAGTAGAACGAATTGTGTGATGAATGTGTAAAAAAGAAAAGAAAAAGGATATGTGTATGTACTTTGAGTTGTGTGTGTTTGAATATGTGTGAGTTCACATGTGTGTGTTTGTGTGTGTGAGAGAGAGTAGGGCGCATCACTGTTCGACCTGACACCTAGATAAACACTTTAGAGTTGGTTTTGTGACTGTAAATCATTCTCTTCAAATGCTAGTGAAGGTAGAAACGTGAATACCAATGTCGTACCAGGTGAAAAAATACTATGGTAATTTATAGTAAATACTATAGTGTTTTTGAACCATACTATAGTAAATTGTAGTATACTGTATATATTATAGTATTTACAACACTTTGTTAATGAATGCTACAGCATACTGTAATATTAATTATAGTGAACTGATCAACTGCAATAAATACTGTAGTACACTTTAGTTTTTACTACAGTGAACTGTAGTGTATAATATACCCTATAGATCAGGGGTCGGGAACCTTTTTTGACCAAAGAGCCAATTTTTCATTTTTTGTTAATGAATTTTTCTAAAAGAGCCAAAGTAGGAAAATAATGTTGTGAAATATTATTATTAATTTTTTTTTTTAAAGTTTTTTTCAATAACGTTTTTAATAATAGTAACTTTATTAAGTCCATATACAACTAAAAATACAAAAATATGCAACAAACAATAAATAAGTTGCAATATACAATTAATTGTGCTGGGCTTTCATATGAGGTTGATTTACCACCTGAGGAGCATAAGTTCTCTCTCTCTCTCTCTCTCACACACACACACACACACGGAGAGAAAGAGAGAGAGAGAGAGAGAGGAGAAACAAGTGAAGAACAATGCCCACGCACAGTGATTACACAGACTGCATTTATGACAATACTCACCAATGCGGGCATTTTGACAGTGTGTGTATTTGACCGTTTAGACGCGCAACCGAAGACCAAGGCTATGCTTGTCCGTGTTCCACTCAGAGCGAGCGCACAGAAACATCCTGTCAGTAGCGGATTCAGTTCTCTTTCGTAGCTTTGTGTTTCTATTTTAATATCAAGCACATCCTGCTCTTTACTTTCTCATTCATTCATATTTCTTTATTAATAACGGCAACAGTCGCGCCCACTGAAAGCTGCGCGGATGATCATAGATATAAATACGACACATTTATACGACATAAAGGTCTATGCGGCAAAAGTGAAAGTAACCGGTGAAATGTTTCGAAATGTCTCTTGGCACAGCAGAGTTTCAATAAAAGGTTATTTTTCAGTCCAGTCAATATTTTACATACTTTTTGATGCCTTTCAAAAATGTTTTCTTTTTGCCGTTACCACAAAAAAGCTGCATAGCCACTTGAATCTGAGAGCAGGAGCTCTAGGTTACCATAGAAACCTAAGTGGTTTGTTGTCAATTGCTGTCGTGACACTCGCGATGTCGCGAACATCACTGAACACGCACTTTGGCCGGTAAAACTTTAAATATATTATTATTATAAACTTTTAATAAACTTCGGTAGGCTCTACAACACAGGAATTGCTGATCTCTAGTGATGTCGAATTTGTTATCGATCATTTGTTGGGAAAGGGTGAGAGACCTGTGAGCCACATGATTTTTGTCAAAGAGCCAGGTGTGGCTCGCGAGCCATAGGTTCCCGACCACTGCTCTAGATTAAAGAAAACTTAGTACAGTATTGGGTAAAGTAATTTGATTATATTACTATAGTTGTTATATTACCACAGCAACTATAGAATTACCACAAAAAATTAATTAATTAAGTACTTTACTATAGCATGGTTCTAAAACACTATAGTATTTACTATAAATTACTATTGAAAATAGGCTAATTTTCCAACTCCCTTAGAGTTAAACAGTTGAGTTTTACCGTTTTCGAATCCATTCAGCCGATCTCTGGGTCTGGCGGTAGCACTTTTAGCATAGCTTAGCATAGATCATTGAATCTGATTAGACCGTTAGCATCTCGCTCAAAAATGACCAAAGAGTTTCGATATTTTTTCCTATTTAAAACTTTTCCTATTTAAAATAACCAAGTTGGTTATGTCGACGGAAGTTAGCCTATTTTCAGCCGCTGCGTAATATCATTGCGCCTGCTGCACCCATGGTACAGCAGCAAAGTTCCTTGATTATTACGCCGGAATGAGAGTATAGTTCCTAGCCATATCGGCTTAGAAAATCACAACTGTTCAATTTCCGTCAGTCTTAGTACAAGATGTAACTACAGAAGAGTCAAGTTTTAAATAGGAAAAATATCTAAACTCTTTGGTCATTTTTGAGCGAGATGCTAATGCTCTAATCAGATTCAATGATCTATGCTAAGCTGCAGCTAAAAGTGCTACCGCCAGACCCGGAGATCGGCTGAATGGATTCGAAAACGGTAAAACTCAACTATTTAACTCTAGGGGAGTTGGAAAATGAGCCTGTTTTCAAAAATAGTGGCGTGTTCCTTTAAGGGAACCTGAGCTGCAGTGTGGACAAGACTAATGCTGATGAAGTCTGAATAAGACTTCTTCCATAGAGTCAAACAGAGAAAAGTGATGTCAAAAGATCTCTGATGATGTTAAGTGTGTAAACGCTCATTTCTCTGAGTGAGAAATGAGACAGAATATGTTTGTAGCACTAACACATAAAGTACCTTGTGTGTCTTCTGTGTGTTCGGTGGCCTGCATGGCTTTACGGATTTGCATACGGATGATGTCGATTTTCGTCTTACTGTCCTGCAGCATCTGCTGAGCTGACTGAAGCAGCTTCTTATCCTGGAGGACCAAGAGATGGACAGATGAGATAGATAGTCACATAGATAGACAGACAGATAGATAGAAAGATGGCTGAATGGATGTTCTTTACCTTGGTAACCCCATTGGCGTAGATGGGGATCATGTTCTCTGCCCCCTGTTTGACTTTCAGTTCGATGTTGAGCTGTCGCTCCAAAGCCTTAATCCTGTCCTGATTGGCTGAGGAGCGACTTGGTGTCCCGACAGACTGAAGGTCATCTGGGGGTCAAAGACAGGGTCAAACATTCAATTGGGGTCATGGTCTAACAGGATTATGAGGACTCTAAATATGTACAGTTTGCAGTATGTTCACAACCAATCACATCATCCCTGAAGATTCATATTCACTCATTAATAATGATTAATTTTACACTAAACTCATAATTCTTAAACATTCCCAGTAAAATAACATAGTGCTTTGATAAAACTGGAGCACTGGGCGTTTAAAGGTTAGATAATAATGGTGACCCCTGACCTTTGCTGTCATCGTGACCCTTGATCACGATGTGGGCGTCCAGCTCTTGCAGCTGAGTGTGGAGCGAGTCCAGCTTGCGGCTGGAGCTGCGTAATTGGCTCTCCACCTGATGGGCATTGCGTTTGTCAGTTGTGGCCCGCCGCAGGTTCTCCGCACCCGCTTTTATCTTCAGTTCTTTCCGGATCTCCCTCCGGATCCTCTCGCGCTGCTCGTCCAACCGCTGCTGCACGCTGGAGTCTGAGAAATCTGAGTTCTGGTCCAGACCCAGCTGCTCCAGGACGGACAAACCATCTGAATCCTACAAGAAAGAGGTCGTCAAGGGTCAGTGCAGGATAGATAGACAGACAGATAGATTGATGGATGGACAGATATAATGGCAGACAGAATTACAGATAGATAGATAGATAGATAGATAGATAGATAAGAACGACAGACAGAATGATAGATAAAACGACAGACAAACGACCGTCAGATAGAACGGCAGACAGAAAGACAAACTAAGGCTGCACAATTAATCGAATTTATAATCACCATTGCAATCACGGATGCCATGATTTCGTAATCGTTCAAAGGCGAGAGTCATGTCGGAAAGATCGTATTTATGAGCTAAACGCACATGAACGCCACCACAATGTGGTAAATACACTCTTAAGAGTTTTGAGAGTGTACAAATGGGAAGTTCAGGATTTTCTTTTGGGAGTTGGGGGTGTGTCAGTGAGAATTATGGCAGAATACCACAATACTTACAGGTCTTTAGCAGTGACATTCTCAGGCTTTTCTATTTACAACAAAGTAAGCTAATTTCCTGCACAAAATATGGTAGCATTATAATATACCAATATAATATGTAACGATAAAGTTTACCAGTGGCTTCATAAATTAATTAAAAACATAAAAAAGCAAAACACACCTCATGCACATTCTTTGTTCTTCATTTTCTAGAAGTAGAAGCACTGTATTTTTATGTAATTAATTAAGAGAAGGCACACCGCCATCTTACTCCGATGAAAGGGACTTGAACACACCAGCTGTCATGACTTCCCACCTTGTAAATAAGGACTTGAACGCACCATAACCCAGCCCCTGATTGGTCGAACGCACATGAAACACCAGCACCCGCCATTTTTAAAAAGCTGTGTACACAGCCTATATATTTACTCCATGAACTAACTCTACAAATATGGAGAAAACCGTGACAGATGGACCTCTCAACTGTACACTAAGGAGAAAATCCAGCGCGACTCTGAGTGTACCAAGCGAAACATGATTATGTATTTCTGCTCAGCTAGCGACATCAACCACACGGCAAAAGCTAATACTTTTTCATATACTGTCTACTTTCTTTGTATAACAGTTTATCTAATAACGTATTAGACAGGACTGTTGAAAAGATCGTAAACTAATGAAGACGGAGAATGTAAGCGCTGTGTGCTCTGGCTAAACTGTTCTCAGTGCCATCAAAATAAAAGTCACAACAACAAGCACAGTTTACGTCATTTCAGAGTTCCTACTGGCGGTGCGAATGAAACCAGGAAAATGGCCCTAGGGGAAAATTAGTTCTCAGGGAACCACCCTGGTGGCTAGTTCCTATAACTAAGTTCCTAGAAAAACATGGCGCGAAAGCCCCTATTATTACATGCACATGTTTACTTTTTTTATTTAAAGAAGAAACCAAACCAATGTACAGTTGACACTGAGGCTTAATGCTATAAAAAAGCAATAAAAAAAATTCAGGAAGAGTGTTTTCAGCATGTTTTTTACAACCCGAATTCCAGAAATGTTGGGACGTTTTTTTAAATTTCAATAAAATAAAAACTAAAAGACCTCCAATCATTTGAGCCAATATTTTATTCACAATAGAACACAGATAACATACAGTTGAGCTCAAAAGTTTACATACCCCTTGCAGAATCTGCAAAATGTTAAAAAGGATTATGAAAATTGCATGTTATTTTTTATTTAGTACTGTCCTTAATAAACTATTTCACATAACAGTTGTTTACATAAAGTCCACAAGACAAAAAATAAAAATGACCCCATTCAAAAGTTTAAATACCCTTGATTCTTAATACTGTGTGTGGTTACCTGGATGATCCACAACTGTTTTTTTTTTTTGTGATGGTTGTTCATGAGTCCCTTGTTTGTTCTGAGCAGTTAAACTGAGCTCTGTTCTTTAGAAAAATCCTTCAGGTCCTGCAGATTCTTCAGTTTTCCAGCATCTTCTGCATATTTGAACCCTTACCAGCAGTGACTGTTTGATTTTGAGATCCATCTTTTCACACTGAGGACAACCGAGGGACTACAAAACTATTACAAAAGCTGCAAACATTCACTGATGCTCCAGAAGAAAACACGATGCGTTAAGAGTCGGGTGAAAACTTTTGAACAAGAAGTTGATGTGCAAGTTTTTTTTATTTTGTTTAAAGAACATATTTTTTCATTTAGTTCTGCCCTTTGGAAGCTACAAAAGATACTTACATGTTTCCCAGAAGACAAAAAAAGTACAATTTATTCTGTTCATCCAATTCAAAAAGTTTACATCCCCGACTCTTAATGGAGCATCAGTGAATGTTTGAACCTTTTTTAATAGTTGTGTTTGAGTCCCTCAGTTGTCCTCAGTGTGAAAAGATGGATCTCAGAATTATACAGTCACTGCTGAAAAGCGTTCAAATATGCAGAAAATGCTGGAAAACTGAAGAATCTGCAGGACCTGGAGAATTTTTCTGAAGAACAGAGCTCAGTTTAACTGCTCAGAACAAACAAGAGACTCATGGACAACCATCACAAAACAAAAAAACAGTTGTGGATTATCCAGGTAACCACACAGTATTAAGAATCAAGGGTATGTAAACTTTTGAATGGGGTCATTTTTATAAATTCAGCTATTTTTTTGTCTTGTGGACTTTATGTAAACAACTGTTATGTGAAATAGTTTATTCAGGACAGTACTAAATAAAAAATAACATGCAATTTTCATGATCCTTCTTATTTTGTTAAAATGATTAACATTTTTGCAGATTCTGCAAGGGGTATGTAAACTTTTGAGCTCAACTGTAACAAATGTTTAAACTGAAAAAGAAAGAAATTTTGAAAAGATTCAGCTGGGAGAACATCTAGCAACTAATTAAGTTAATTGATATCAGGTCTGTAACATGATTATCTATAATAGGGATGTCTTAGAGAGGCAGAGTCTCTCAGAAATAAAGATGGGCAGAGGCTCTCCAATTTGTGAAAGAGTGCGTAAAAAGATAGTGGATTACTTTAAAAGCAATGTTCCTCAACGTCACATTGCAAAGGCTTTGCAAATCTCATCATCTACAGAGCATAACATCATCAAAAGATTCAGAGAAACTGGAGAAATCTCTGTGCGTAAGGGACAAGGCCGGAGAACTTTATTGGATGCCCGTGGTCTTCGGACGACACTGCATCACTCATCGGCATGATTGTGTCAATGACATTACTAAATGGGCCCAGGAATACTTCCAGAAACGTCCAAATTAGACATTCTTGTTGGAAATCACAGACGCTGTGTCCTCCAGGCTAAAGAGGAGGGAGACCTTCCAGCATGTTATCAGCGTTCAGTTCAAAAGTCAGTATCTCTGATGGTATGGGGATGCATAAGTACATACGGTATGGGCAGCTTGCATGTGTTGGAAGGCACTATGAATGCTGAAAGGTATATAAAGGTTTTAGAGCAACATATGCTCCCCTCCAGACGACGTCTATTTCAGGGAAGGCCTTGTGTATTTCAGCAGGACAATGCAAAACCACATACTACAGCTATTACAACAGCATGGCTTCGTCGTAGAAGAGTCCGGGTGCTGGATTGGCCTACCTGCAGTCCAGATCTTTCACTTATAGAAAAAAAGATGACCACAAACTCTTCAGCAGCTGGAAACCTATATCAGGCAAGAATGGGACCAAATTCCAACACCAAAACTCCAGAACCTCGATGCCCAGAAGTCTTCAAACTGTTTTGAAAAGAAGAGGAGATGCTACACCATGGTAAATATGCCCCCGTACCAACTATTTTGAGACCTGTAGCAGGCATCAAATTTGAAATGAGCTAATTTTGTGCAAAAAACTGTAAAATTTCTCAATTTAAACATTTGTTATGTTATCTATGTTCTGTTGTGAATAAAATATTGGCTCATGTGATTTGAAAGTCTTTTCATTCATTTTATTGAAATTTAAAAAACATTTGTCCCAACATTTCCAGAATCCGGGTTGTATTTTTATATAAAAATATGGCATGCAGTTGCTTCAAACAATGGTATAAAGCTATTCAAAACAGCATTTACTGTAAATTGTGATAATTGTAATTAATAATCGCAATTACATTTTCAAGGGAATAATTATCAATTATGATTTTTGTCATAATTGTGTAGCTCTACAACAGACAGAATGATAGATAGAATGACGGACAGAACGAGAGACAGAATGACAAACAGAACGGCTGTCAGATAGAACGACAGAATGACAAAATGATAGAACGACAGCTAGAATGACAGACTGTCTTCATAATCTGAATTTCCATCCAATTATAACAATGATTTCAAATGACTTTCAAAACAAAGTGGAATAAACAGTTCTGCTTGTGATTATCTAGTTTACTTGTTACTAAGTTACTCAAAAAAACACCTGGTGGACTGATATAAAACAGTGCACATTGATTGCTTAAGACCAAAATGAAGAGTCTGAGACTTCTCAACAGATCCAGGGTCAGTGACGGTGCTCTGCTGTACATTGATTAAGTACGACCATAAATAACTCCACCACAGCAGGACAGAAAACACGCCACCTGTTCTTAGACGAAGCAAACGGATGTCTCAAACCGACAGACCAGACTGGTTTGTAAATGTGTTTGAGTTGTGAAGATCATTCATTAGATCAAGGGTCTATCTGTGATTTTAAGTGCATGTATATGAAGTCTGAACTTTTAATATTATCTTTTTTTTTATATCATCAAGTACAAGTAGAACAAAACAGCTCTACAGAGGATATATTATAGTTTGAGTCAATTAAGTACAACAGGCTTTAATTCAGTCTGTAATTCAATCGATCACGTTTGTTTGTCATTGATCTGAAATGAGTCAGCAGAAGCTAAAGGGCAGCTCTGCGGTTCAGCACTCATGCAGAGGAAGTGAACAACATCAAGAGAAACTTTATAATCATGGATATAAACTGTGAACTGATCATCAACTTACAGAACTTCTCTTTTGCCTTTTGTTTTTGTTGTCAGATACTGACACAAGAGACTGAGCTGAACTGCAGTCAAACATCCCCGAGCTGAAATATAACACTTCACACAGCCATTTAAAAACTAAACACACGTCTGACAGTGTAAATAGAGCAGGTACCAAACTCAAGACGCCACAGAAGCATTCAGCTACATTATATTTTAGAGCAAACAGGCGCACATGAACATTGTGACTCAATAAGGAAGTTCTGCTGTGAGCACACAAGAAAAAAAAAACACAGGAAAGCAACACACATAAAACATCACAACAACCTGTAGGAAAGAGGAATCTCAATGAAATCTTTTTTTTAAAGTCTCAATTGTTTCTCTGAAATGGTTTCTCCTTTTATAAAAGACCCAAGAAATCTCACATCTGTCTCCTCTAGAGTTTCAGATCAGATCTCAACAATTTCTCAAACTAGCCAAGACATCAAAGTCTGCAATCAAAAGTCAGAGATCTCAATGTAAACTTCATCAAATGAGAAAATCTTTGAGAAAATGGTGGTTTATTGTCGATTCTTTGTAATTATTTGTGAAATTTACAAGCAATTTCTTGAGTTTCAAAGTAAATCCAACACCGTTTTCTTAGTGTATACTAATCTCTTGAAAGGAACTGTAAATGAATCATGTTTTTAAATACACATTTCATGGTCGCTTGCGAATGATTCATGCAGTGCACATTTTTCTAAAGGAAAACGGTTTAAAAATGACTTTCCTTTTTGACTGACTTCATCAATACCTCTTATTCATCAAACACCTTCACACAGAGACACTTTCACTATCCAATCAATTCAGGCCCCGTCCTCATTTTATCTCACTGCATATCCAGTTTACTCAGAAACACGTCACATCACGGAAGCAAGATGGGTTGAAACTAAAGCTCTGAGCTGCATTCGTTTCACTACACAGTTCAGAAACATCAGAAACAAAACATGACATGTATTAACCATCATCGTCTTTAGCTCATGAGGGTTTAGTTCAGGCCTTGAAGGGGTAGCTCAGCTGAAAATATAAAATCATTTACTCACCCTCATGTCATTTCAAACTTGTATGACTTAAATTACATAAGAGAAGCTATTTTGATAAATTTGTTTTTCAATGTCAAGTCAGTGGGGTACAATGATGTTTGGACCAGTGTGATAACTGTTAACTAAAACTAAAAATATTAAGAAACATAGTTATTTAAACAAGTTAAATATAAAAAGGAATCTTAAAGATTTAATTCAGCTACCAAGGCAACCTTTTAAATAAAATAGTAAAATAATGAATAAAATGGTAACAATTTACAATAAGGATCCATTTGTTAGCATCAGGTAATGCATTTACTAACAATGAGCAATTCATTTGTTACAGAATTTTTAATCTTTGTGAACTTTAGTTAATAAAAATACAACTGTTTCCTTAAATAATATTAACAAATATAAAGTTTGAACAAGCTTCATTAGTTAACATGAACTAATAATGAACTGCACTTCTACAGCATTTATTAATCTTTGTTAATGTTAATTTCAACATTTACTAATACATTATTAAAATCTTGTTAACATTAGTTAATGCACAGTGAACTAACATGAACAAACAATGAACAACTGTATTTTCATTAACTAACGTTAACAAAGATTAACAAATACAGTAACAAATGTATTGCTCATGGTTAGTTCATTTTAGTTATAACATTAACTAATGTTTAACTAATGAAACTTATTGGAAAGTGTTATCAAATCAACAAACTTAATAATAGCTTTATTATTGTTAGTTCATGTTAACTAGTATAGTTAATTGGAACCTTAATGTAAAGTGTTGCCATAAAAGCTTAATTTATTCTTAATAAAAGTAACAAAAACACACAACAAAATTGCTAAATCAAACTAAAATTAGCATATAATGGAAAGTTACTAAAACATAAAAAATTATAATAAATACTACAATAGTATATTAATGATACTAAAATAACCCCAATGTTCTTCAAAATATCTTCTCTCCTGTTTCACAGAAAAAGAAAGTCATACAGGTTTGGAACGACATAAAGGTGAGTTTTGGGCCAGACTGAAGAACAGTGACATTGAGCAGGTTTTGAGATCCTACCACATGTTCGGCCTCCACCGGACTCGAAGAAAAGTCCTCCAGAGAACAATCTCCCACATCTCCTTCACTATCCATCGCCTCCGCTCCTCTCCCGCTCTCTGATGAAACGCTGTTCGGTCTGCTATCAAAACCTCTGACACCATAAACAGCATCAGCTTCCGCTCAGAGACAGAACAACAGCAACAGCTTCCTGTTCATCTCAAGGCGACACACGAGAGAAACGTTTGCCATTTGCACAGAAACACACACACACACACTTATACACTGGCACGTGGATGGTTCGCTTTTGAAATCTCTCAACCAACTTCCGGTTCAGAGATGAGCATTTCAGTGAGGCACCATTACATGTGTGTGGCATTTTTGAACTCTTGTGATTGCCAAAGAGGAAATGAAACTGTCCAACAAAAAAAAAACGCACATTTACACAAGTGCACTCTGTAAGGCTTAACAGCAACTAAAATTGGGTTTCTAGAATAAATAACAAAGAATCATTTTCTTAAATTGTGTGTTTGTCCATATAAAGGCACAGGGCTCGTGGTCTCTGCTGTCCTCAGATGGTTCGGGCCACAAGATCTAGTGATCCAAAGCAGAGAAGTGAATTATTACTGTATCAAGCTAGTCTAAAGAAAGAATGGTGTATGTGCTGAATCTAAACATGATCTGATTTATGATCAGTACTGTAACGTCATTCATCTTTCATCTCAGGTCCAAATTTGACCAGGTTGAACAGAGCGACTACATTCCTAAATGACAGTGGAAACCTTCCTGTGATGTTTCACAGGGTCTATAAGACTTGCCCTTGACGCCCCACCCCACCCATGACGCCCCGCCCACAACTCCACCCCACCCATGACACCTTGCCCACAACTCCATCCCACTGGTTACGTCCCGCCCACAACTCAGACTGACAGCGTAAAACACTATGTTTACAGACAACACTTCACACAAAACCTGAATGACAAGTTCACATCTCTGAGTCACACATCGAGTGAAGCAAAGCCACTCAGGTATATGGTCCTAAAAAACATCTATTCAAACAATTTAACACTTCAGTATATTTTTAACTGTTTCTGCAACTGTAAAACTAAAAAAATTGAACAAAATAAAATTATTACAGAAGTAGGTTACACTTTATTTTAAGGTGTTCTTGTTACAGTGTAATTATAGATTTAAGTACTGAGTAATATTAATTAACTACATGTACTTACTACAGGATTAGTATTATAATTTATAGTTATTATTATAGTAATCTGAATAACAAGGACACTGTAAACTAAAGAGTTACCCAGAACTACAGCTACCTCACAAAACTGAGCTTTAATATCTGAGTGAAAGACATGGGGCACCCAAGCAATGCCATAGCAATAATCTGTAACACCTAGCAACCATAAGAATACCTTATCAAATGCGTAGCAACTATATAACAATTCTTTAGAAACCACCCTGGCCATTTAAACAACCACCTAGCAATGCCCTATCAACCATCTATAACACCTATCAACTGTCTAGCAGCCACAAGAACACCCTGCCTAGCAACCATACAGCAATGCCTTAGAAACCACCCGACCACCCTAGCAATGCCCTAGCAACCACCTGTAACACCTACCAACTGCCTAGCTACCACCAAAAACACCCAAGCAACCACACAGAACACCCTAGAAACTGACTTTTTTTTGGTAAAATATTCTTTTAAACCTCCATTATAATTCTAAATATTTATTTACAGTTCTACTCTATTAATATTAATATCACCATCTTAGACAGGCTGGCCTGGAGTTATGGGCACCTGTCTGTCTTTGTTTAGATATCTTTCTGGTCGCACTCAGTTCGTACAACTCAAAAACTTAATATCTAAACCATCGCAAGTGTGGTGTTCCCTAAGGCTCAGTCTTGGGCCCTCTTTTATTTATTATTTATTTACTATCCCTTGGACATATTTTTAGGAAGTACGGTATCCATTTCCACTGCTATACCGAGCTTTACCTGTCTTCCATGCTTACCTCTTTCCTTCACTTTCTCTGTTCAGCTGTTTAACTGAAATTAAAAACTGGTTTTCATCTAATTTCCTTAAACTCAACAGTGGTAAAACTGAGATTCTCCTGGTAGGTACAAAATCTACTCTGGCAAAATCTGATAGCTTCTCAGTGACCAGTCCATAGTTTTGCAGGTAGGGCTGAAATGGTTAGTCGACATTATCGACAACGTCGACAATAAAAAATTGTCGACAAATATTTTTGTTGTCGAATAGTCTTTTGATCTTATATGACCTATTTGAAGGGCCTGCAATAACGCGGTTTGACCAGTGGGGCGCTGTAGCGCAATACTGTAATGCAGCCCTCCCGGATCGAATCCAATAGAAGAAGACACGGTGCTTCGGAGTGCATAGTGCAAACGAATTCGAACCCATAAAATGTAGGAGTTTAACACAGCATAAAACATAACGTTTAGCATAACTACAAAAAATGCTGTCATGCAGGGCCAACAACTCTCATTCAAACTCACTGTTCTCACGCCACACGTCCATTTTCTCACGCAGTGAAAGATGCATTGCAGAGCAAAGAGGACACAGACAGCGTGCCGACAGATAAGACAGATCAGGTTACTTTTGATATAAAACAAAGTCTCCACTTTTAAATTCTGTCAATTTTACTACGGGATTCAAACAATACATGTGGTTTTGGAGCTCTTTAATGTGGCATGACAGATCGCTGTAGCGCCTCAGGTCAAGCAGCACGTGAACCTACTATCTCTTCCTCTTTTCTGCTGTTACAACACAAAATAAACATGAATGAACCTTGAAAAGTATGTTGAAAGATACAGTGCAACTTACTGAAATGAATCCATCTCTAATGTAATCACTTGATTGGAGTTTCAACCGCAGAAAGACGTCAATAAAACAGCTTGCAAACAAATGCCACATTAATAATATTATTCATTCTGCATATTTTCATTTACAAAACAAAAACCATGTTCATACTTCTCTGACAACGAACAGCATTGCTATTCTTGTACATGCCCTAGTTACGCTGCATATAGATTATTGCAGTTCTCTTCTCTTTGGTCTTCCTTCTAAATTTCTACATACCTGTAAACTGAAGCTGGTCCAGAATTCAGCTGCACAAATTCTTTCTAGAACCTCTCCCATTTCTCCTGTTCTTCAACACTTGCACTGGTTTCCGGTGAAAAATCGAATTGATTTCAAAATCTTGCTCCTTACCAACAAGGCTCTTAATAATCTTGCTCCTTCATATTTCTCTAATCTTCTTCAAATTTATATTCTTTCTTGTACCCTCAGATCCTCTTCATCAATCTTTTTAGTCTTACCACACATCCACCTGAACAGTATGGGGTCCAGGGCTTTTAGTTATGCTGCCCCTCATTTGTGAAACTATATATATATATATATATATATATATATATATATACACACACTATATAGCCAAAAGTTTTGGGACGCCTGCCTTTACGTGCACATGAAATTTAATGATATCCCATTCTTAATCCGTAGTGTTTAATATGGAGTTGGCCCACCCTTTGCAGCTATAACAGCTTCAGCTCTTCTGGGAAGGCTTTCCACAAGGTTTAGGAGTGTGTTTATGGGACTTTTTGACCATTCTTCTAGAAGCGCATTTGTGAGGTCAGACACTCAGCAGTCTCCCCTCTAATTCATCCCAAAGGTGTTCTGTCGGGTTGAGGTCAGGACTCTGTGCAGGCCAGTCAAGCTCCTCCACACCAAACTCGCTCATCTATGTCTTTATGGACCTTGCTTTATGCATTGGTGCACAGTCATGTTGGAACAGGAAGGAGCCATCCCCAAACTGTTCCCACAAAGTTGGGAGCATGAAATTGTCCAAAATGTCTTGGTATACTGAAGCATTAAGAGTTCCTTTCACTGGAACTAAGGGTCCAAGCCCAACCCCTTAAAAAACAACCCCACACCATAGCCCCCTTCCACCAAACTTTACACTTGGCACAATGCAGTCAGGCAAGTACCATTCTCCTGGCAACCGCCAAACCCAGACTCGTCCATCGGATTGCCAGAAAGAGAAGCGTGATTGGTCACTCCAGAGAACGTGTCTCCACTGCTCTAGAGTCCAGTGGCGGTGTGCTTTACACCACTGCATCCAACGCTTTGCATTGCACTTGGTGATGTAAGGCTTGGATGCAGCTGCTCGGCCATGGAAACCCATTCCATGAAGCTCTCTACGCACTGTTCTTGAGCTAATATGAAGGCCACACGAACTTTGGAGGTCTGTAGCTATTGACTCTGCAGAAAGTTGGCGACTTCTGTGCACTGTGAGCCTCAGTATGCGCTGACCCCGCTCTGTGATTTTTCATGGCCTACCACTTCATGGCTGAGTTGCTGTTGTTCCCAATTGCTTCCACTTTGTTACAATACCACTAACAGTTGACCGTGGAATATTTAGTAGTGAGGGTGCTTGATTTTATACACCTGTGGCCATGGAAGTGATTGGAACACCCGGATTCAATGATTTGGAGGGGTGTCCCAATACCTTTGACAATATAGTGTCTATATAACAGAATGCATGCATATATATATATATATATATATATATATATATATATATATATGCATGCATTCTGTTATATTGCTGCGGCTTTTAAGGCTGGGACACACCAAGCCAAAGTTGGGCCTTCGGCGAGAATCTGTTTGGGTAGTTTTTGCAGTATTTTCAACACGTTGGCTCTCGTCGGGTTCACGACGGCGGCAGTTTTCCCTTATTCAGCATGTTGAATCAGTGTCGGTCTGTTGGTGAGAGTGGGAACTCTGATTGGATGTTCAGTTTATAGAATGAGTCAGTGCACAATAATTGAAGTGAAAATGATGAAAGAGAGCAAGTAAGTCAAGACGGCACAGACAGAAGGCTGGTCTAATGTTATGTTATCCTACCCAAGTGTTATGAATATTACCCAAATATGTGAATTTATTTTCATAACAACATGAGCTGCTTAAAATGAAGAAACACCATTGGTTTTCGTCGCCATTAGTTCTTTGAAGTCGGGTTGGTGTGGTCCAGGCTTTAAATGCTTCTATATGATGGTCATCTTCACACACAACAGGGAACTCACAGAAATATATAAATAAATGTCCAACAGATATTAATGGAGATTGAAAGCAGATTATAAATGATTCTGAGAGGCGGCCTGATAAACATGATCATTATCCTCAGTTACATCAGCTAGCATGTGTGTGTGTGTGTGTGAACATAAACTAGAGCACTGGAAACACTGAGCGTGTGTTTTGGCTTATCTTTGCTCTAATGGCCTTACTGTATGTTAGCAAGGGTTCAATCATGTCTGTGAGAAGTTTTTTAGTTGCATAACAAACTTACAAAAGAAAGTGGGTCTTTAGTTTAGCAGATTGAGGTTGAGAACACACACAAACACACACATTCCATAGGCGTAATGGTTTTTATACTGTACAAACTGTATATTTTATCCATCTACACTACCCCATCACAGAAAACTTTCTGCATTTTGTGTTTCCATGTTTTTTGGGGACATTCCATAGATGTAATGGTTTTTATACTGCACAAACTTTTATCCCGCCTTACACTAACCCCAACCCTAAACCTACCTATCACAAAAAAACTTTATGCTATTTTAGATTTTCAAAAAAGATCATTCTGTATGATTTATAAGCTTGTTTCCTCATGGGGAACGAAAAATGTCCCCACAAGGTCAACATTTACTGGTATTACTATACTTGTGGGGACATTTGGTCCTCATAACATAGGGAAAACCAGGACCACACACACACAAACACACACATCAGAGTTTTATATGTATGAGACTGTCACATTATTGAACAGATTCCTGAAGACATCACTAACCTCACTATTAAATTATTAAGAGACGCAACACGCAGAGCATGTCTATGAAGGTTTGATAAGATTATTTGTAGTAACTGCGCTTGCTGCTATGATTTTTAAAATGTAATGTTTTTCACAATATTTCTGTTTTGCTGTATTTTGGTCAAACAAATACAGCCTTGATGAGCAGAAGTGACTTATATATCAAATATCAGTGTTCATTATCATATCAGTGTTCATCTTGGGTTTTGCGTGAGATCATATTTCAAGGGATCTGAGCGATTACCAGTCCACAAGTCTCGGTCTCACTGACACTGAGTGAAAACTACACCTGATCTAAACATCTCCACAACTGATCAATGACGGTCCCGCGCAGACGCTTATGGACGTGAGACAGAGAGAGGGAGAGAGAGAGAGAGACAGGAAGCCATTAGTGAGCTTTGACTGGACTTATCCATTTCTCTTAGTGCTTTGGCAGAAAAAACGAGCACTAATAAAAATTGAATTAGCAGAGGGATTCATGCTGCTGCAAGACTCCTGAGAAAGACAAAAATCTTGTGAACGGATCTCAGAAAACAAACCAAATCACCCTCAATGATGATTAATGCACTTCTGAAGCACTTCTTACACCAGTCGTTGTGTTTTCTTTAACAGTCATGCAGCTCTGTTTACACAGACTCCAGGAGACCGAGAACATGTTTGTGAGGAAACACTATCATTCAATTCATGAGCTTAGAAACGCAGATCAATACAGATGTGTGTTTGTCTAAGCACATGAAGCTTCAAACCTTTTAATTATTTTAACGTCGACGTTTGAGCACACATCTCCAATCATCTTTAGAGTTTTAAGATCTGAATCCTGAACTCTACTGGTTTTTAGCTCTCATCTCGTCTCTGACACGGACTATCAGCATTCAGGAAGCAATCAGACACAATCACGACTGTCTGTGAAATCACACTGACATTTCAGATGAATCTCTGCCGCACACAGATGTATTATTCAGCCGTGTGAGAGTCACTTTAAGAGTCACTTCAGAATGAATAATCTTTGTGCGGCCACCGTCAACCGTCTAACAGACATCTTCCATTTTTGCAAATATACATACTGTAGACTTAAATAGTCCAGCAGATTAGTTATTAGTGACTCAGCTAATGAGGTTATAGAACCTGCTTGTGTAAGAATTATACAAGGGTTATAAAAATGTAGTTTTTTACATTTTAAATGGAGTATAGCATGTCACACAGTTAAATTCAATTAAATTTAGAAAAATAATAACTAGAATAAATACCTCAATAAATAATTTTCCACAACAGCAGTTCAAAATCATTTTAGATGTCCACCCACGTAACTGTGTGTAAAGGTCAAAATCAATGTAAACAAGCACAAATTACAGCATTACTATGTGCAAAAGTAAATGAGTTAAAAGAAAAACCAAGGATCGATATGAAAAAACTAAAAGATATTGTAAAATAATGTAAACTGGGGCTATACACAAAAACACAACACCTAAAACATATATTACAAATACACTGTAAAAAACTATTTTCATGATTTATCACATTTTTTCATTTGTCAAATCAACCTCAATAATTAATGTTGTTCAGATTATATATAGTTTCTGTTGATTAAACCAATCCTCTTCATTGTATTAACTCAAATTTTTAATGTGAATGAACTCAAAATTTTAAGGCAACCAGGTAACTTACTATTTTAAGTTAAACCAACAACTATTTTTTAGTGTAGAAAACATCTGCAGATTAATTGCTCATATATTGGCTCTCTGTGTCTCGTTAGCCGAATTCCTTCCTGATATAATTCTTGAGGATGTCATGTGCTTTAAACATTAAACTGTGAGCATAGCAAAGACTCAAAAATAGACATAGAGTAAGCTTTTCCTAACTTATGTTACGTTGAGCTCTTTTTAGAAAGCTCTGGAATCTGTGGATAAACAGGAGGGCAGACAATTGCTATATTGCAAAACTTTTGAGAAAAATTGGAATATCTCATAAAATATTTGCTAAACCATGCATGTGTACAAGGGAACAATCTTCACTTCCTGTGAAACTTGCAAAGTATCGGTAATAAAATAATAAAAAAGTTGTGGTTTCCATCATATTTTATGCGCATGTTAGCTTACCGAATAAAAACAATATCCACCTCAATTTAAAATCTTTTAATGCATATTTTAAGATGTTATGCATGTCTTTTTTTATGCGATACTGTAAAATCTGCACAAAAATATGGGGATGGAAACATAGCTAGTGAATAAAAATGGGTTCAACAACATTGGGGTGAAACAATGAGGTGGTGCAGAACCTGACATCACTTCCTGTGTGTACAGCGTCTATACTGACATCACTTCCCGTGTGTATAGTGCTTATCCTGCTGTTATAAATATTCTAATGGTTTTTCACATTTAGTCCTAATGATGGATCACTCACTGAAAGACTGTCTGTATATTTTTGGACTTTGTCAGGATTTATTTGCAGAACAGGAAGGGATAATAATTCACTGAATTCTATTAAAAGAAAAGCTGATTAGATTTACATCATCTCTGACCCAGTTCATGATGAATATTTGTTTTAAATTATGCTTTTACTCTTTGGTTGAT
The DNA here is from genome assembly GCA_037950675.1 of Hypophthalmichthys molitrix. Taxonomy (NCBI): domain Eukaryota; kingdom Metazoa; phylum Chordata; class Actinopteri; order Cypriniformes; family Xenocyprididae; genus Hypophthalmichthys; species Hypophthalmichthys molitrix. The sequence goes on from CM075494.1 coordinate 9,447,113, forward strand.
TTATAGTCACTGTTGAGATAGTTTTAAAGGAAAAAAAATCATACAGGTTTGGAACAACTTAAGGGTGAGTAAATGATGATGGAATTTTCATTTTTGGGTGGACTATCCCTTTAAGGCAAGACTCTAGAAGCAAAACATTGAAATTTTGGTCTATTTTACTTTCATAACATGTCTTCACTCAGACTAGTGGAAAGAAAACATCCAAAATACACATACAAGTGTTTATTATTTTGCACTTTATATATTTGCGTCTGAAGATTTCAATTACTATTTAAACGCCTTGAGTTTTTTCTCCACTTCAGAAAAACTTACATACACCAAATTTTACAGTTTTATTCTTGTCTATATTCTAAAGGTTTTTACTGAGGGGTTTGTTCATATAGACCTATCATTCATTTATATAATATTTTTTTCCTCTGTTTTCTGTCTGTTGCCAGTATTTTCTGATTTATGGAGTGATAAATAGAGATATCCAAAATCCCTTCTGTAAAAGCATTTAACTCTAAAATGTCAACAAAATCAAACAAGAATTTTGAATCTGGCTTTATCCAATTTTCAGATTTTTGTTCAGGAAATATATGCAAATTAGTGCATATTTAAACAGCATTTCAGAAAACAATTGCCTTGCATTAAAAAGCAGGAGTCTATTTTGCCACAACATCATCTTCTGTCATAAACACTAGACTAGGGTGAGGTTACAGACGAGGACATTTGCATCAAGCTTTCATGCACAAATCTACCAAATAAGGTGGTCAAAATGTCTTCTACTGTTGTCAAAACGTCTCACATTATGTTTTGATGGCACTCATGTTCTCTTTTATGTAAACAGATGCTCACCATAAGGGCCCTTCAAGCCGTCTGAAGGCGTTTCGCTGTAGTCACGATGGACAGAAAGCTCATAACTGGAGCGTTCGCATTACCGGCTGTGACACTTGAGGGCATTAGGGCTGGTTTCTGCTCTCCTCACAGAAGAAAACATTTGGACAATTGTTTTAGCAAACAACCCGCAGCAGGTTATTGATTTTGTGCAATGAGTTTTAATGCATCTAATGGGCTGCAAAAGCAGGGGGACACGGCCAGGCTAAAATATCATGGGATGGATCTTTCTCCAGCGAGCGGGACAGTTACACAAACACCTTGCAGACAAATCTCATTGGAAGAAACATACCTACGAAAGCATAGCTGGATGCATGAACACAATGCGGAAAAAAAGTCGTGTACCAGCATTTCAGATTGCACTCTGAAATTTCAGAATGCAACAATGCAAAACAAAAAGCATAGTATAGAGACATACACTATATAAATTCTTTTTGTAGTACTGAAGAAGTTTGTAAATGGAAAATACTTTGTTGCATAAGCTCGAAAAATAACAAATAAGTCCAACAAGGGCAGAAGCTTGCACACATAATCGTACAAAATGCTTTTATTCAGAAGCCAAAAAAGTGCAATGTGCTCAGTGCAAACACAAAACATTTTTGATTCACGTCGTCATCAGTGTCACAATAGACAATATCACACCTGAGTCTATTTATAGTGAGGTATTTACCGTATTGCATCTAATATAATGCACTCAAAAATGTAAACTAAAAGGGACCTACAATGCCCCTTTCACAAGATGTAATATAAGTCTCTGGTGTCCTCAGAATGTGTCTGTGAAGTTTCAGCTCAAAATACCTCACAGATCATTTATTATAGCTTGTCAAATTTGCCCCTATATGGGTGTGAGAAGAAACACGCCGTTTTTGTGTGTGTCCCTTTAAATCCAAATGAACTGCTGCTCCCTGCCCCCTTTCCAGAAGTGGGCGGAGCTTTAACAGCTCGCGCTTCGGTTGCTCAACAACAACAAAGCTGGAGAATCTCACGCAGCCAAAATGAGGATTGTCAGTAACAGTGTTCAGCCTTACATTGTTCAAACCGGAGTCGGACACTGATGGAGAGACTCAGAAAGAAGTTACAACTTTTAGAATGAAACTGGACATTTCTGAACGGTTAGTGGATAAATTTATGTAGTTGCTGTGGAGTTGATTCAACTCATCGACTAGCATATGCCGTCATGTTAATCTTTTGTGCAAATCCAGCGTTGAATTGACCCTCATTTCTGAAGCAGTCCAGCGTAAAATGACAGCATGACAACAACACTCTACTACAACAACTCTTCCTCTTCTCTAAAGCAGCCCAACATGGCCTCACCCCCTTTGTTGCATGTTCTTGGGGGCGGGTTTATGTAAATTTTAGGGTTTGTGATGTCACCAACCTGGGAGGAAGCTCGTTGTAGTCCCTACCAGCCATTTGTTGTAGTCCTTAAACAGCGAATTCTTTAAAAGAAGATATCTCCCTTTGCATTGAACTTTGAGCGTCCTAACTTTGCAGATGTTGTTTATGCTCAAACAGCAACATTACACACTAACTAAAGATAAAAAAGTGAAATCATAACCAACCACCCCTTTAAATAATTTCTACATACCCAATAGCATAAGTTAAACTTTTGAGTCTGTTCTGCTTAAACATTTTTGAGTCTTTCTACTTTAAAATTTCAATTTTAAGCATTGAAGAACTTACTTATTTTCATTGAGTAAAAATAGCTTTTTCAAGTACATCCTACTCCAATTTTGTATGTTCTGTGCCTAATTTTGCCTGTGACCTTTAGTTCAGTTTAAAGTTTGTGTTGAAACATTACAAATGAGTCTGAAATTTGCATTGGCAGATGTACCGTACTGACAAAAAACAGCTGAGGCAGTTTCACAGTACAGGCTCTGTTCTGTAGGAAAAGCTGTTTAATTTTTAATTCTTCCCTGGACGAAGCTGAAACATCGATGCGACAGAGAGCCTCTCTGATTTTTTTTTTTTTGCTGCATGAAGCAGAAAAGGTTCACACCATGAACAAAAACTTTTAGTGTCCACACCAACGGACAATAACGTCCTGTTTATTATAAGCACACACTGCAGTTTTGTCGACTGCCGCTTTAAATGCTCAAACTCTTTAAAGTTTGGTGGATTCTGATCGGCTGCCAATGTTTTAATCATTCATCAGCTGGAAAACATCATTCTGAAAGCGATTTCAATTATATTGTTTTTCTGTGCCATTATTGTTATAGGTGTTGTGTGGACTCTGCTATTCTTTTAAATTTATTACATATAGTTGACCTCAAATACAACAAAGACGAAAAAAAAAAAAAAAACACAAAACATGAGGTCTGTTAATTTAAAGAAATAATTAGTTGGCAAATGAGACCCCCCCCCACCCCAATCTAACGCTTCATAATTGGGGTTTGTATAATTCAGCCTGTATTTTTCCTACATCACAAAGAACACAACAGACAGTCCAAACTCTACATCACCCCAAACATGCTAAATCCAAAGCTTTCTGCAAAACTGAAACCAGTTGAATTATTCCTGAGAGATTCTCTTGAAACTCTAGATTAGTTCATTATGAACCATATTGACAGGTTTCATGTACACAAAACTGACAGAGGACTGAAACAGCTGCTGACCACCTTCACTTCAAATGACAAACCTGCTAAAACATCCTAATCTAGAACAAAGATTACAAAAAGAGTAAATCTAGGTAATTTATCCTAAATTATGCCAGCAACAGGATTATACTCAAATCCAAATGCTAAATAAAGAAATCATTTTTCACAGAGCTCATTATATAATTGCAACACTGTAGTAAATCCTCAAGAGGTAAATGAGGGCAAAGAAGAGTTCTCTTGTTTGTAAGCGCTGGTTGCAGGTAATGATGAAAAAAAGGTGCAGCCATTCTTTAATAAAGCAAAAACTCAAAATAACAAGATACTCTGAATACAGGAACTATTAAAACTAGAACAGAACAACACAATAATATCTAACAAAGACAGACAATGAACTGAAAAAAACACAGAACTTAAATACACAGACCAAACCAATCAGCGCAATGAATACTAGGTGTGCCAAATTAAACAATGAAAATCCATCGAAACTGATGAAAACCAAGCAAACTAAACATGAACAAAACCAAAGCAAACACAGATAAACTCCGACGTTCACCTACTCATGTTTGTGCTTATTTACAATCCGTCAATTATAAGGGTTAATTAATGCAAACATATCACAATAATGTTTAATGCTATGCTATGAACACTAAATGTAATCCTCATTTAAACTGTATACTTATTTTCTGTTATATGGAAGACTAGGGCAAAACTTTTCGTCCACTGAAATAAAACAGAATATAAACATTAGATGAAAAACTTAAAAATGAGAAATGTTGCATTGGCAACTAACTGACATAAGTTTGAGCTGAAGTACTAAAATTAGGCTAAATAAACGAAAGCTAAATAGAATTTTTATGCACATAAAATTACTAAAACTTACTGAACCTGCTCTCGACTGCCTGTTTTAAGGTTTTAAGAGAAGTATGTTAATTTTATTTGTTGAGTGTCATTTTACATGCGTATTCAAGTAGCTTTTAAAGACAGCACACACACACGCACACAAATAAAATATGGATTATGTGAAGTGCATCAGAGCACTACAGCTCATTCACAGGAGCGACAGATGGTCTAAACTTACACGCATGGAGCCGGTGATGTTGATGGCCATCTCAGGTGACAGGGAGCGGAGATGCCGATGCTTCTCACCTGAGCAGCTTCAGTTTCACTAACGAGTCACATCATAACAGCAAAGAAGCGTTAAATACTCGCTATAGTGATGAAGCAGATGCGATGAACCGCGTCCTGTTGCGGTGCCCTGTTCGGTCATAAAGATCAAATCCACGGAGCCATTTCTGCGAAAACCCGCGTGAACTCCCTTGATGAGGCAAAGATACAAGTTTTTTAGTCGCTCAGTTTAGATTGGATCGTATTCATAAATGTGCAGCATACAAATGAATAAAGGGAAGTTGTTTTCCATGCGTCTGGGACAGATATTCATCACTGGTACACTGGGTAGGCTAAATGAAGTCCAAAATTAGACCCTAAAGTGCATCTTCGGACTCCGCAGACTCCCAGTCCGGTTCAATAGAGAGTCACCAGGAGCGCACAATTATCCGTCCTGCCGCTGTCATTCTGTGATGAAACTAAAGCACGCGCAGTAACCGTCACCCGGCGATCTCGCGCTCTGGTGGTGCGCGCTCTGGTGCCGCGACCAGCGCGCACTGGAGCGCGGTCATGTGATGGACGTTTGTGTCCGCCATAGAAGAGAGCGCTTTCGTTTTCACTCTAATCGTTTTACAACACGTGTTGAGCTTTGGGCGAAGTGAAATTCACATGCTCTCTAGAAATATAAAACCCTACAATTAATTACATTTTTTTTTTTTTTTTTTTGACTGGACATGTCACTTGCCATAACATCAGTAGCCTACATAATATTGTATTACCTATAGGCCTTTATAGCCTTTATGTCATTGTCTTTATTCGTTCAAACTCAAAATTTCACAACATTACGTATTGTCCAATAAAATCTGGTTGAAATACACCTGTACTATCGTGGTTGAATAAACACTAGATCAGATTATAAGGTCAGTTATATGCCTTGACGCATTGAATGTCCCTTTGCAAGGGTTTTATACGCAACTCCCAGTCAGATGTAGTGCTGAAGTACAAATTCATCCAGGATTAGAACAGAGATGGTATGCTTCTCGCTAACGTTTTAATCTTACACACTGATGAACGTTTACTTTTGAGTTAAAGTTGGAAATTGCGCCCCCCTGTGGATCAAAATGACGACACCATTGTCGTAAGATTTTTTATTATTTTTTTTTTTAAAGCGCTTTAAAATTCCCACATAAGAAGGTGCCGTTATTAATATTTTTTTCAGGTACATTAATCACATCTTCAGAATATGGGTGAACGTCATGTACTTTATTAGCATTTGTTATTGACACCACTATCCAATCAAAATTCATCTATTGGTCAGTCAGATGTAAAACTGACCGTTTAAACAATTAAACAGATTATTTATTTATTTATTTATTTATTTTTTACATCTGTAGCTCAAACTGAAAGTCAAATAACCAAATTCGTGCATTTTATCAATGTAAGAGATAATACAATTTATTTGAAAAATAAAAATTAAAGAAGCATACGTGTTAATGCAGCTGTTTAAAATATATTAAATAGGATAATCAGTAGGCTACATAAAATACATCAGACCGTTTTTGTCAAGACAGTGCAGTTTGGCGCGCGCGGGCTTCTAAGTAGGTCTACACGCTGCAGAGACGTCTGACCCACTGAAACAACTGTGTGAAAATCGGTTATGCTTTAAAACTGTTTGTTCAAAGTACAGCTTTGGGTTAGTCATATCTAGTGTGACTATTACACCGACCAGCAAAGTCAAGACGCTCGAAAAAGCTAATTTTAGTATAGCTGTGGCTGATTTAGCAGAATATTGCAAGCACAACCTACAGGCTAAAATTAGCATTTAACCTCTGGTTGTTAGAAATGTGTATGCAGTTTTAATTGTCACTAGCAAGTATTTAGCCTGTAAACTGATCTTCCACAGGAACGGCGGCCATGACTCACACATTGCCAGCTTGATAATAAAGAGTCCAAGGTAGGAGAAATACATCGAGCCTATAACAAACTGATAGTTATTACAAAATGATCACGAGTGGTTTTACTGTAGCTACTTTTGAGAAGTGTAGTGTGATTGATGAATGACTACACTGTAATCACTTGCAATAAGGACACAGATTGAGTTGTTTAGGATGGAAAGATATAACAGTACAGATTACATAGAGGTGAAGGAGTGAAATAATACTGCAACAAATATTAAAAGGATACTCATGCAAACATGCAACCTTCACCAGTAATGCCAAGTATTTGAAACATTATTTAATTATCATCATTACAAATTAAATAAATAAAAAATAAATTATATTTTGAAATATATCTGTCATGAAATAGTGCAGTTTTATTGTTTCTTTCTTCCAAAGTAATCAACTCTGCAGTTGCTTATAATTAGGTAGTCCTCTCCTTTAATAAAACTTAACTTAGTTACTGAAGACAATAAATTATACTATTCATCAGATTTTAAACCCTTGACTCCTCCTCCTTTGACCGCCAATATTTATCATTAATTGAATATGCATAATATTACAAGAATTAAAACAAAAGTATTTTACTGTTGTTCTAAATAGCATCTTACAAAAACAGGATAAAAAGGAAACAGCGAACAGAAATAAATCTTAAATATGTGCTGGTATCTTATACATCTTTATCATTACAATTATGATTTGAATAAAAAAATAAACTACAACCAATTGTTTAAATACACCAATACAACATGGTAGAAATGTCTCCAGCGATTAATTACAATATATCTTTTAAAACAACAAAAACAAACAGTGAATATTAACTTACCTCAGAAAGTACATTTAACTGGCTGCTACATGTGCTATATCAATGGATGACAGATGAATCATTTATTTCTAAATGTATAATATATAATATAACTTGTTTGAACAACTTGGTTTGTCTTGAGAATCCAACACCACATCAGTTGCTGTTATGATGCATCATCAATAGATGGCAGTATTGCAATTCAATATTCGGTCTCAAACAGATCTAGTCTATACCCGAAAGATTCAACTGCTTCTGTAAAGACAATGTACGAAATGAACAAAGACACAAAGAAATTAAAGAACAAAAGTGCTGTAGAAAATATAACAGAGAACTACTAATTCACAACTCTTGCCAACATAACCCCTCCCCCCTTCATAAACTGTACATATAACTCTGTAAAAATACATAATCCACAGCATCCCAAGAAAATCAGATTGAAAGCACTGACAGCAAACAGTTCATTTACTAAACCTTTGTGTCTCCTTCATGTGTCTTTTAGACACCTCCTTTTTCCTAGTTGCCATGACATCATCAGTAACCCAGGAAACCCATTGAAACAAGAGGGACCCAGGAAATGAGGTAATGGTTCAGGAATGTTGGGAGAAAAGAGTTTCCCCACAACTGAAATCTCCCTCTCCAGAGGAGAAGAGCAAACAAAGCAGCTCTGTCTAGAGCCAGTACAGCAACATGAGGTCAACAGTCCTTAGACAACAACATGTAACGCTAATCTAAAATCTAGAGCGCATAATCTAATTACAACCAATATCAATGTAAAAATCTCTATTACACTGATAAACTGTATTTATCAGTATATGTATCATTAGAATAGAGACAAACAGTTACAAAGTTAAATCTAAATATGGCCATAAATTACATAAATACATCATCCAGGGCTAAAAAAGCTGATTGCCTTTCTTTACAAAATGGAGCCAGACCTGAATGCGAGTTTGCAGTCAATTTCCCCTTCTTGAAATTATACTGTATGGTTCATAAGGTTTAAAACCCTCGACTCTACTCCTCTTTTGACCTCCAGTTTTTATCCTTAATTGAATATGACTAATATTACAGGAATTAAAACAAAAGTATTATACTGTTGTTCTATATAGCAACTTACAAATACAGGAGATACCAGTTTGCAGTCAATTTCCTCTTCTTGAAACTAAAACAACTATTTGTTGTACCTTACATTAACATTAGCCACTGTTAAATTACTGCATTAACTATTGGCAAGATTTAAGAAAGGCTGGATTACCTACAACAGTTGCCTAAAAGTGTTTCCTAATCCTGTTCTTGGAGGCACACAGACACTACACATTTTCATTCCTATTCAAACATACCTAAATCAACTCATCAGCTCATCCAAGACCTGAAAACGGATGGGTCAGATAAGGGAGACATCCAAAATGTGTACTGTTGGTGTGCCTCCAGGCACAGGGTTGAGAAACACTGACCCAAAACAATGCCTAATTAGCTATTTTGCTGCTGTTTAACATTAACTAATAACCCACATGGCCTAAGTGACATTGGCTAAAAAGGAAAGTCATTTCAGAGGCAGAGCAAGTTCTTGAATTTTGATGAAAGATTAAGACAATGTTTTTATCTTTAATAATCTTTAACATTATCACTAATTGTAAAAAGTAAATATGGTCAGTTTTCATGTTGTTGAAATACTACAGAAAACTAATAAAATAGCATTAATCCATAAGTATGTGTAGATTTTAAATATCATGATATTTGTGGAAGAGAAATTATAGGTTTATGCCACAAAAAAACTCTTCAGGAAGGTGCTTGAGAACTGAAGACTCAAAATGACAGCATTCAGAATGGATGAGACCACATTATTACAAACAAAAATGATAGTTTGAGAATAAGGTTTGAATAGTATACATCTGTATAATGCAGGGCCCAATCGTGTACCTGGAGATCTACCTCCCCGCAAAGTTCAGCTCCAATCTTAATCCAACACAACTGAACCAGCTACTTAAGACCTTCAGGAAAACTTGATAACTACAGACAGGTGTGTTGGAGCAGGATTGAAACTGAACTGGGAGGAAGTTCTTCATAGACAGTATTGGGCACCCCGATATAATGACTCGTTTCCACCGAGCCGTACAGTACAGTTCAGTACGATTCCGGATGGTAAACTCTGATCTGGTTTGCGTTTCCACCGCCAACAGTACCCATACTTGATAAGCGTGGTATATGCTGAAAAGTAGCGATCGCTGTCATTCTCGCGCAAAGAAGAAAGCGACACAGTAAACAACAATGGAGGACATACAGCAGATCTTGTTCTTCCTTCTCAGCATGTGGCTGTTGGTCATAAGAAGAAACGGTATTGTGTTTCAACTTTATTAATAAATGGGGCCTCTTGTGTTATCATTCCCTTTGTAGCACGCACAAGTGAGGATTCTCTGTCAACCAATCAATGTTCTGCAGTGAGTCTAGCTCCACCCTTTAGTACCAGAGTACTGTGCTAGGTACCCCAATCGGAATTGGGGTCGGAATTAGGGTACCGTTCACAACTTCTGACAATGGAAACGGCATAAATTGCGCACCGTACTGAACTGTACTGAACCGTACCGCTCGGTGGAAACGAGGCATAATGCAAGTGCACATATTGGACAGTGTAGTGTTTCTATAGTAGTTTGGGATAGGGCATTGATATTGTTGTATTAGTGCACATGATGGGCTGAATAAGGAATCAGGCTCCTAATGATGTGTCTCCAGTTCCACCACAGTCCAGTCGCCTTGATGGGAACTGGCTTGGCTGCTAGGGGAGAAACTACTGACAGAGGCCACTGTCGCGGTGGAGCAGTCGAAGTGGGACATGATGTGTGGCCACAGGCTGCTCTCCAGAGGGCTGAGGATGCCCCCTCCCTGCCCAGGCAGATACAGGAGCGGAGGACAGCCGTCCTCCCCAGTCAGAAGCAGAGTCTGGTTAATCAGCTGCTGGACCATATCCAGTTTTGTGTTCCAGTCCAGCTCCTGTGGGGGCGGCCGGCGAAGGTTTCCGTTGGCGACTCTCAGTGGTAGGTCTGTCGGGATCGAATTGCCAGTCTGGTTGGCAGAACCTTGGTGGCCCCCAGATCGGTTCTCCGCATCCTCTTCCTCCTCGCTAGTCTCCATGCTCTCGTAGATGGTGCAGAGTCCAGATGAGGGCGACAGGAGACATGGCGGTTGCCCTTTTACCTGCGGCTGCTGTTTGACTCTCTGTTGCTGCTCCATCTCAAGCTGACACTGCAGGAGCTGACGGCGGAGCCGGTGTTCCTGCTGCTGCTGTTGCAGCTGCAACTGAAGCAGCTCTCGACGTTGCCTCTCCAGTGCCCTTTGCTGTTCCTGCCGCTGCCTTTCCTCCTCCAGACACAGCCGTTGCAGCCGTTCCTGCTCCTGGCGCTGTCGAATGTGTCTCAGCTGCAGCTGGTGCTGCTCTAACCGTCGCAGCTGCATGTTAGGCACCAATGCAGTCAGTGGGAACCTCGGAGGAGCATCAACATGCTGAACGTCGATACGAGGCTGTGGCTGCTGTAGCTGCCTCTGTTTGTTCGGCAGAGGGGCAAGGTAGTTATTGTCATTCATCTCTTGGATTAGTCTTGGATGGTTACCATTCTCCTGTTGGCTAAGTGAAACTTCACAAGTCTGTGTGCTGTTCCCGGGTTTCCCTGTGGACAGTCAAGAGCACTTGCAATATGCATTTACTGACAGAAGCATTAGTTATGAAGAAGGGTGTGACCGAACAGGAACAGAGGAAAAACACAGACAGAAAGAGGAACAGGCAGACAAGAAATGAAAACACACAAACCAAACAAGAAGTTAGACAAAACTGTTAATAAAGTCAGGAATCGAGTTTTCCCGCACATCCTTTCTGTAAACACCTCAGGATATTTTTCAAAACGATTATTCTGTGTTCAATACATGTTCAGCTCCATAAACCACATCTGTGGCATGCTGTTGGTTACCAAAGAAAATTATTTATACTGGGTTCTCAGTTTGTAAAATCAAAAAAGTGTCAATGCGACAAGTGCTCTGTTGCCAGAGAAGCTGTGGATAGAGCTTGTATTTAACTTTGAATATTAATTTCAAGAACTGTAATTTTCAGTCTACGATATTAGATATTAAAAAATAGTCACCAGCAAGATTCAAGAGAGTAGTTCATTACTTCGGACTGAAAATGTTTTAACTGTGTAAAGAAATATTTCAGAGTTTGTGTGTTAAGCCCAAAGTATACTTAGGTTTTTATGTGTATGCAAGTGTCAGAGTACAGTGTGCGTGACACAATTTTGGGCAAAAATCTGGCAATTCAGGTGTCATATGTGAACCAATCCAAGAATGGGAGTGGGTTGCAGAGGGTCTGATTGTTTGGAATAGTAACTGGGCTAAAAATAAAAGCATGTAATTGACAATGTAGCAGAACTGAATTTTTCACTGCACATGTACCTGAAATACATTTATAGACTAATAATATTACATAACAAATTAAATAATAATAATAAATAAATACTTATAAATAATAATTATAATAATATGATGTAATACATTTACATTATAAATAAATAATACATATAAATACATAAATAAAATAATCCAAACATAATATAAATGAAATAAAGATCAAATTCCATTAATGAAGGCAGTTTTTAAGGGTAAATGATGCATACGTACATCCACATAAAGTGGTAATAACTTAAACTTGCTCATTTTAAAACCTTTAATTAAAATAATGGATTTGTAGGAACAACAAATTCCTACTCTCAATGTATGTCACCTGGCACACATAATTTTACATAACAGAACAAACAGGGGGCAAATCTCTCTTTCAAAGATAAATTGAGGATAAATTGTACTTCGTTAAATTCACCTCCAGATATTTTTGATGTAAAATGACTTTTTTTTTTGGTGGCAGGTGGTTAAAAAGAGAAAGGAAGTGCAGAGGAGATGCGAGAGAGAGAGAGAGAGAGAGAGAGAGAGATACTGAGAGATGGAAAAGAAAAAGCAGAAAGAAGGTTCCCTGACACACCCTCACAGGACCAAATTAACATTCAGGCAGGTTTTGAAATATTTGTGTCAAGTTTGGGTTTATGCATTAATGTCTAATAATACTACATGAAAACAGGCAATTCTTGAAATTTGTCAACCAATTCCTTGAGATACCATGCAACAGTATTGTGTTTGGCTTTCAGGGAGGGGTCCTGTTCTGGTGTTGAGTTTAGGGGTCATGACATGCTATAGAAGAAGGGGATTATAGACTATGAGCACTGACTGTCATTTCATCAAAATACATCTGGAATAAACACCATTTCAGCAGATATCCATTTCCTGTTCAAAATAAAATTCCACAGGAGCACTCGGATGAGAATAGAACATCATGCCACTAAAAAATAAATAAAAACCAAACAGGAACAGACAGCCTTGCAATGATGTTTAATGGAATTTTTGGGGGAAAAAAAAAAACTTTAGTTATTGTGAATCATTAATGTCCAAACATCCCTGGATCATGTCTGGAATCATATCAAGATAACAATTTCTTAATTAGTTGCACATGCAGTTCCAATTCTTGTAGAAATGTCCCAATACTCACAGTACACTGACCTGCGAGCATCATTTTAAGTTTTACAAATGCAGGAAAACACTTGAATTTCCATAAACAGAAATAGTAGTCTGTTCCGAAGTACAAATGTCCAACTACTGTAAATGAAAGAATGCAGATCAATCTGAGCCCAGTACTTTAAAACACTTAAGTTACGTGCCAATGAGAATCTATGTTATCCTTTACTAAAATGTGCAGCAGTAGCCCAAAACTAACAAAACACAACCAAAAAAATGGAGTATCACTTGCCATCTAACACTCATTCACCTCCCTATGTCAAACACGTTGAGAGTGAAAAGCTTCTGAAGATTATCTAACCTGTATTTAATGCTAAAACAGTTAGTGCTGGACATTGGAATAAGTTTTAAAAGACAGTAAAGCTACTTTTACAGTGCAGGAAAACTGATGTGTGTACAAACATTAAGGTAAGACAGGGATCTTAACAACAAATCAAATAAAAACAAGAAAAAAAAAACAAAGTATAAAAAATTGACATTTGATTGGTAAAAACAGTAGGATAAATACAAAGGTAGTTGTAGTCCACCAAGTGTTTATTTTTTTTTATTTTATTTTTTTATTTTTTTGCATTTTTGTCCTTTCATCAAAGGACGTTATCTTAACTTAGTCTAACATTGCAGGTTCAGGGGTGCCATGAAGCGCAGTGTTATTTAAAAAGTACATTCTAATAGAAAATGAGAATAGCTACTGTACATACACAAATTTAAGCCATACAATCATAACCATCACTGTGGTAATAGAAGAACAGAGAGCAGCTCAGACAAAGCTATAATCCCTTACCTAGCGGCTCCCCTTTCTCTTTCCCCTTTCTATTACTTATTTCTATTCATTTCTTTGCTTGCTAATCCCACATTTGGAAGAAATGAAGGACACAGGGTGGGAGCGGGGGTCTGGGGTAGACAAGGTGCATTCCAAAGGAGGGACTTTATACATTACCTGCCAAAAAGTTATCAGTCTTATCACATATAGCAGAGTAGTAAGGTGGCTGGCCATCTGAATCGTCCCCATGTTGGGGTGATAGGTGCATGGGGGACTCTGGATCCATTTCTTCCATAGAGCCTGGGTCTGTCTTACTGCACAGCATGTAGTGCTCGTCAAACCCAGCATCTCTCTCTGTAGGCTCGCTTATAGGGAGCAAATCCACTGGGCAGCCCAACAAGTCATCACTGTAGGCAGTAGCTGCTGGCAGGGTGAGCTCCTTGATGAAAGAAGGATCCTTGGCCTCTTCCGGAAGCTGCTCTTCATTTTCCAAGCTAAAGATGCCTGGGCTCTTTCCACAGCTCTCAGCCATGGAGTGGGCATTGGAGATGGACGCGGAGCAGTCAAAACCATAGGAGGCCACAGAGTTGGCTGACTGAGGTGTATCACCATCTTCCTCTCCAATCTGTTCAGGGGCCTCCTCATCCTCCTCCAGGGCTGCAAGGTTGTGGGGGACTGTAGTGATGTCATCAACCGCAACATCAGGGTCATTGATCTGCATCTCACCCTCTGTATCACTGGCCTCATCACCGGAGGTTGATGGTGATGATGGAACGGAGGCTGGTGCTGTTGCTGCATCACCTAGTACCTCATCGGCCGGCAGAGTTTCAGCCTCTTCCTCTTCCCCATCACAACGCTCAAGGTGAATACCAAGGTCTTGCTCCATGTCTGTCTGCATGGCAGGGACTGGTGTTTGCAGCTTGTCTGATCGGGACTCTACACCTGAGCTGCTGTCATAATCCCGAAGCTCTTCAGGTGTGCTGGTCTCACTGCTGCTGTGAGCAGCCAGGGCTGTCCCACTGAGAGTGCTGGACTGGGACATTCCAATGGCAGGAGCAGCCAAGATACCCGACTCTGCTGGGACAGAGCTCCCAGTATCCTCTTGGATATCAGATTGAGGTTCTAAGGCCTGAATCAGGGGTGGACTCATGTCCAGAAAAGCCTCAGCTGGGGATTTGGGTGGTGTATCTGGATCAGCTGAGAATTTGGTGGTTGTGTCTAGATCAACTTGGAATTTGCTAAGTGTTTCTGAATCTTGAAATCTTGAATCTGTCAGGCTTGATTCAGACAGGACGGAAGCAGGCTGGGCCAAGGGATCAGAGAATGGATTTGAATGACTCCATGCTGCTGTCAAAGGCATAGATGTCGCTGCAGCAGTGTGACCCATGCTGTTGAGATCTAGATGATGCTCCTCTGTGTAATCATCATCATCTTCATTGCCATCATTTCCACAAACCCCAAGTCCACTTTCAGCCATGTGCCTGTGGACCATCTCCACATCTTCATCTTCCTTCTCTAACTCTTTCTGTTGTTTGTGATACTCATCATTATGCTCTGAGCCTAGATCCATATCTTCCTTCAAATGCTCTTCATCCTCATCATCTTCTTCATCTTCACTACCGAAAGACTGGATTCCAGGAGGCCCTGTGAATGGCTGTTCCCTGTCTGTCTCATTCATGATGAAGTCACCTGTCTCTTTAGCACTGCAGCTGTCTTCAGCATTGAAGGGAGATGTCACTTCTGATTCATGTTTGTTACTGCTGTACATGTCATCTGATTGCATCTTACCCCAATCACAGCTGGCAAAATCTGCCACCCCCTTTTTAAAGTCATCTTCTTTCTCTGTCTGGGGTACTGATTCCTTTATGCCAATCTCTCTCACCTCTTCCTCCTCTTCTTCCTCCTCCTCGTCCTCCTCCTCGTCCTCTTCCTTTTTCTCTTCCTCTTTCTCTTCCTCTTTCTCTTCCTCCTCCTCCTCCTCCTCATCATTGTCTTCATTAATCTCTTCTTCAGCTTTCTCCACTGCCTCTTCTCTTTCTTGCCAGGGGGAGACAGGAGCTGCACTTCTGATGTGATCCCCAACAGTGGAGCCCAGCAGATCAAAATCTCCCATCATATTCTCTGCTGCAGAGGGCATCTGTATATCATCCTGCTCATTTTCATCATCATGCTCACTTTCTTCATCCTGCTGTCTTTCCTGCTCCTGGTTCTCCATGGTCATAGTGCTGGTGTACAGCGAAGAGCTCTGTGCCCATGGTTCAGCTGGACCCTGTAAGCCCAGGAAGGGAGCTGAGCTTGGGAGCTCGACTGGCATGAATGTTGGGCCAGTGGGAGAGGATGGTGGGGACAGTACTGTGGTGCCCAGGGGAGACACCGCAGGCACTGGTTCCTCCAGGCTTACCAGATCCACTTCAGCAGCCAGTTGAGATATGACATTGTCATCTTTATAAGTGTCCATGCTCAGGGGGGCATCCTGGGGATAAACAATCTCCACCTCATCAGAGGTAGGAGAAATAACAGGTGTAACTGTGTCTTCAGGTTCCTCATCAAAGGCAGGAGGAATGACAGGTGAAACAGTTTCAACAGGTTTCTCATAAGAGGTCAGGGGAATGACAGATGTAGTTGTATCTTCAGGTGTTTCTCCAGAGGAAGGTGGAATGACAGGTGAAACAGTTTCAACAGGTTTCTCATAAGAGGTCAGGGGAATGACAGATGTAGTTGTGTCTTCAGGTGTTTCTCCAGAGGAAGGAGGAATGACAGGTGAAACAGTTTCAACAGGTTTCTCATAAGAGGTCAGGGGAATGACAGATGTAGTTGTGTCTTCAGGTGTTTCTCCAGAGGAAGGAGGAAAGACAGGTGAAACAGTTTCTTCAGGTGCCTCATAAGATGTAGAGGGAATGACAGGTAAAACCTTTTCTTCAGGTGCCTCATAAGAGGTAGGGGGAATGACAGGTGATACAGTTTCTTCAGGTGCCTCATAAGAGGTAGGGGAAATGACAGGTGAAACAGTTTCTTCAGGTGCCTCACAAGATGTGGAGGGAATGACAGGTAAAACCTTTTCTTCAGGTGCCTCATAAGAGGTAGGGGGAATGACAGGTGATACAGTTTCTTCTCGTGCCTCATCAAAGGTAGGGGGAATGACAGACGTAGTTCTATCTTCAGGTGTTTCTTCAGCAGCAGGAGGAATGACAGGTGAAACAGTTTCTTCTCGTGCCTGATCAGAGGTGGGGGGAATGACAGACATAGTTCTATCTTCAGGTGTTTCTTCAAAGGCAGGAGGACTGAAGAGTGTAACAGAGTTTTCAGGTGTTTCCTCAGAAACAGGACAAACGACAGGTGTAAATTTGTCTTCAGGTGCTTCAGTATTGGTAGGGGCAATAACAGATGTGGGCATTTCTTTAAAATCATCTTTAGAATCCTCAACGGAAGCAGGAATGAGAGTTGTAAATGAGTCTTCTAATTTCACCTCAGAGGCAGCAGGATTGACCAGGGTAAACAAGTCCTCAGGTGCCTCTTCAGTGGCAGCAGGAACAAAAGCTGTAGCTGAGTCTTCGGGGGCTTCCTCAGAGGTCACCACAGAAACAACAGCAGCAACTGCTGCAGCAGTGGCTGCAACCACAGCAGGTGTCACATCCTTCCTCTCAGCCTCTGTGGCTGCTGTGTCTGCAGGCTGGGAGGCTTTAGGGCCACCCTTTACTGGCATTGGAGTGCTACTGCCAACTGACTTCTTTGGGCTGCTTGTTTTAGCACTGGGCTTACTGCCTGTGGTCTTGGAGCTTGTGCTGACCTCCTTGGAAGGTGTAGCTTTGCTCTCCTTGGGTTTACTAGTCTTAACATCTGCCGCCTTGCTGGGGGTGGTGGGCTTTTTGGAGGCTGATTCTGCCTTGGCAGTGGAGGCTGACTTAGGTGTGTCAGGTTTGGTGGTCTTGGCTGGTGCTGGCCGGGTAAGTGGAGAAGATGTGGGCTTCTTGGTCGCTGGAGTGGATGGCTGCTTACTGACATCTAATGAAAACAGAATATATAATTTCAAATTCAGTATCACAGCTTTAAATGGAAATTAATAGGACACTAAATGCTGTAAATTGAAAGTATGTATTTTATAAAATATTTACTCTTAAAATATTGATATTCAATTATTAAAACACAGTATGAATGCTTCAAGGGTTACATTGTAAATTCATGCATGTGTTTATTGTATTCCATGAGGTGCCCACCTTTCTTGACAGGTGTTGTTGTCTTAGGAGTCTGAGTAGGAGTGCGGCCAGCAGGGGGTGCTGTGGTTTTAGCAGGAGAAGGTTTAGCAGAAGTAGATGGTGTCTTGGGTGTAGCAGTAGTTGGTCTGGATGCAGATGTAGATGTCTTGCCTGCAGTTGTTGGGATCGCAGGCTTAGGGGCAGCAGGGGAAGAACGAGCAGCAGAAGCAGAGCCAGCAGACCTGCAGATAGCAGATGTGACAGAAGAAAATAAGAAATCGTTACAGAGGAAGACCATGTCCAATCTTAATAAGTGATAAGTCATTAAGGCATTTTTTAAAGGGATAGGATAGTTCACCCAAAAATGAAAATTCTGTCATCAATTACTTACCCTCATTTTGTTCCAAACCTATATGAGTTTCTTTCTCCTATTTTAAAATATATTCTTTTGTGTTCAACAGAAGAAAGAAACTCATACAGGTTTGGAACAACATGAGGTTGACAAAGTGATGATAGAATTTTTGTTTTTGGGTGAACTATCCCTTTAAGTCTGCTCCTAGCTAAAACTGTGGTAGAAGAGTTCCGTTGAGCTTTCATGTCCAGCTAGGACAGAGACCTCTTGCAGTTAAAAAGCAGAATGAAAGATCACACAGAGAAGTCCTGATACTAGTGTGTATGACTAAAATTGCATCATCATCTTTTTATGACATTTCAGTTGTGGGTGAAGGGCCATAAATCCCATCTATAGCAGTAAATCATTGGACACAGGTAGCTCAACCTGGAGCGATGTTTTTGCTAGTATTAACATTCTCTTCAAGAAAGCCCCTCCCCCTGTTCTCTACCCATAATGCCTCTCTTCTATCCTGGGGTGACTGACTCAGTGGTAATGCACGTTTTGCCCTGAGAAAGGGGCCTAGTATCTGTCCACTCTGGTCTAGTAAGAGCTAAGCTCGGCACACGCCAGTGACTCAGAACTTGTCCAGGTCAAGTCTGAGTAAACTAACCTACATCCTGTGAGTCTGGCAGGAGCTTCTGATTTCCTCTGTCTATGCTCCACTGCATGTGTCTCTCCTGTTCTAAATAAAGAGCTGGAGAGCACGAGGCAGGGTGCGTATCAGCGCACAAGACACAGCGTGCACCATGTAAATCTTTCATTGTGATGAGTAAAAATAACCATGCAAATCCCACTCGGGAAAACAGTATAGATCTCACTAAAAAACATGCTCTATACATTCCACATTTCATACAGGCAAAGTAATAGCAGGAGTGAGATGCTACAAAATTGTGTTGTCCTACATATGGAGTATCAGGTGAGAGAGCGAGTGGGTGAGCAAGAGAGAGGGAGATCCAGCAGTGAAGGTTCTGGAACAAAGAGGGCAAGTCTATAAACAGATAAACCTGACAGAGAAAACCACACATGAATTAATGCAGTGGTGTGTTGTAGCTCCTCGACCTAGTTTCACTTTACAAAAACACCTGCTTAAGCAAAAAACCTGGATTAGTACATTAGTCTATGAGCCAACTTGATTATTAGGCCTGTGTACAGTTCATAAAGAAGCTGATCAGTTTTTTAACCACATTTTCAGATATAACAGTTAAGAATGGCAAATATATTTAATATTATATATTCTATGTTATTTAGTTGCCAATATAAAATAGAAGCCATCATCATAAAAATCATGATGAGCCCTAAATATTGTATCTGGATCCTTAATGCTTTTTCATCCCAACTTCAAAAAGTCATACTTATTAGACCATAGTAAAGACACACAGCAAATGGGAATCAAACAGTCAGCAAGTACCAGGTAGAAAGTAAGTGACTTAACGGAATATTGGGGAAAAATTGTTCCTAGAAAAGGGATTTGCATTATTATTAAAAGAGTGAGAAGAATGCACTATGAGATTAGAAAGACAGAGATGATGGAGAGAATGAGAGCGATAGAAAAAGAGAGTGAATGAGAGGTTCTATAAAAGTCTTCCTCTTAATCTCGAACATAAAACCGATATGTATAATCTACAGTGACAGGATGACTCAGTTTAGGAAGAGAGCTCACAGAGATTAGCAGAAGCATCATTCTCCTGGAACACAAGAGACAGAGAGTGAGTTAGAGAGAGTGTGGGATAGAGAAAGAGAAACAAAAACCTCTTTATAATACAATGAAAGAATACAGTGACCAGGAGCTGTCAAGCTCCAAAAAGGGCACAATAAGGCACCATAACAATAGTTCATATGACTTGTGCACTATATTATTTGGGTCTTTTATGGTACATTAATAGCCCATTGGTTTTACTTTATTGCCCTTTAAATAAAACTTGGCTGTCTATGCAGCAGAAATATGAAGATATATTGAAATTAGTGCTACATGACTACAGAAAACTGATAAAAAAAAAAAAAGGCTATGGCAAAAAAAAAAAAAAAAAAAAAAAAATTACCAAAACTTCAACACCTACAACGCACTTTGATTTTGGCACACCCTTCTGTTGATCAAACGGTCTGTGGGCAGGAATACAAAAATGTGGAAGTTCAAACTGTAGTTTTAAAAAAATCCCTTTTTTGCTGACAAACAGTGATATAAACAGAATATCAAGAAAGAGTGCACATTGTTTACATACACTAGCGACTGTAACAATACAACGCTGGTTAAAAGTCTGCAAGCTTATCTTGTAATTTTCTGCAAAATATAGAAAGTCATATGGGTTTGGAGTAACATTAGGGTGAGTAAATAATGCCATTGATTATCATCTTTGAGTAGTCTTTTTCTCTAATAGAAAAAAACAAACTAGGCCATTGTTTTCCATTTTCTCTTTACTTGAGTATAATTTGCCGTCAGATCTGTGTCAGGGTTGGGGGCAAATACAATGCACATTAAAACCAAAAATGCACCGAAGCTTAAAAACAATCCAAGCACATTGACACACATGCATTTGCTTGAATTGCTTCAAGCTAATGGCATGCCATTCAAGCATTTTATAGATAGCACTTTAATAAGTGAGCAACGGAGAAGCCTGAAGTCTGATTGGCTTATAAACACTGTTTAACTTGCTGTTATATTTGTGAGTGACAAAACTTCCCCTGAAGCCACAGTGGCAATGAAGAAGACGACCTCCTCCTGAGCCAGTGACTGGATGACTACGGCTGATGAGATTTTAATAAGGCACTTTGGCCTGAAGGGACTCTTTAACCTCAATAAAGAGGTTCACGTCCCTTCAGGATAAATCCTAATGCATTAGTGAAGCTGTGATTCAGCAGCGTTTGATGAAATTGCGTCTACCTGCTGGCACTCACCTGCGTGCAAATTTGCTGTGTTAGCTTAATAAAGGCCAATAGTCATTCATCTGAACAAAATTTGATTTATGTATTTTACCCCAACAGCAAAAATTGTCTGAGTCACAAATCGTAATGTACAGTGATTTCTTGGCTTGCGGCAGCAAACATGCGTCAAATCAAAGATGCCTGTAAACACAAACTCCTACACTAACTAGACAGCACATGGACATGCAGCCATTTTGTTGTTGTTTAGTGTCCTTTACACTGTGCCCAACAGAAAAGACCATATGACTTTCTTCCGTGGAACACACAAGGTTGCTATTTGAAGAATATCTTATAATAGAATATCTTATAATGCTTCCATTATACGGCATTACATTCAACAACATTTTTCTGTTTGTGTCCCATGAAATAAACTAATACAGATTTGAAATAACATGAAATTAAGTAAATGATCATAGAAGAGAGAAATTTTCATGTTGGTGGGAACGATAAATACTTTAAGGCTTTTAAAATTAGATGAAAAGAAAAAAAAAAAAAAAAAAAAAATGGTAACACTGTACAATAAGGTTCATTAGTTAACATGAACTAATAATAAACTGCACTTGTACAGCCCTTATTAACTTTGTTAATGTTAATTTCAACATTTACTATTATTAAAATCAAGAGTTATATTTGTTAACTTTAGTTAATGCATTGTGAACCTACATTAACTGCTGTATTTTCACTATTGTTAACAAATGAACCTTATTGTACATTGTTACCAAAAAAAAAAAAAAATCAGCAGCAGCAGGTCAGTGTCTCACAGCTTGACTGAATAGTGAAGACAAATGTGCATGTCTAGAAAACAGCCATGTCAAACTGCAGGAGCCAGACACCAGTGAACACGCACAGCCTAGAAAAATGCAGAAATCTGACAAGCGAAGAACACGTAAGTGCTGCAGCAAACTCAGAATCAGTGAAGTGTTGTAAAGCATCCATCAAGTTGGCTGTTGGGCACTCAGAGACACGCACGCTCCATTTAGAGATTAGGTGCAGTGGCTGCAATAAAACATCTCTCTGGAGGACTAAAATCTACCATGACCTAATGAATGAGAGTGAGAGGGACAAAGAGATGCAGAACGAGAAAAATTAGTTTATGAGAAATGACTCATGGTTTAGCAACAGACGCACCCTTTACCGACTTGCCCATAGCTCTTACATGAGTATGATATCATCATCAGGAAAGAGCTCATCCATTTAGGTTGCGCTACGACATCAATCAAAATGATTCATATTTTTGGCCAGTTCTTTCATGTCTGCACTACATTAATGCAACTCGCATGACTTGCATACGTCTGCACTGCTTTTATTGACCAACGCTGTGGATTCATTTGAACACGACCCCTTAAAACTGCTGTTTTTTCTTAATGTTGAAATACTTGATCCCTTTATCCCAGCCTGAAAAGTGTAAACATTTTAGCACATTGCTCTATTTATTTCAGCAGTCCAACAGCAAAATTGGAGAATGGTATGGAAAACCTGTTTGGAAACAAGCATCATTTTTGCACTTCTGTTTGGTGCCGCTAATAGAAAATGCAATCCTACATATTTTATGTTTTAGGTGGCAAACTTACACCATTAATGCCAACGGCATGTTTTATTTATTTAAAATCCAGTAGGTTCAGTAGATGCAGAATTCCCTGTACAACCTCTACTGCTGAAGATAGAACACACACACACGGGTGGATGCGTATATGCACACTACACAAACACTCTTCACACAGACACAAATACAAAGAAAAAATGTGCTGCACCCAAAACTGAGTCATATATTACTGGACTGTGAAGCAAATGTTAAATTAATATTAAGACACTGCTCTCATACCAAAAAATTTTTTTTGCTATGCTGCTCAACTGCGCAAATTTCATCTTCCTTGGCCCGAGGCAGCATTAACTGTTAGATCAAAGATGCCCACAGGGTCAAAATAATATAAAAACACAAACTCCTGCACTAATTGGACAACAAGAGGCCTTTTCGCTGTTTGAGCTTACAGTCATAATGAGGCATAGACAGAAAACAAAGGCTCAGGGTGGATTCCCCAGATTATCTTTCCTAAACCCATTGCTGGAATATACTGCAGTGCTAATAGTGTAAATTGTCTTTCCTTTTCAAGCAGCGTGTGATGTAATCTGTGTTTGAGACAGCAGTTTTCTTACTCTAAACACCATTAATCTTGAAATAAACTTCCTGTTCAGCTGTATGATGTGGGAGGAGAGATGCTACATGTCATATCAGAGCTCTGTTTGGACTTTTTACAGCATGGATCTGAGTAACATCTTAGGTCATATTGCTCAAACAAATTGTAGGCATGTTTTTTTTTATCTTCTCTATTTGTATTTTGTCGTCTTTGCTAGATTACTCATAAAAAAGCTTTTTAATGATTCAAGGCTACTAACTAAAGCAGCAATTAATTATAGAGCTGCTCTCATTACAAAAGTCACAAACATTTTTCCCCCACCCACACATAACGTCATGAGTCTGAGCTCCTTTAAAGGCCCTCAATGCCTCTATAAACAAGTAACAAAACACTCCTTCACTGTTCATGGCTGTCTGCAGGCATCTCAAAACAGCTTCTGTGAGCACCATGTTGATTCCCAGCGTGACTCAGATTGTCCCCCTGCATGATAATCATCCTACCATCTCTTTACATCTGCCCTGGATATCTGCATTATATCAGCATCTCATTGTGTGAAACTACTGGGGAGATGTTGACACTGTTGGTCTAATCATAGAGACTTTCTAACTTTCTCTTGGGTAGAGTCTAAACTTTCTCTCAATGATGAGAGACTTCCCCCTCACACTTTTTTTGTAATCAGGAATTTGAGGACTGCGCCAGTTAATTTCCAAGAAAATGAAATTCTTTCATATTCAGACTTAGAATTGATGCAGAATGCTTTAAGTATTCAGTTAATGAAGAGTAGTGATTGTCTCAGAGAGATGTGGACTGCAACGTGAGGCAAGCAATGCCTGAAGGACTTTGGAAGAGAATGAGCTACTGCAATGGCCCACATTGCGGAATTCTAATCAACAACCCCAGTCTGAGAGCTAAACCAATGAGATGCCTACCTGGTTGTCTTGGCGACCGGTGGCCTATCAGGTTTGGGAGAGCCAGTGGTGCTGGTCTTGGTGGTGGATGCAGTGGTGGGCCTTGAAGCTGGAGCTAAAGTGAAGGATGATGGTAAGGGTGTTTAAGATCACTGAACAACAAGACAAATACAGACAAATGTGGCCTCATCAGGGGTCTCCAACCATGCTCCTGGAGAGCTATAGTCCTGCCGATTCAAACACACCTGAACCAGCTAATCAAGGTTTTCAAGGTTACTTGAAAATTACAGGCAGGTGTGTTGGAGCATGGCTGGAACTAAAGTCTGCAGGACTCCAGAGCTGTGTTCAAAATTGACACCTACAGTATACCCTTATTCATTCATTATTCCCTACATTACTCTACTAATATAGTCCACTTGAAAGAGTTAATTAAGATGAGTGAGCGAATTCGGACACTGAGTGTTTGCATAATTTGTGCTTGCTGTTAAATAATCATTTGAAACAGCCCAGCTCTCCAGGAGTAGGATTGGAGACAGCTGGCCTTCATTGAACTTATGCTGTAATCAAGAACTCGGGTGATTCTTTTGACTTACCTGTAGTCTTTGGTTTAGACTTCAGACCATTAGCTGGTGCAACAGGGGCTTTCTTGATGGGCTGCGCTGTTCCTGTTGTCTTCAGGCCATTGGCTGGAGTACTGGCAGGTCTCGCCGTCCCCATCGGCTTCTTCTCAGCCACCTTGGTAGGGGTCTTGGTTGTGGGTGCAGCAGTGGAGCCAATTGGTTTTTTAGAGGCAGCAGTGGTTGAGGTTTTCTTCTCCAGGCCTCCTGTCGTGGTCTTTTTGGTGACGCCATTAGCTTGCAACTTCTGTGCCCCATTTGTTAGACGGCTTTGACCAGTGGTGGGACGGGAGCTGGTCGTGGATGCCTTGGTACCAGCGGTGGGTGTCTTTGTTTTGGCAGGAGCCTTCGTCTTAGCTTTGGGGTCTGCAGGCTTGTCCTTTCCAGTCTTATTGGTTGCGGAAAGTGCCTCTGTTGGCTGTGGTTCACCTTCTGTTTGTGTTGTGGGCAAAGCCTGGTCCTGAGCTTCACCCACTGGCGCCACCTCGATCGCAGGACCTGCATTTAATGCTTCCATTGGCTCCATTGTTGCTGTGTCAACACCATCCGGTTTCATCTTGTCCTAGTCCTGGAGGTCCGTCTCAGCAGAAGAGAAATCAGGAACCCAGGACTCAGTGCGCTAGTTGGACTACTGGTATCAGACGCCCTAAGACTGACCTGAAAACAAAAGCAACAAAAGAGTTATAGTCTGATTTGAGACTTCAGACAATAAAAAAACAAGTCTGAGCAAGACAGAAGTCTGTACCCCCTGTCACTGGCAGACAGACCTAAGAGAACAATCAGATAAAGAGTCAGGTTTAGTTAGCATGCGAATGCTTGATAAAACTGCTTAAGAAAGAGATTAGGAATGAAGTAAAAAGCCTGCTGTGCTGAGGGAAAACAACAGCTGATTCAGAGCTTGTGGATCTGTTTAAACGGTAACCAAAGTGAATTAAAGCCACACAAGATGATGTTTCCAGCTATTAGGAGCGATGGTTGGCATAAGACTACAGCTGTCATTAATACAGTTTTACATTTGGCAAGACATCTATCATAAGATTGTCAGTGCTACTTCTTGTGTAAAAAAATATCTGGGTTTTCAAAACCCTTTGGGGGAATTTCTAATTGCTAACTACTAGCAAAGCAGCATTGCCAGATGCATTACCCACAATGCCTTACTGAAGCAGATGTTGTTTTCATGATTTAAGAGCAGCAGCTCCACAGCAAAGTTCATCCAGTGGAAGAGGCCAACGAGAGGAAGTGGCTTGGCTCAGGGGAGCATGGGAAAAAGAATAACTGAGTAAGAGTAACATTGAAAATGCTCACTCATAAAGCGGACATCAGTGTCACCGGATACCTTGCCCTCATTATATACCAGAGCTCCAGAATCTCCCAGTTTTTTTCTGCGGTCAACATTCATTCCTCCACCCCTCAGACTCATTCTGCCCATTACAAAATCTCCTCAGTTCTCACACAGATGGTCCAGGCAGCTGAGCATCCCAAATGAGAGAAACTTGGGGGTGGGGGACAGAGAGAGTGGAAAAGAGAGAGAAAGCCCCGAGGAAAGAACGCATTTCATATATGCTGCCAGATATGAGAAAATAGACATGAAAAGATATATTATGTCTTAGACAGAGATCTATCTATGGTCATCGGTTACTAATAGGAATTGTGCAATGACCACATTGACTTGCTAACAACTGTTCACATGGCATGAACAATAGTAGACAGTTTGTCAGACCTGCATATTGTTCACTTTGTTCCAAAACAGGGACTTGAAATGATGTATATTCTTCTTAGTTTGATTCAGTTTTCAGCTGCAATAACTAACATACTCAGAATCAGACATTGCTGCTTTTTACACACATTTCCCATTATGAATTATGATAGTTTGGTTTGTTAGGTTGGTTTCTCATCAGAAGTGAACCACTAGGGGCCGGGACAACCTTGTACGGGTGATCTCAGACTGATTATTTTGGTGCAGATCCGAGCGCAATTGCCATGTTCATAGTTGCCTAAATGAACCCAAGTAAGGGAGAAAACACCATTAAAGGAGGAAGAATCTGTCGCTCCAGACAAAATATTACATGCACACTTTCCTAGTGATGGATACACAAAACCGGCTACATTTTACAATACACAATTGCAAAAAGTAACTATGGTCGGATTGAATAATGCATTAGTTAGTAATGAAGAACATCAAAGATTTTAGCTTTATAAACAAACTCAACCACATGCAACATCACTTCCTCTTAAGAGCTTAAGGGCTGTTTTCTCTGATGAAAAACACCTCCTCTAGATCACGTCTCTCTATTTTAATATTGCTTATAAATACAGGCTTTGTTGTATCTGTTCTACCCTTTCTGACTGTTTTTTCCTCTTGCTATTGATCCAGTTTGGAGTGATAGATGAGAATCAGCCTGTGAGAATGTCAGGTGGTGGAGAGTTGAAGAGATTAGAGGGGTGAAAAAGCCTCCTTCCGGGAGGAAAACGCACTCACCGTCACATGGCCTTATAACCTTAATGATCCTGCTGAGGGACATAGACAGCTTCCTCTGCACGTAAACAATAGTGACCCGGGGGGTCAGAAGCCTATGGTGTCCATCTAATTGTGGGGGGAGGATCTGACCTCTTCTGACTTCTGATGACCTGTACATTAGAGTGGCTGACGTTGAAAAAATTTGATTGATAAAAAGTTAAAGTTTAATCTCCTATCTGAATTGAAATTTAAAAAGAAATAAAATCATATTTCTTTAACATACAGTTCCTGAAACTTCTGAAATCACAAAATGAATCATGGTTAATTTAATGTATCAGTACTCCCAGTTTGTGTTAATAAAATTTAAAAACAAGGAGCTTTGTCATAATTACTGCAGAAATACCCAAAATATCTTAAATAGGGGGCCTACTTC
Organism: Hypophthalmichthys molitrix; assembly: GCA_037950675.1. Classification (NCBI taxonomy): domain Eukaryota; kingdom Metazoa; phylum Chordata; class Actinopteri; order Cypriniformes; family Xenocyprididae; genus Hypophthalmichthys; species Hypophthalmichthys molitrix. Next base: position 9,474,853 of record CM075494.1, read on the forward strand.
AAACATTGTGTCAGCCTTTGAGTAAAAATAAGACCACCGCTTTAGGAAAACTAATGACCTATAAAATTTACAAACTTAACAAAACAAAATCTTGGTGATATTTACAATGTCAATATAAAACCCAGCTCTAGGGAGCACGAGATGGACAGAAAAGGACCAGAAAAGGTAAACGTGGTGGCTTTGTGACCTTACAAATATAAGAACCATCGTACCTACAAACCCTCTTACCCACAAACCCTCTTACCGACACTCCGTCACTCTCAGGGACGAACCTGCACACGCTTCATACTTAATGCCTCATCCAATTATTGTAACCAATCCCAGTGCAGGATCCTAATGCTTCTGAAGGGATGACTTCGCTCTTAACAGCAGCAGGACGCAAAACGCTTATCCCCTGAAGACCCACATATGATGTAAACAAACGCTGAATACACAGACGCGTCGCATACCTTCTAGAAGCAGTATTTATGGCAGGTCTCCAGTGACGGCGCATTAGAGTCTTTTAATTGTCCCGCCGCTGAACCGCAGATCACCCCCATGCTAATCAGGTCATCGGCGCATTGTAACGGCAAAATGCACTTTGGCCTCTTTATCCAAGGGCAAAGCACAACACAGCCCTGTGCATGCATGCATGCATAAATGCATTTCTAACTACTGCATTGTTCCTTAAAAAGTCCCCTGTGTGAAAAGCTTGCTTCTCACAATCAGCTAACCACTGTGGCACAGCAGGTGCTAACAGGCTAATGCCATCTTAGCTTTAGCCACTCTGGGCCAAACCAACATGTCTAAAAACTGAAGAACAAGTAAAACAAACAAGCCAGCAAATTGCAAAATCTGAATGGCTCACTAAAGAATGGCCCCCCCATCCCCCCGAATTGCAATCAGTGGAGAGATTGTGCTGGGACGAAGCACAAATTTGCACACCACAGAGATGCTGCATGAATCGCATGGCTTCTCCCGGCCCGTTTTCATGCACTGGGGACGTTGTTGTTGGCGACAGGGCCTCTGATTTGGCGTTTGGTCAGAGGACTGACTAATTTGTCACAGTTTAGGATTTCACATATTAAATCTGTCCAGCCAATACTCCATTGTGCCTCTGCTCAATAATACACACTTAAAAAAATTTAGGATTTCTGTATTTGAATTCCATATATATTTTCCATCCATTCTGATTACAGTTTTAATGAATAACCAATGAAACTAATTTATAAACTAATAAACTTAATGTGATAATATTTGTCAGTCTTACATAAATTAAATGTAAGATTTCTGTAATAGTACTAAAAATGGTAACATCATATGTTAACATTAGTTAACAAACTAACAATGAACTTCTAAGTATGTTAATCTCAACATTTACTAATACATTTTTAAGATCAAATGTTACATCTGTTAACATTAGTTAAAGCACTGTGAACTAGCTAGCCATAATTTAACCGTTCACACTTTTTAACAGAATACATTTAATTGTTTTCATAATGAACAGATCTATAATTATCATAAGCAATTTGAATAGATGCATTCTGATGATGATTATTTAAATAAAAATAAAAGAGATGCAAATATGCCATGATTTCTTGAGGGCAGAAATCTTACCCGTTTCAATTATGTTTGACAAATATGCATCACATTTAGATTATTCGTTTGTTTTGTTAAAACTGTGTAATCCAAATTTTTATATGAAATTCACATACAAAAACACTGGCTCTATTCAGACCACAACAGACAGGGGCACCGGGTCTCCTCGTCAGGGCAGGGCAGTAAAACGCGGTTTGCTGGCTGAAACACGCTGGTCTGAGGGGTAAAAGATCAAAGAGTTTGAGTGAGAATCAGTAATCAAATTCATCTAATTAAATATGCACTAATTTGCATACATTTCCAAAACTAAAATACTTGAAAAAAACATTTAATTTTGTTGACATCTTAGAGATTTTTATCTGAGCAGCAAAAGACTGACTCAAGGTGTGACTGAGGCCTGTGTCACAGAACCGCTTTCATGAGTCCTTGAATAGTCCATTGACTGCTGGTGTCCATAACACAAACAAAAATTACATAATAGCACTCAAGAGTGGACGGCGTCTTAGACGCATCTGTGTGGAGATACTGGTTCTCTCTCTATAAGCCGATCACATGACTCTCTGAGCGGCCCTGACTGAGCCCATTATACAGCACACACACGCCGAGATGAAGTTGGATGGCCCGAGGTGCATTGCAATGAAACAAGTCACCAAAGAAGGGATTGTTGGGGTGGTGGCCCTCGCGGAGGAGTGAAAAGAGGATAGACACACATGGAGGCACATGACAGGACCGCTGCTGTCCCAAGCTGACAAAAGCCACTTTACTGCCTCCACTGTGGAGATTGCGATCGCGGCCAGCGCATTCCCAAAACACCCTTGGCCAAAGGTTGGGAAGCCGCTCTGTCCAACACACAAAAACAAACAGATCAGCCCATTCAACAGAACAACCCGCGAGGAAAGGAAGGTAGTGACGTCAGGCTGTAAGAAACCACTTTGAGACCATTACCCTCAGGGGACTTGATGGAAACAAAGCCAATGGTAAACCGAGACTAAACTAGCTGTGATTGAAGAAGCTTTTCCTGCCTGAGGCACCAATAACTCCTGTGGCAGATACCTGGACAGAATCCAGGTGACAAAGAGGTAATCCCTGTACTGTAAGGAAGATTTACATAAGGTTTCTGGAACATGTGCTATGCCTGGGAGTGAGACACTCGACAGCTGTCTGAGATGCAACAGATTAGTGACCTACAAAGGGACACTTATAGGCCATTTGCACTCGATGTGTGCTTGCGTTCTGTGTGTTTTGTACTGAGACCCTAAAGGGGACATTGTGATGGAAAAAGCTATTGTCTTTGCCTATCAGCAAAACTATTGCGCTTTCTTGCAAAACTTTTGCCTTACCCAAGAAACTTTGATATCGCTTGTAAAATTGATGCACTCTCTTTCAAAAAGTTTGCCTTTTCCCAAGAAACTTGGCGCTCGCTCGCAAACCTTTTGCCCTCCCTCAAGAAACTTTACTTTAACTTGCAAAACTTTTATATTCTTTGCAAGCAGACAAAAAGTTTCTTGGTGAAGCGCAAAACTTTTGCGAGCGAACTCGAAAGCAGTAAAATACAGTCTCATATTTTTCCATCACCATGTCCCCTTAGTTTTGATTGTAGGTTAAATGTACTCCACCAACCAGCTTTTCATGATTTGTGAATGCGGAGCATTCAAAATATTGCATTTTTAGGGATCCTGCATAATTCACCATTTAACCACTATATAATTGCAAAATTGCAGTATTACTTAAAGTTATTTACACATTAGTGTGATAAAGAATCATGCATGAAATATAGCTGCGAGCAGCAATTATCGGGGTTCAAGTGCTTTAAGACCTTTAAGCACATGCATAAAAAGTTATAATGTTTCAATTACCAAGGTGGCCTATTTCTTTTGAATTTCTCACAGGCCTCTAGGGCCGTGAGTCAAACAGGCCCAGTGAGTTTCGTTCCGATTGGCCTCCGTTAACCTTGTCTGATAGCTGCTCAAATTTCAGTGGCCGTTGGCGGATGTTTTTTGAGATGCGTCAGTGTCCTCATAGACAGTCATGGCACCTTGGACAAAGACACTGCATGCCAATTTTCAAGTTGATCGAACTAACGGTGAAGTAGTTGTAGCCATTTTCATGTTTTTTTTCCTGTTATAGTGATCAGTTGCCACGTCCTTTTTCACGTGACCACAGAATGAGCTCTTACATAGACGTGCTAAAAAAAATCTCATTCCGTTCATGAGTTATAGCCATTTTAGTAAAAGTGGCTCAACCCACTTCAAACATTTTGCCGGCCCTTATGGATCGTGAATCAGAATTTCAACCTAGGACTAGTTTGCAAAAGTAGGTTTTTCAAAATATCCAAAATACCCAAAAATGTTGCCATAAAGACATGTATACATCTTGTCCGTCTTGAGACAAGGATTCCAACTATATAGGACACTTGAGCTTATGCCTAACGGTTCAGGAGTTACAAGCCATTTCGTACTTTTGATTGCTGTAGCGCCCCCATCAGGCTGACCGAGTGTTTCTTTTTTTTTTTTTTTTGTCACCGACACAAAATCAGTGATTTTGATCACACACACACAAAAGTGTTGGACTGAATGTATGTGTCAGACATTTTTGATTGTTTGTTTTTTTCATGTTTCTTGTACCATAAATGCCAAGCTTTTTTAAATGGCATAGCAAATTACAAACATTTCACTTCTATGTTGCTGCATTCTGTCTATTGTTTTGTGGCGCATCCATTGTAAAAAAACAGCACTGTAATTTGCTGAAATGCAAACTGTCCAAATAAAAAATTCTGGAAATTGTGCATCCATCTGACACACAATGCCAGAGAAAGGTCACATGACCAGGGGAGCTAGTACCAGCACCTCTGTCCACCCAGTACACAGCAGCGAGAAACATCGCAACCAGCAGCAGACCAACTCGGTCCCCTGGGGACAGGGAGATTAACACATGACAGAGCTTGTTAACTTGGGACAAAGCATGATGCTAATCCTGTGCGATTCTCCGATGGACATCCGCAGGACGGGATGCACACAGGACACGGGCCAGATATGCGCGCCAGCCAGCATGTTATGCCACCTGGCGAAGAGAATAAGATGAGAAATGAGATGAGAAGGATATTGATCACGGAGAGAAAGTGCAGTGGTCGCAGCACAGATGGGGGTATTGAGAAGTGCATTAGCGGAACATGTGGGCATGCTGAAATTGGGAGGTTTGACCGTAAAGGGGCCTTTTAACTAATTTGTAATTTGAGGAGTTGCTTGATTCTATTATCTACTGTGAGCACAAAAAAAGCTAAAGAGCCAAATTACATAAGAGCTGATAAAATCCAGCTGGTGGGGGGTCGATCAATGACATCTGATATTCTGTGTTTGTTTGTGACAGCATGCCCACAAATGTCATCTGCACTAGACAATAAACATGCCCTTCAGCGAACAGGAGGAAGTGACACTCACTCCACAGGAAATGACTGCACCTATAAGAGGATTATCCTTCTGCTCACAGCTGACCAGCACCTTCCAGATGGACTCTGAGCCTCTGTTCTGACTCAACAAAAAAAACTTTATAGCATGCCTGTTGAAGTGCAAATCAACATGAAGCAGTACGCTGTAAAAAAATTATTTTCATGATTTGTTGTCACAACATTTTTTCTTGTCAAATCAACTTAGATAATTAACGTGGTTCAGGTAACATAATATTTAGAGTTTCTGCTGATTAAACCAGTCACCTTCATTGTATTAACTCAAATTTTTTAATTTAAATGAACTCAACATTTTAAGGCAACCAGGTAACTTTTTTTTTTTTTAAGTTAAACCAACAATTATTTTTTACAGTGTACACAACCAAACATTGGTTTTAGTCTGTAATGGTTGGGGGTCTCAGCTGATAATTCCAAAGGATGTAGGTAAAAATCCTGCAAAAGTTAATGTTGTGGCTCTAAGCAAAAATATTCACCCCCTGGTTGCTCAAGACAGACTGTTAAAATGCATAAGCTGCTTTGGATAAAGACTCTTCTAAATAATAATATCCTAGGAGAAGTTTATATTGCTCAGGTTGTTTCATGCAACTATCAACATCTCAGATTTCTCTCACAATTAGAAATTAAATATACAACAAATAGTTATTTTTGGCATGCATAATTATGGAGCTAAGATTCCTAGATTCCACTACAATACAGTTCCATTTGTTAACATAAGTTTACTACATTAGAAAAATAATTCTCAAACATTTACTTATTTTAGTTCATGTTAATTTCAATTTACTAATACATTATTAACATCAAAAGTTGTTAATATTATTTAATGAGCAAACATGAATAACAATGGAAAGCTGTGTATTTATTAATAAAGATTAATAAGTAGTGCAACAAATGTCTTGTTCTTTGTTATTTAATGCTAGTTAATGCACTAATGGGGTGTTATTGTAAAAGAAATTACCAATAAAAATAATGTGGACAGCTTCTCAGATCATTTGATCTTGAAATAATTTGATGGGAAATGTTTGAGTTCATTATGATTTGGCATCTTGAGCACAATTTGAGACATTGAGAACCCTTCTGAAACTCTAGAGGAGAAGCATATAAGATTACTAGAGTATTTTCTTAAACAACTGCAATAAAATACAATAACTTTTAAAAATATAGCTGTGACCAGCAATTATCAGGGTTCAAGCGCTTTAAGTACATGTGTAAAAAGGTATTATGGTTTATTTAGCAAGCATGTAACCACTTAGATCATATATGTAAAAGATCATTTACAGCCAATTTACTATAGGAAATTTAAGGTTTATAAAGCTTTTTAACAGTTATCAAGGTTGAGCCCAAAATCTAGGACTAGTTCGCTTAGTTAGTTTTTGAAATAAACTCCAATATTTAACAAACAATTTGTTGGACAGCGGCGGTCCTAGAGGCAAAGTTGCTCAGAATGAGGAGTTCTACCATGTGGTACGAATGTCGTGGGTGTGCGCGAAATGTTGTGCGATACACGATCCTTTACACACATAAAAAACGCGAAGGCGAATTTCTCACAGGCCTCTAGGGCCATGAGTCAAATAGGCCCAGCGAGTTTCATTCCGATCTGCCTCCATCAACCTTTTCTGATAGCTGCTTAAATTCATTGACCGATGGCGGCCAATGTTTTTTGAGATGCGTCAGTGTCCTCATAGACAGTCATGGTACCTCGGATGAGGACACTGCATGCCAATTTTCAAGTCGATCGGACGAACGGTGAAGTAGTTATAACCATTTTCAATTTTTTTTCCTGTTACAGCACCACCAAGTGGCCAGTCGTCACATCCTTTTTCACGTGACCACAGAATGAGCTCTTACATGTGTGCTGAGTTTGGTGAAAATATCTCATTCCGTTCACAAGTTACAGCCATTTTAGGAAAAGTAGCTCCAACCACTTTGAACGCTTTGGTGGCCCTTAGGGACCGTGAATCTGAATTTTCTTTTGATAACTTTTGACAATCAGACTCCAGAGAATCTTGCTGCACTGGTTTAGTTCCAGTCGGGTCAAAAACCTAGGAAAAGTAGGTTTTTTTTGTTTTTGTTTTTTTAAAAATCCAAAATACCCAAAGATTTCACACAATGTCTTGAGCCAAGGATTCCATCGATATAAGACACTTGAGCCTGCACCTAATGGTTCAGTAGTTATGAGCCATTTCGTACTTTTGACCGCTATAGCGCCCCCGTCAGGCCGAGCCTTGGTAGCGTTGCAGATAGTATGAGTACTACCAGCCCTCAAAGTTTCAAGTCTCTACGACTTATGGTTTGGTCTGCCTGATCACTTTTAGGGGAGAATGCTGATCCTTGGAAATTTTAACAATTACATAGGGTTTCAGCGCTACGCTCTTGAACCCCTAAAAAAAAATTAAAAAATAAATAAATAAATAAATCACACAGACATATATTGAAGACCAGAATATCACATAAAATTGGGATGGGCCAGTATGCAACCACCCAAAACACAATGCTTGCACAAAGCATTGTGCATGATGCATCCAAGTAATATTTTATGAACATTGTAAGCTGGATGCTGAAGGAAAATTAGTCTCATACCTTTATAAAGTAGGTTGACATTTTCCACTGCATGGAGGCCTACGGCATCAAGACACCTAGTTTTCAGGATTATTTTATTATGGAATTTCAGACACTGCATGTGAACTATAACCTTTATAATGTAGCGGGGTCAATACATCCATCAGTAAATTGCAGCACCCCATGAAATCGGTGACACTCTCAAAGACGCCATTCACTGAGTGACATCTGCCAAGACTAGAACAAAGGATATTCAACCAAAGCGCTTCAAGACAGGACTGCATGTCTGCTCTGATATAATGTTACTCCAGTCGGAGATTAACACAGCAAGAGCACTACAACTGCACAGCAGACATGTTTACAGAAAGCTGAACCGTAACCACAAAACACACCCCGAAAAAGAACTCCGAACGCAACAAACCCTTCAGATTAGCACAGCTGCAACACAATATCCCATCCAAACAGAGCCAACTGTCCTCTGACAACTGCTCAGCCCCAAGAGTGCTATCTTTACCGGAGGAGAGAGAATTATCAGAAAACGACAGATGACACAGGAAAACCACTGTAACTGTGTCTTGGGAAAACAATGAGTGTTCACTACACTTTCAAAAATAGTGTTTTCGTATGCAATAGAAGAACCATTTTTGGTTCCCCAAAGAACCTTCAATGAACAGTTCTTAAAAGAACCCTTTTTCTTAGTGAGAAGAACATTTTAAGAAGGTTCTAAAGAACCCTTTTCTATATAGAACCTTTGGGTTGTTCCATGGATGTTAAAGGTTCTTCGTGGAACCATCGATGCCAATAAAGAACCTTTATTTTTAAGAGCGTACAGTGAGCAAGTAAACGTTGGTGGGCCAGTCACATTTTCTTATGTCGCTTTAGATAGTCATAAACAAAGATCTGACCTTTCTGATGTCATTTGCTGTAATTTGTTCTCTAGCAAAGCCAGTCAGAGCCAATCCCACCCCCATTCCTCATACAGTCACTACCCATCATGCCATGACACATTTGTAATTGCTGGCAATGCCGCCCTCCAAGAGCCTAATCCCTGTAGGCCGGAGTTAGACAGCCACAGCATTGTATCGGGATCATAATGTGACAGAACAATGACACAGGAACAAAAATGGACCTGAAATAATTAGATTTGACCTTGCACATTCTGAATTCATATACAATGACATCTTAAAATAGAATTTTTTTAATCCTTCCAAAAATTATATACAATATCCCAAACAAAAGCAGAAGAGATAGATCTGATGTACCCTGACCGGAGCTGTGAGATGGTGGCCTCAGGGGGTCGAGGCATCCGTCTTAAACCTTTGTTTGCCGAGAAGAGAGAAGGGAACTATTAAGCAAGACAATAGGATGAACTGACTTACAAAGCCAAGATTTAGCAGCAGGAGAAGCCAAACCAACCCGCACCTGCTGTGAAACGCATCATTTTGATTCAAGTTGCACAGGGATTTAAGGAGAAAGCAATGCCAAGAAACCACCCTGTTGATTTTCATTGGCCCTAAACATTGAAAATACCCCACAAGCCCTGTGCATAGAGGTCACCCAGGATCCTCTCTAAACTCAAAGTACATTTCTAAAAAAAAATCCTGTCAGATTAATTGCTCCTGGTTGTTTTTTATATGCAGAAACATCAATACTTCACAGTAGACCATTGAATGATATTGAGCTGCTGGTTGTTAACTGGGGTGTATCTCTTAGAAATGAACAGGGTTTGGACAGACAAACTGCACCTGCGGGCGTATATTTTGGAAGGTTGGGTCACTTAATTAATTCCTGCGGTATCATTACACTCGTCTTTATCGGTGTTGATGGTTTCATGAATCATTTTTAACATCCATGGAATCTTTCCACTGCACAAAAGGTTCTTTATTGTGGGAAAAAGATTCTTTAGATTTTAAAAATGCTCTTCAAACTAAGAAAAGAATGGTTCTTTTAAGAACCCTTCCATGAAAGGTTCTTTATTAAAAATGGTTCTATGGAATCGCTGTGAAAACTCCCCATTGGAACCTATAGTTTATATATTTACATTCTAATACGATCCGGTAAAATAAAGTGATACATATACCGGCACTTTCAGTCACTGTTATATACATTGTCGCATATATGGACCGCGGCGGGTTTGCACATATTCTACACCTATAGACCCAGTCATATTGTATGTACTGGGCGGGTGAATAGCCTATATTATATAAATCGGGCGGGTGAATATATTGTATGAAGCGGGCGAGTGAATATATATGTGGAGCAGGCGGGCGGGCGGGTGGCGGAGGCGCAGAACAAAAGAGCTCGAGTGAACGAATGAGCGGAAAGTTTCCACGTCTGCTCCACAGAAAAAAATAAAACATAACTTAGGAAAACTATAATAATTTCTTATTCATCATCTGTCAGCACATTATGTGTCTTCTGAGCGACTGTCCGTGATTAAATTCGGCCACAGTATACGAGTGGGTTTGCCGTCACCGCCCAGACATCCACCATTGAAACGGACTGAAAGGATGAACAAGGCAACACGGAATAAAAGAAGACAAAATATGCCGGTTAACAAGCAATAAAAAAGCTAAAATAATTAAACAGCTTGCGTGTGATAGATTTAAGCCGTATAAATCAAACCGGTGTGAAACCTGATCGCTTCAGTGGCATTTTCATCTGATGATCTCATTTATTCCGCCGGTACTTCTATTATAATGACCGATGTGAACAAGAACTCATAAATATTCATTTACATATCAATGGATTCAGTCGTAAATCACGCTGTTAAATTAAACACATCTCTTAAATTGACACTGACATTCATTCTTTCATTCCGACACAGAGAAAAACGCTTTTAATGAATCACCGTTTGTTTCTAGGGTAGATTCTTACCGAATCTAAAGCGCTTTTCCTCCAGCAACGCCCAGTCGGTACTCGCGTCTCCTCCCGTTTTTCCAAGCGGAACGCAGACAGCCGATGGTCAGTGCTGTGAATCGACAAAAACCGGCAACAAATGTTGAGATAAAAGCCAGTAGACTGAAGCTCTGACTGAGACTGTTTGGAGCTGACTGACTGTCTACCGGCGATAAAAGAGATGCGCGTCTCCTGGCAGCAGAGAATGAAACGGCGCTTGGCGATCAGCGCACGCACGCGCACACACTCTGCGGGCGAAAGAGAGAGAGCATTGAAAAGGATGAAAAGCGCAAGCGGCTTCGGTTTCTCCCGCCCGTGACCAATCAGCTCTCAGACTGAGATTTATGCAAATGAGGGATGATGTCATCGCACAGGCCACCCCGCGTTCTTTCTTTCGCCCGTTCTATACACGCCATCCCTCTTCTTTTCTTTTGCCTCGCTCGGACCCCAATGCAGCCCCTGCCCCCATGCGCCCACCCCCACGTTCCCGCCGTTTCTTTTCACTTTCACTCTTCACTTTCACTTGTGCACACAAGAGAGACACAAGGGGCAGGGGCAATACGAGTAACAAAAAGCGATAAAAACATTTTAGTTTCTTGAAATAAAATAAACGTTTACTAAAATAAATGGAAATATAATGAAAAGGTTTGTTTCAGTTAGTTGCAAAGGCAACATTTAGACTATACACTCTAAAAAATGCTTGGTTAAAAACAACCCAAGTTGGGTTGAAAGGACAAGCCCAGCGGTTGGGTTAAATGTTTGCCCAAAGTGCTGGGCAGTTTTATTTAACTCAACTATTGTTCAAAAATTACTGTATGGCTGGCTTAAAATGAACTCAAAATAGTTTGAAAATTAAAAATCAGACATACAATTTCTAGCACAACAGTAACAATCAAAAGGTGAACATTTATTAATAAGCAATTTAATAAATGTTTATTGTTTAATTATTATTAATTTTAATGTTAATGTATTAAACATATTAATAAATGTTAATTTCCAACATATTTTGGGTTAATTTTAAGCAAGCAATACAGTCGTTTTTAAACAATAGTTGAGTTAAATAAAACTACCCAGATTGGGCAAACATTTAACCCAACCGCTGGGTTAAAACAACCCAATCACTGGGTTTGTCCATTTTCAACCCAACCTGGGTTGTTTTTAACCTAGCATTTTTTAGTGTAATTTTCATTTAGTTTAAGTTGAAGTATTAAAATAACTATTAAAATTATTTAAAAATGACTAAAATTGACTAGAACTTTGAATATAAATATTAAATATTCATAAAAAAAACTATAATACTATATTAATGATACTAACATAACACAGAGTTTAGCTGCTGTTTTGCTGCATCAGATTGTGACCCAATGCAAAATCTGGCCCAACTATATACAAAATTATTCAAATGAAATCAGCTGAACAGGAAATCTGCCCATTGATGGGATTCTGGCAGTATTTTCACCTCCCTTTTAAAATTTGCCACACCCATTTTGCTATCATAACTCTGCATGAATATATTGTTAGCCATATTTTATTTATTATTTACACTTACTATTGTTTATCTCTGCTCACTGCAACACATTTTTGAGTTGAAAACCACCAGTTGAGAACCACTAATCTACCCATATAAAATATTAAACCTATAGGTTTGGGGATAAAATGACATGTTGGAGTTAGGCATTTAGAGGTGTATGTAAATGTGAAGGACATCTCTGTTCAGATTTTCGAAGGATTTATTTGGCTAACAGCTTAAAGACACCTGCTCTCACTTCACTCCACTATAGTGGTCAGTTTGCATGGGGGAGCAAAACACTTGTCCTAATATCTAAATGTGGTTGGGTAGCATTTGCTTGTAAGCTTTTTTTCCTCCCAGACATGCTGGAGAAGCGTTCAGACTGCTGCTGCTCTCATACAAGTCTTTGTCTTCCTTTCTCTCCAGCGCTGTGGAGACAGTGAGACACAGGGTGGGCTTTCGGCATGTCTGTCTGCCTCTCTGTCTCGCGAGTGCTCTGCTTTTCTGACAAACAAAGCTGCATGTAAATGTTCCTCTAGCAGAAGCTGATGCATTTCTGAGTGGCAAAGCCGGTTGTATTTATTCTCTGTGGTTTCTGCCAGGTCCCATGAGCCTCTGATTAGTCTTACAGCTCTGTCAGTATGAATTTAATTTGAGTAAGTAACATATATAGTTAAGTTATAGTATAAGTTTTTGTGTTTAGTTGTCACAAGATTGTCCAGGTTGTGGTGGTTGAGGCTGGATTTGAGGTTGGATATCATCTGAACCTTAGCTTTCATGCGATGACCTCATGCTTAGCAACAGCAGAGCGCCCAGGCAAAATAAAGGGTGACATTTTAGAGGGTGCAGACCTCAGAGCGCACTAACGCCAGTGTGTTGGTGATGGACATTTTGGGAGCACACAAAGGGAGGAAATATCCTGACCCTTTGCGGTAGGGGACCGTGCCGAACCGGCAGGAAGGGGCGGGGCATTTAAGCCGCCACTCACTTCCTATGCTATTTATCTGATTGTTTTTTCCCCAATGCCAGCGATCGGCCCTGCAGCTGGGCAACACAGCTCAAGAACACTGGCACTGCATCAAACACACATTCGCACAAAAACACAAGCCCAAGCTAGCAACATGCCATCAAGCAGACAGGAACAAACACTCCCTAAAACAAAAACCTGGATTCAGAAACTATAGAGTAGAAGCTGAAAGAGCACAACATTCTGGTTCCAGAAGTAAAATCCTATTCGTTTTCTACACAGACAAACTGATTTTAGCATATACATAGCACATAAACGTATAAACCATGAGCTCTAAGGAAATTATATGATAATATTCTCTTCTGAAGTTACTGTCAGTACATTTACATTTTTTATAAAACTGATTAATAGCCGAATACCCATCCAATTCATTCACAGCAAATTAAAAACGTCTTACTTGTAATCAATGACTGTAGGCCCGTTCACACAAAGAATGAATGATAACTAGAGATGCACGGATACTAAATTTCTCTGCCGATTATTCAGAATGATATCAGCCGATACCGATAGTTTGGTTTTTCTTAAGGAAAAAAAAAATCTCTCCCAAATAATGTTGCAAACTATATAGGGAACCCTCTTATTTGGTACACTACAATATTAGAGGTTACAATTAACAGCAGAGGTATTATATTCAGCTGCTGTTTATTTTCAGATATAATAATTACACTCAAATAAATCCTCTCTAGTGTTTTTTGTTTTGTTTTGTTTTTTATATGTAGATAGCTAAGGAACTGTGAACATTGGAAAACATTCCTGAGGTAAAAGTGACATGATGTGACATATTGTTTACAAGCTGTTTTACTGACGTCTTTCCGCGGTTGAAACACAAATAAAGTGATTACATGAGACATGATACATTCTGGTAAGTTGTGCAATACATTTCAACATACCTTTGATGTTCATTCATGTTTTTCGAGATAAAACTATTGAAGAGGAAGAAAAGACTCCCGCTCCGCACTGCCGTCTGAACTGAGGCATTACAGCGATCTGACACGTCACATTTAAGAGCGCCAAAGCGCCATTTATTGTTTGAATTTCATGATAAAATGGACAGAATTTGAAAACTGAAGCTTTAATTCTTATCAGAAGTAATAAAGCACAAACTTTTTGCGATTATTGGATGGGAGGCGCTACAAATAATATTTGATGTAGGGAAAAAACGCAGACCTGGCAACCTTGGCTTGAACTATGGGTGATTCATAGGGCCAAAAAGAGCCTGTTTAACGTCACTATTTTTAACTGTTAATGCGTTAAAATTTAACACGAGTGATTTTCTTCACACACAGTATGCATGAGTTTTGATTGACAGGATATAATCGGCCCTGATCATCGTCAGTTTTTAAACAATTGGCTGATGGCCGATGGCCGATAGTGATAATAATAGCTTTTATCAGCCGATACCGATTGTTAGCCGATACATCGGTGCATCTCTAATGATAACTATAACTAAAGTCTGATTTTCTGGCAATAGGGAAGTCACACAACGATACAGACTAACGATATCGTTGGAATCACTTTTTTCCTATGGACTCTGTTCCATTGAATACTCTGAGTCACGAACCAAACCAACCAGCTTAGAGATGAATCACTGAACATATATCAGAAGCAAAAAGTTCTTTTATGAAACATTGTGAATGGTCTGGTGGATTCTGATTGGCTGTCAATGTTTTTATTGTTCATCAGCAGGAAAAAAAGTGATTCCAACGATATCATTAGTCTGTATTGTTATAATTGTGGTGTGGACTTCCCTATTGCCAGAAAATTAGATGCTTACATAGAAAAAGATGGGAAAATGGGTTTACTTCTGGAACCAAAGGCACAGAAAGTGTCTGGTCACCAACTACATTTACATGCAACCAAATAATCTGTTTGGATTTATGGCTCAATCAAACTGAAAGGGCTTCATGTAAACACCTCAAATCAACCTGAATGAGTTAAATACAAATGAAGGGATGGTGTAGACTTAGTTCACTTTAAAATGAAAATTACCTCAAGCTTTACTCACCCTCAAGCCATCCTAGGTGTATATGACTTTCTTCTTTCTGATGAACATGATCAGAGTTATGCTAATAAATATCCTGATGCATCCGAGTTTAATAATGGCAGTGAGCGATACCAATAAGCATGAGCTGAAGAAAGTGCCTCCATCCACATCCATCCATCATAAACATACTCCACACGGCTCCGGGGGGTTAATAATGGCCTTCTGAAGTGAAGCGATGCATTTGTGTTAAAAATATCCATATTTAACAAGTTATAAAGTAAAATATCTAGCTTCTGCCAGACCGCCTTCCGTATTCAATTTACGAAGATAGTGTAAAACTCTTTCAAAACGCTTAAGCTACGTCCTACGCCTTCCATATTCAACTTACGGAAAAAGTGTAACTGACGTGACATTACTTCAGAAGGCCTTTATTAACCCTCCCGGAGCCGTGTGGAGTATGTTTATGATGGATGGATGTACTTTCTTGAGTTTCATACTCGTTGGCCCCGTTCACTGCCATTATAAAGTTTGGATGCGTCAGGATATTTATTAATATAACTCCAATTGTGTTCATCAGAAAGAAGAAAGTCAAATACACCAAGGATGGCTTGAGGGTGAATAAAGCTTGGGGTAATTTTGATTTTAAAGTGAGCTAATCCTTTAAGCATGCAAAAGTTGTGTTCGGAATATAAAACACATGTAAACAAATGTGAATTAGATCGCAAAGTTAGTGCTCATATAAACAGAACTTTAAATGTGCAGTAAGCATTTTCTGAGAATCACTGAAATGAACCCAAACAAACACACCCTTCCCTTCATAGCTCCGCCCCCCAAATGTACAAACATGCAATGCAAGAGTGGATGTCTCTTTATCATAGCAGAAGCAAAGCAAAATAAAGCTTTGCGAAAAATAAAAGGGAGATGACGAACAAATGACAAGGAAGAACAAAAAATTAATATACAGTACATGAGAATATCGAGTTAAGCCACGTTTCCACCGCAGGAACTTTCCCCAGGAACTAGGAACTTTGGGGTGGTACTCGGTGAGTTTTGACCGCAGGAACCAGGGTCTAAATTAAGTTCCGGGTAAAAAATTCCCCCTCAGAAAGTACCTGCTCGCTAGGTAGTACTTTTTAAGTAGTAGTAAGTTCCAGAACTTTCAGGGGTGGGACTTGGGCGTTGAACATGTTGATTGGTTGACTCCACGCAGTATTTTAGTTCAACCATCGTTTTTTAAAGTCTGTTGTGGTGCGTGCAGTAAGAGTTGTTTGCTATTCGAATCAACAATGGAGTTTAACCCTTTCAAGCGTGAGTTTAAAATATTTTAACTGACCCTCCCGAGTGAGTTTTTTTTAAGGCGACCGTTATTTTAGAACGTTTGCCCTTATTGTTTCCATGGCGACGCGTCATGCGTGTCACGTATGCTGAACATAATACTGTATGACAGATGGATCGCTATTATTTTGTTTTTCCTTTTTTATTTAAAATATTCGCAAACTTGCTTACCATGTCATCAAATATCTGATATTCCGATTCTCAAATTATATATGAATAGATTGTTATTGCTGCTTCCACTGATGTCTGACATCAGTGTGTATTTTATAAACTCTAAATGTATTGTTTTACTAGTGCTTATGCGTATTTAAATGTCTGAAACCTTAAAAAAAAAAAAAAAAAAAAAGATTATGTGGCTGAAAACACTGCATAGTTGTGATATATGACAAGAGCTGAGCGCGTCCGTCTCGCAGCCAAAGCGCGAAAGAACAGTTTGAACTACAACTTTGTTTTGGTGCTTGGCTTGATCCACTTTCAACAGCATTTCTCAGAAATAGCTTACTGCACCTTTAAGGATTTGAAGTCAGATTGGATTAATTAGGATTTATGAAAATTAGTGCATGAGAACATAGCCTACTTCTCATGCACTAATATACAGGCATACTTAACAAGTAAAACATTAAGAATCACCTCTCTTACACACACACAAAAGCGCAAATCACTCTGAAAAACACCAGAAACACGCTCCAACCAAACACATAGATGGACTGGGAGTGTGTTGGCATTCATGTGCACACACACACACACACCCAGGCTCTTCTGCACGGGTGGAGACGGCAGTGCATGCAAATGCTGCGTTCAGCGCGCGCACACACACACTGGCGCGGGTTTGCACGTGCGAGCGGCAGCACGGTTACCCTGGAGACACGAACATGCCCGCACTGCACCTGATTAACATTCAGCTTCTAAACGCTAATGAAGCACACGCTCGAGCACGCATCACGCCCGCAACACCCTCCAACAGCAGGACGATTATCAGAAAGGAAACAGAATGATTAAATGACATTATACCACTGCTTTAATTACATTATGAGGTCTCAGTACATTAGCCATATAGCATAATAAATGTAATTTATGAGAAAGTTTATGTAGGCCCTACTGCATCAATACACAGAGTGACTATTAAACTTGTCTTTTATCTAAGCTCTCTTGGGTACTTTTGCTTTCTCAGGCCTTTTGTTTCTGAGTGAGCAACAGGAACCAACAGAGCTTAGCGACTTTTGTGTATTGACAGTGCATAAATTGTCATATTTATTTATTGCATATTAGCAGCAATTGGCTATTTTCATGGATAAGTAGCATAAATTAATCATAACAACAATAATATATCAATAAATAAAAAATATTTATTTATATATATTATTATTGATCAAATAAGTATTTAGCAAATATCTATCTATCTATCTATCTATATATATATATATATATATATATATATATATATATATATATATATATATATATGTATATATATTTGCCACTGTCTCTTACAGTGGTTAAACATGAGATATAATTCATTTTGGGTACATAAAAGGGGCACTCTTTGGTCTTATTAATCTATTACTTGTTCCTGAACAAATCGAATTGGGCTATGTTAAATTTAATAATTTAATATTAAGGCTATATTTAACTTACATCCTATAGAGCACTACTTTTGGACGTTTGACTGAATTGTATAATTGAGTTTATTTCCTGTTGCCATTTATAATGGCTATTGTTGTTAATTTAAATATTGTTGTTCCATAAATATTATTTTATATAAATGATATGTTGTATTTGCTATTGAGAAAGGGTCCATTAGTGCATAATATGGATTGAGTGAAAGTCACATTAATACGCCATTAGATGGCGGCAAACTTTACTGTAAATGAGTCAGTGAGTCGCAAGAGACTTTTAAATTGAAAGGGACTTTTGTAAACAAATGACGTTGTTTTAGCGCTGTTATGGAAAATTCAAAGATCGCTTTCCTCAGTGGACATTCAAATGGATTTTTATAATGGATATAATATTATGGACATCAACCTGAAGAATGAATGTTATTTCAGACACAGGCTAATGCTTGCTCAGGCAACCTCTCTCTCTCTCTCTCACACATTAATACTGTACAAAATACAATGAGTTTCAATGAAGCGACTCAACGTTCCTTTGTTATACTAAAGTGACGTTTTAGAATTATTAATGGAGCCTTGGTCAAACTGTCAACTTGAGATTCTAATCCGTTGCGGAAGGAGGTCTCGTACCTACGGCTGAATCACAGCCGTGCTGATATACAGCCATATTGCACGGCTACTCGTGTGATATTGCATTTATACAACAGTTCGACGGCACGAGTGTGTAAATAAATCAGAACAACAATGGAGTGTCTTTAAAACCCTCTTTTGTGCAGAACTATTTCCTGCCAAACAATTTTATAATCTCTTTCCATTTGATATTTGATACAAAATCTAGGATTTTCCCAGGAAACATCTATAAAATGTTCAGTAATTACATTTATGAATAAAATTGTTGTCCGATATCATTTAAACCAGGACATTCCCATAATTTTTTTTTATATAGATTTATAGTAAAACAAACAAACAAAAAAACTGGTAATTCTTCATCACATAAATGATTATATATATATTTAGTTAATTACTGAACGTCACATAGGCATGAATTGAACAGTGTGAGTGGCAGTAAAATGGTAAAAACTGAATGAATATTATTCTTACGTGGACTAGAATAACGTGCAACACTGATAAGCATTTTTCTATGGCAATGCAGGCTGTTCTTGTGCTCTCAGGTCAGCGGATTGATTCCTAGTGGAAGTCAAAAAAAATGTTAAATTGTATTTGCAGTTTGCATCTTTCTCTCTGCATTGACCTAATATATGGAAGCTTTTACTCTTCACATCTTTAACAATGCATCACATTTTGGCCCACTTTTAGGACCAAGGACAGTGAGAAAACTGGGCTCATTTTCACTTGACTCAAAAAGGTCAAAGCAGGTCCTTCACCTGCTTTTAAAACCCTCTTCAGCATCGCAGTACATGAGCACAGTAAAACGCTTGGAACAAACGGCGTTCGCATTAAATATTCAAGCCTCAGGTGACAGACTGACAGGTAACAGGCCTCATTTAATGCAGAACACAGAGGAACGGGGCTCTCTTTTCTCCTGGGACTCGACTCAGTCCATCTGATGGTCGATTGTGCTTCCTGTGGCTCCATCCTGCGCTAAATAATGCATGTCAGTGTTAAGAGAACCGGACGACACTTCTGTGCCACCGACATATCTTATCAAATCACTCGTCCACAGCATCTAAAATGTCATTTCTCCCTGCATACGAGAGTCTAGGAAGGTTTGCTTATCAAACACCAAATACATGAACTGACATCTTCATAGCTGGCTTTGCCTTTTGAAAAAAAAAAAAAAAACGTGTCTCTGTTTGAAATGTAGATCTCTGTTCTTGGCGGACACGCTGTAACTGAAGCATTCTAATGGTTCGCCAGCTTTCATTTATCAATGTCATTTTTATTGTGTCTGTTTTCCTCAGCAGTCTAGCTCTACATTCACAGCCACTCCTCCCTCTGTAGTCTCCTTTCTTTCTCCTGACGGTTAGTAAATGAAGCTCACGCTGCAGACCCGCATCTCATGATGTTCACTGCTCCATCTGCTGGACGCTCTGTGTCAGTGCTCGACCTGTAGGCCGCAGAATGACTGTTGCTCTTAAAGGGATAGTTCACCCAAAAATGAACATTCTGTCATTGTTTACTCACCCTCAAGTTGTTCCAAACCTGTATGAGTTTCTTTATTCTGCTGAACACAAAAGAAAATATTTGGAAGAATGTCAGTAACCAAACAGTTGACTTCCATAGTATTCTTCCCCCCAAACATCAGGGTGTTTAACTGGCTGGAAATATTAATTAAAAAAAAAAAAAAAAAAAGTCTAAGCATAACTGAAGAGCAAAAAGACAATTACAGTGAAGCTTCAGTGATTTAATCCATAAACAAGCAGAATGTTTGATGTTGACATTCACAGGTGTGTTTTATTTGTGACTGTAAGAGCGGACGTTTGAGTGAGTGTTAAAATGTGTCTGAGAATGGAGAGAAACATCAAATTTGTGCATATGAATCAACCATTTTAAATTAATTATACAAAAAACAACAGATACACTTTTCAATCCCTTCAAATAAATTATGAACAAAAAAAATGTGCAAAACTGCTTTGTAAAACAAACCCACAAATATTTACTTTGTTAAAAATCTGATGCTTTAAATAAAAGATGCAAGGACCAAAAGCATCTCAGATTACAGTTACATACAATAAATTAAAAAAATTTAAATAAAATACAGCATTTCAAATATATTAAATCTCATTAAAACACCCCCAAAACATCAGTAAACATGTCACAATAATCATGAAACTACACCAAAAATTCATTCTGAATAAGAAACAATTACATCAAGGCAAAATCACCATCTTCCTCACCACAAAAAATTCAATTTGAATTCAATAGATCTGATATTAAACTGCCAAAAGCTGAAGATGATTATTAGTGTAGAAGTGTGCATGAATGATATCATAAATATGCTATACTGGGAGCTCATAAATAACTTACAATAATCATAATAATCACTTGGAAATGTTCCCTTTCAGTCCTGTATTTATCTGGTCCCTCATTCTAAACCACTGATTATTGTTTCTAGATTACTAGTATTGAATCTAATTAAGAACTGAAAGAAATATCAGCTATTTCAGACAATATTATTCTGCTACTGACCTCAAACGCGCTTGTGAACGCACAGAAAACACTCAAAGCTTCAACGCTCGAGTAATTCCCTGATGGACTGACCCGTGTGTCAATGTGCAGGGGAAAACCTCTCTAGACGCCCAAGGCTTCTCCAAAACATCAGAGTGTGTGACGCTTTGAAATGAGCAAATGCACTGGAGACAGGTACAATACACTGTCCGCATTAATATTCATGACAGAATAAACCTGCAAGCTATGCTTCCTGTAAACCACATACACACACACACACACACGCTAGAAAAATCTGAAACAAAGCACAGAAAGGGCGTCTGAATGTGGCATTATCCATATGATGGCGACAAAGCACAAAATCCTACTGTGCATATGAAACATAAGCATAATAATATCTATATATGCATAAAACACATTTTAAAAATTATTTTCTGACATAAAATCAGATGTGGTCCTAGCTGGCCATATGAACGGAATAAAAATGACCAGGCGAATCTCACAAAAATGTGCAGGTCACATTTCAGCCTAAAACAAAGCCTATTTTTGTTGCATTATTTTTATTACACAAATAATCAACAGTTTTAAATGAGATTAACCCTGTTCAAATAAATTACAAGCTTAAAAAAAAAGTGGTTTATTAAAAACACAAATATTCTCTTTGTTAAAAATGAATGTCACTATTTAAAAAAAAAAAAAAAAAAAAAAAGAATGTCCTGGTATAGTGTCATAAATGTATGCATATTTTAAATAAATATTGCTTTGCATTTAAGAAAACAAAGCCTATAAATATTTGAATCTGCATCTTAAATGTATGTATATTTAAATTGAAAAAATAATTCCAGTATTTTTTTTTTTTAATACAGAAAAAAAAAAAAAAAACTTTTACTTTAAATGTCATGAAAATAAAACATCATAATGGTCCTAAAAAAGGATTAATTTTTTAAAGAAAAATAGAATTTCTTATTTTTCCCTTTGATTTTAGGCTGAAATCTGCCCTGGACATGCTGTCGTGAGATTCACCAAAGCACCTGAAACTGCCATTCTGTTTCCATTTGTGTTGGCTTTAGTGTGTGTGCTGTAAATCCTCCTTGCCACTAGAGGACACCATTTACTTTAGCGGTTCTAGTGCAACATGAGCTCATCACAAAGCCAAGATGCTCATGAATATGCAAACACAGTCCGCTCATTACTTATAACGGATTTAAATGCTGTAAAAGCGTAGTTAAAACAAGTTTATCTGTAAACAAACAAAAACACAGGAGTGTATGTCCGTCCCGTGTGTGAGATAAATGAAGCGTTACCCAGAAACCTCTCCACATACACACACACTCAGTCAGTCTCTTTAGCTGAAGCAGCAGAAGTGCGAACATGTCGACGGCTCCGGGCTGCGGAAGTTTCCGGAGGTCGGAGTGTCGGGACATTCAGCGATGAACCGGTGCAGTTCAGAGACTTGTGGCACGTCCTGAGTTTGTTGCTGAAACACAAACACACACATACAGCCATTTTTACACATTTTTAATTATTTTTTTTGTAAAAATGTTAAATTGTTTTAGCTAGATGTGCTATATTTAAAAACAATTATTTGATAGGACTAGTTATTGACATGAATTTCATTTGATTTAATTCCTATTTCAATTTGATTTCTATTTGTGCCCATACAGGGAACCCCATTACTATAATATTAAAGATTAAAATGAACTGATTTGTATAGGCTACTTACATCTTAATTACACATAAGGAATGTTTTTATAATAATAACATTACGTGATCATTTACAAGCTGATTTATCAACGTCTTTTGGTGGTTGAGCGAAGTTGTACTGTATCTTTCAGCATACCTTCTGATGTTCATTCATGTTTATTCTGTGCTGTAACTAGTAGGCTTGTTGTATTTACTAAAAGAATTTTAATATTTTATTTTAGTGAAAATCAATTTTATTTGAAATAACGCAGATGTTAAGGAAATAACGTAGCTTTCGTTAAGGATAGTAAGACTCACCATGATAGTGTCGTAGGCTCCGGTGATGAGCGCGATGAAGAGCGACAGCACCATGTAGATGAAGAGCGAGATGAAGGTGTAGAGATAGACCTGACTGAAGACCCACACCAGCGCCCCGCTCTGCTCCATATCTGAGAACGTGGCGAACATATCGTCTCCGTTGATGAGAGAAAACAGGCACTCTGACACCGTAGAGAGAGAGCGGAACTGATGGAGAGACAGAGACGAGGATAAGAAGACATGGACATACTTAACATACTTTAGCGTGGTAATATATTAATGAAATGTAAAGTACTTAACCGTGTTAATAAATTAAGGAAATGTCACATACTTTAGTGTGGTAATATATTACTGAAATGTAACATACTTGAGCGTGTTAAAATATAAATGAAATGTAACGTACTTTAGCGTGGTAATATATTAATGAAATGTAACATACTTTAGCATGTTAATATATTAATTAAATGTAATTTACTTAACCATGTTAATAAATTAAGGAAATGTAACATACTTAAGCGTGGTAATATATATAATGAAATGTAACATACTTTAGTGTGGTAATATATTATTGAAATGTAACATACTTGAACGTGTTAAAATATAAATGAAATGTAACGTACTTTAGCGTGGTAATATATTAAGGAAATGTAACATACTTTAACATGTTAATATATTAATCAAATGTAACGTACTTTAGCGTTGTAATATATTAATGAAATGTAACATACTTTAACATGTTAATATATTAATTAAATGTAATGTACTTAACCATGTTAATAAATTAAGGAAATGTAACATACTTAAGCGTGGTAATATATTAAGGAATCGTAACATACTTTAGCGTGGTAATATATATAATGAAATGTAACATACTTTAGTGTGGTAATATATTATTGAAATGTAACATACTTGAGCGTGTTAAAATATAAATGAAATGTAATGTACTTTAGCGTGGTAATATATTAATGAAATGTGACATATTTAAGCGTAGTAATATATTAAGGAAATGTGACATATTTAAGCGTGGTAATATATTAATGAAATGTAACATACTTAAGCGTGGTGGTATATTAAGGAAATGTGACATATTTAAGCGTGGTAATATATTAAGGAAATGTAATATACTTCAGCGTGGTAATATTATATTATTGAAATGTAACATACTTGAGCGTGGTAATATATTAATAAAATGTAACATACTTTAGATTGGTAATAAATTAATGAAATGTAACATACTTTAGATTGGTAATAAATTAATGAAACGTAACATACTTTAGCATGGTAGGGTCCCAGAACGATCCAGCCACAGAAGCAGTAGCCCATGTAAATGGCGGCAGCACAGCAGCAGAATCGGATCACATTTGGAAAAGCGGCTCTTAGAGTCACAATCAGAATCTGAGAACAGATCAAACGATACACATCAGCCATTCACTCAGTCTAAACATTTCCTGTCTTACAGTTTGCGATATTGTCTTGGTAATATTTGCAGAAAGTCAAATTTATTAGAAAATTGAAAGTAAAAAAGGGAAGAAAGGAAATGTGAAGCTCACAAAGCATTTCTAAAAAATTCTGTTGTATATCAAGATAAAATAAAAAAAAAAACATATTTTTATGATCATTTTATGGCCCATGATTTTGTACGTTAATAATTAAATTAAGCACATTTCCCCTCCAAACACCTATTACTATAATATTAAAAAGATGTATTATTTAAAGTTAAAAATAATAAGTAAATAAGTAAAATTCCAAGCACTTTGTAATTTGTCTCATTGAATTTAGTTCATGTTGATTTGAAGTAACAATATAGCAGGGAAAATGCTGTATTACAGTAGTAAGAATCATCAAAAAAGATGATTAAAGAGAACTAAAAAAAGTTAAACATTGAGAGAGTTTAGAATAATTAGAATGAGACCTTTTTTTGCATTACAAGGTAAATTTGATTTTGGGGTGAAATATGACCTGGACATCCATTTTAGAAGTATTGCTCAACGGGACATACAATTTACAATATACAACAGGACTGCAGTGTAACTCACGTTGTATTTCTGAAAGAAGCTGAAGTATCGTAGCACCCCGACCCACACCATCAGGGTGGAAGTTCCCATCAAAATACTGCAGACGTCATACGACGACAGGTTCTGCAGCAAAAACACAATCGCCAATCAGCTCAGAGCGCTTCTCAAATGCAGTGAGACCTTCAAACCTCAAAGGTAAGAGCATGACCTTAGTCTCGATGGCGATCTTGATGAAGGAGGCGATGATGGTGAGAACGTCGCTGATGATGAGCAGCAGGTACCAGCCGTTGATGAACTCCAGACGGTCGCCCCAACACACCGAACGGCCCAGAGACTGACGGAAATAATGCACAAACTCCTGCCAACACACGTAAATCGTGAATTAAGATGCATTAGGAAAGCAAATGTTGATGTCATGCACACTTTCTCTTCTCCACTTACGTTCTGCAGGATGATCCCTCTGAGGATGGAGCGTCCGCACAACACCAGAGACAGAACACAGACCACCGCCACCAACACGTCGAACGTCACACGCGCGTAACTGTCCGCTGGACACAGAGACAGACTGTTTCAGCTTCAGCAGGATCACAGACAGAGATTGAGAGCAGTTTGTGTCGTCTCACCGTGTCCCGACACATTGGGGTCTCTGCATTCTTTAATGGACGCCTCGTTGACCAAACTGAGCTTCACTTTACCACTGTGAGCCTTGTTATCAAACAGGATCTGAAACACACACAGAAAGCCTTGTGTGCTTAGAAAGATGCAATATACACGAAAATCTTATTTCACATATTATAATATAATATAAATGACCCTTTTATAATATAATATAATATAATATAACCCTTTTTTTTTTAGGATTTTAGAAAGATATCTCCTTCTGCTCACCGAGACTGCTTTATTTGATCAAAAAATACAGTAAAAAATGTGAATTATTTTTACAATTTAAAATAACTGTTTTCTGTTTGAATATATTTTATAAAGTAATTTATTCCTGTGATCAAAGCTGAATTTTCAGCATCATTACTCCAGTCTTCAGTGTCACATGATCCTTCAGAAATCATTCTAATATGATGATTTGATGCTCAAGAAACATTTATGATTATTTTCAGTGTTTAAAACAGTTTCATGTTTTTGTGGACATTATCGTTCGAAAGTTGTTGTTTTTTAACAAAATTAATACTTTTATTCAGCAAAGATGAATTAAATTGATCAAAAGTGACAGAAAAGACACTGTCAAAAAGGACAAACCGTTCAGAAGTTTTGAGCAAAAATAGCCATTTTTCGTATCTCCAGATCAGTAGGTGGTGCTGCGCCGAAACACTGCATGTAGCCTCAGGTCATGCTTGTGATGACAGGTACCAAGTTTGGTCTGAATATGATAAAGCGTTGAGCCTTATGTCTATTTTCACAAATGCTATGTAAAATTTGTTTGTGAGTTTTTCGAAAAAGGTTTGAGTAATTGACTTGAATTCCATAACTTTTTATTGGCGTGGTCTGAAGATGATCTGGTTAAATTTTTATGAACCCATACCGAGTTTCTTATGCGATCATAAAATACAGCATTTTAGCACAAAATTCAAAATGGCCAACGGCCAAAATGGCCGATATGGGAAAATTGGATATCATTCAAGGCTGCATGACGCCCCGAATGTAATGAGACCACATTTATGATTGGACAAACCAAGATGTGTCAAAAGAGTTTGATTTTTCTATTAATTCTATTCAAGAATCCTGAAAAAAAAAAAAATGTGTCACAGTTTCCACAAAAATATAAAGCAGCTCAACCATTTTCAACATTGATCAAATGTTGGCTATTTATGATCAAATAAATACAGCCTGGGTGAACATATCAACAGTTATAATAACATTATAATAATCTTAAAGATTCCAAACTTTTAAAATATAATATAATATAAAATAATATTTAACAATTTATCTTCATGAAACATTATTAGATGTTGTAAATGTGTAAATCTCTGCCTACAGTAATGGAGAAGGTGTAGCAGTCGGGAATCTCGTTATTAATAATCGTCTGGATGTTTATGGCCTTCAGCTGAAACTGGATAGTCACATTAATCAACCTGTGGAGAGACAGAAAGAAGTTCAGAGAGGAACTTGAGCAACGATTTCGTAAGACAAACGGCACATTTACACAGATCAGGGTTTGAGAACAGTAACGGTCTGCATTTTTACTAAGCTACAGCTAAACCTCGCTTTGGGGATGTTAAAAACGATTGATGAAAAAGTAAATAATGTTCCGTTTGTGCTGTCTGTGATTCTTATATATTTCATAAACAATAGCAGCATTTAGTATGTTCTCATTTAGAATCTCTAGACTAATGTGTGTCTTTGTCTCACTTTTGGAAATTGAGGGTGATGTTCTTGTAGTGGTTTTGTGGTAGAGCTGAAGGGTTTGGCGGTGGATCCACTCCGATACAGTCTGAACAACAACAGAAACACACAGAATAGTGAAGCGGCTCATTATAATCACTGATGATTCAAATGGACAGCAGGTTTGTGTTGCTAGGCAGCAGAGGAACCAGAACACAGATTCTGTGGAATTCTAAATCTTCAGTACTTCAGTTTTAACACTGCAGTGGCTTGTTAGGATACATCTGCTCTGTTCTGAATCCTAGTGAGCTGCCTTCTTAGGGAGCAATCCCAGAATGCACTGCAATGAGGTCAGTAAAATGTATCTAAGATGGTGCACAATTAGGAGAAATGCTGATGAAAGATATGCTAAAGTTGGCATGAAATGGAAGTTGCAACCGACTATACTGCCGTATTGTGACGTATTTCTGAGAGAAACAGTTTATCTATTGTTTGTTGACCGAATTGTAAAAAAAAAAAAAAAAAACACTGCATAATGAAATATTTTCTCGTTAGTATTTTTGTCTTGTTTTCCAGTATGATTATCTTATAATTCTTAAATCAAAATGAATTTATTTGAGAAGGAAAATGGCATACAATATTAAAACTTTTACAGAAAAATGTACCAAAATTAAGTGAGTTTGTGCTTAAAACAACAAAAAATATCCAAAAGAAAAATAATATTGGTAAGAAATATAATAATAATAAAAATAAAAGGGAAAACAATAGTTTTTTTCTTACTGGACTGACATTTTTGTTATTGTTTTAAGCTAATAAACTCTAAAAATGTACCAAATAATTATATATATATATATATATATATATATATATATATATATATATATATATATATATATATATACCCTCTCATTTAATGTTTTTTCTTTATTTTCATGACTGTTTACATTGTAGATTCTCACTGAAGACATCAAAACTATGAATGAACACATTTGGAATTATGTAGTAAACAAAAAAGTGTGAAATAACTGAAAACATGTTTTATATTTTAGATTCTTCAAAATAGCCACCCTTTGCTTTGATTACTGCTTTGCACACTCTTGGCATTCATTCGCTGAGCTTCATGAGGTAGTCACCTGAAATGGTTTTCCAACAGTCTTGAAGGAGTTCCCAGAGATGCTGAGCACTTGTTGGCCCTTTTGCCTTCACTCTGCGGTCCATCTCATCCCAAACCATCTCGATTGGGTTTACGTCAGGTGACTGTGGAGGCCAGGTCATCTGGCACAGCACTCCATCGCTCTCCTTCTTGGTCAAATAGCCCTTACACAGCCTGGAGGTGTGTTTGGGGTCATTGTCCTGTTGAAAAATAAATGATGGTCCAACTAAATGCAAACCGGATGGGATGGCATGTCACTGCAGGATGCTGTGGTAGCCATGCTGGTTCAGTGTGACTTCAATTTTGAATAAATCCCCAACAGTGTCACCAGCAAAGCACCCCCACACCATCACATTTACGGTGGGAACCATGCATGTAGAGACCATCCGTTCACCTTTTCTGCGTCGCACAAAGACACGGCGGGTGGAACCAGAGATCTTAAATTTGGACTCATCAGACCAAAGCACAGATTTCCACTGGTCTAATGTCCATTCCTTGTGTTTCTTGGCCCAAACCAATCTCTTCTGCTTGTTGCTTTTCCTTAGTAGTGTTTTTTTAGCAGCTATTTGACCATAAAGGCCTGATTCAACATGAGTCTCCTCTGAACAGTTGATGTAGAGATGTGTCTTTAATCTGGCATTAATCTGGGCTCTAATCTGAGGTGCTGTTAACTTGCGATTTCTGAGGCTGGTGCCTCGGATTAACTTATCCTCAGCAGCAGAGGTAACTCTTGGTCTTCCTTTCCTGGGGCGGTCCTCATGTGAGCCAGTTTTGTCGTAGCGCTTGATGGTTTTTGCAACTGCACATTCAAAGTTTTTGCAATTTTCCAGACTGACTGACCTTCAGTTCTTAAAGTAATGATGGACTGTCGTTTCTCTTTACTTAGCTGATTGGTTCTTGCCGTAATATGAATTCTAACAGTTGTCAAATAGGGCTGTCATCTGTGTACCAACCTGACTTCTGCACAACACAACTGATGGTCCCAACCCCATTAAGAAGGCAAGAAATTCCACAAATGAACCCTGACAAGGCACACCTGTGAAGTGAAAATCATTTCAGGTGACTACATCATGAAGCTCATTGAGAGAAGGCCAAGGGTTTGCAGCGATGTCAACAAAGCAAAGGGTGGCTACTTTGATGAATCTAAAATATGAAACATATCTAGAGTTATTTCACACTTTTTTGTTTACTACATAATACCATATGTGTTCATTCATAGTGTCTTCAATGAGAATCTACAATGTAAACAGTCATGAAAACGAAGAAAAAACATTAAATGAGAGGGTGTGTCCAAACTTTTGACTGGTATACATATTCTTACTAGGTATTTTTTCTTATTTTATATATATTTTTAGAAATATATATTTTAAATATTAGGTATTTTTGTCTTCATATATAAATAGTTGATACATATAAGCAGTGAGACAGATCTGAATGTGATTGGCATATGAAAAATAAGTAATAAATAAATAAATACATTTTAAAAATATGCACAGATGAATCATTCATAATATAACCAGTAACATGCATTACAAAATGAACTAAAACTGTCAATTTTAATTTCATGTCACCATTAATAAACTTAAAACTATTTTCCCCAATATTTGAGTGTGCTTAGAATAACATGTTGTAAGCCTAGCAACACGAATGCCAAACTTAAACTATAAAATCACTATGAAATCAAAATGTACAATTCTTATTTATTATGGAATTTTGTAGTATTTATTATAAATACTTTATCCATAATCTTTAAATCAAAATAACTTCCTCTTCCCCTTCCTCTTGCAGCTCATCTCTTCTCTTTTCTGATGACGAGGGCGGGGCAACCTGTCACTCACATCAGATCCACCAATAGCAAACCACAACAATCCAATCAATTCCCAGCTGTTTCACTCGGATATATGTCACAATAAGGAAGAAAAGACTAGCGTAACTTCCGTTTCATGACGACTTATAAATATCAGACAGCGAGACGACTGTTTTAAAATCACAGCTATTGATTTGTGTGATGTGAAATTGATTTTCTGCCCACCAGTGACAACATGAGGGTCAATGTCAAACGTGTCGTTAACGGGGTCGATGGTGCCCTTCTTGTAGTAGTGCTGGCACAGATAGAGGGCGCTGTCGTTCAGACCCGCACCAAGAACGTACGCATACCTGCCCACTGAAGTCTGCGGCAGAGCCAGATACTGACAGACAAAAAGAGGTTATATTCAGACAGATCTGACATACTATTTCTGCAGTATACAGGATGTGAGCTAAGAACAACATGTTTGCATGAACTCAGTTGATTGTATAGATTAGCCAAAATGTATAGGATAAAACAGCACATGGTGTGAGATACTTGCACACTACATGCTGTTTGGTGTATGTAAGGCATTTTTCAGTATATACTGCACAGTAAGCACAAAGATAGTAATCTAAAACAGCACTGATCTGAGAGTATAATCCAAAGATAAACAGATAAAGCAGCATGAATAACCACTGTCTTTATTGCCGCTCAGAGTTTTGACACGAAGGTCAGTGTTTCAACGCTCGTCTGATGTGCTAATGTTGCTAACATCCCGTTTAGCCAACGGTCACTGAAACTACAGATTGATCAACAACATCCTAAATCAGTAGCAAGGTCTTTAGTTACTTAACATAGTATCATTCATTGAATTATTGTGAAATATTATAACAATTTAAAATAACTGTTTTCTATGTGAATATATGTTAAAATATAATTTATTTCTGTGATCAAAGCTGAATATCTATTGCAGAGAATTACAGAAATCTTCAAGCATGTATTTCTATCTGGAGGTTGTTATTCACAGGTGCTGAAAACAAGCACGTCCCTCATGAGCTCAGGTGATCTGTTTAAACGCTCACATGTGCAGATGTGGGTCTGTACCTGCTTTATGGCGTAGCTGATGTGATCGTAAACGCTTTTCTGCGTATGGATACACAGCGGCTCCTCAGAACCATCCAGATAGTCTTTCAGGAACAGATGTTTGAAGGAGTCTGTGTTCTCCTCCTTAAACGCCACCACCATCTGATTACTGAGACCAAACAGCACCAGCTGACAGAGACAGAGAGGTGTCAATACAGTAATTAAGACATGCAGCGGCCTGGAAAAATAAACTGTGTGCACTTAAAGATATTACACTGACTGATGCTGCAGTTTTCAGTTACTGTTGTCATTGCAGAAATACTCCACTTTCTGCCCCAAAACCTAATAATTACTACAGTAAAACTAGTAACTTAAAGTAAAAAAACAGTAAAAAAATTGACTAAGGGGCCGCCGCTTTCAACGAAATCGAAAACTTTTCATGCGTTTTGCCCGTTCTTCAACACGACAACAGCGTTTTGGTGGCCTGAAAACGCAAACTTTTGAAAACGGGTTTCAAAGTGCAAGTTTTTAAAAACGATACTGTTATCGTCTCTGTGTAAACTACAAAAATTCAAATTTATGAAAATAGTGGCGTCATGCATACTACCTGTTCAGTCTATAGGCGCGTAGTGTTTCTTTACAAAGTGACATCGCCATCTACTGGCCTGGTATGAATAATACAGCGTTTTTAGTCGTTTTCACAGATCCGTGTGAACAGGGATCGTTTTGACAAAGTTGTCGTCTGTACGCAAAAACTTTTCCATTTTTAGTACATCGTTGTCATGTAAACGTATCCTAAATGACTCTGAAAGCCTCTTTCTATGGAAGCTTGTTTCCGCCACTGAATAAAAACAGATAATTGCGACTTTTATATCTCACAATTCTGACTTTTTTTTTCTCTCAGAATTGTGATATAAACTCACAATTCAGACTTTTTTTTCTTGCAATTCTGACTTTTCTCAGAATTGTGAATTATAAACTCGAAATTGCGTGTTATAAAGTCAGAATTGCGAGATATAAACTCATAATTCTGAGAAAAAAAGTCACAATTGCGAGAAAAAAGTTAGAATTCTGACTTTATATCACGCAATTCTGGCTTTATTTCTTGCAATTGCGAGTTTATATCAAATTCTGAGAAGTAAACAAGCAATTGCAAGAAATAAAGCCAGAATTGTGTGATAAAAAGTCGCAATTACCTTTTTAATGTTTTATTCAGTAGCAGAAACAGGCTTCCATATCTTTAACTGTTCAAAAGCAATCAAATGTTAATGTATCATGGTTTTACAGCAGCACATAAACTTTATGTAGTGGCATGTCACTTTGAGTATGTGCTAAATGAAGAATAATGTAATTAATATCACGGATATTACCAGTCAACAAAAGTAAAAAGCAAAAGTATCCAATAACAGAGGGTTAAAAAGATGAAGTGATTAGCATTTAACTGATTGCAACATAACTGCATTCATGAAATTGCCTATATGTAAAATACAATAATGTTTATTATACTCCTAATATGAATAAATCTCCTGTGAATGGAAAAAACAAATCGCTAATTTTTCTCACAATAAATTGCATAATGCAATAATGTGTGAAATAATGCAAATAATATTATTTATAATAATTACAAAAAATATTACATGATGATTTAAATAAATTAAATTAATAAAAGATGTTTTAATGAGATAAAAAAAAAAATGCCTTTAAAAAACTCTGCATGTTGAGTGCACTAAATAACCACATGCTTTGATATTTTTATTATCAAATACAATGACTGTCAGACCTTTTTAAGTGTGACTTAAATGTCTAAACATTTTTTGAGGCTGCTGAAAAATGAATGCTGGAGCAGGCAGAAAGACTCTCGGTGGGTTGATGTACCTGTACAGTGACTATGATGATCTTCAGCAGCTGAAGCACCAGTTTGAAAGGTTTGCGGCCTTTAGCGTGGTATTTATCACAGGGGCTCATGAAGAAGTACTTCAGCTTCCTCCTCAGGGCCTCCTCCTCTTCCTCCACCCGCTTCCCCGAGCCCGACGAGCACACGTCCAGGGAGGCAGGGCTGCCGTGACACCCGCCGTTCAAGTCGCCCGAACCGTATCCCATCACGGGGCTCAGCAGCCGGTCCTTCTCTGAGGAACACATACAGTAAAACGGGTCATTTGCTGTTAAAAAATGACAACAAACAGATACCATGGGAACTATATAGAAATAAAAAAATAAATAAATCATATTATATATAACATGTCAATATGTTTTAAAATCATAAGATGTGATTTTGTTTTATTCAGTGTTACTATCCGCAAACACTAACAGGTACATTAGTCTTAGTATTTTTAAGTATTAACTGTCCATACATTGCACTTTAAAAAGAATCTGTTGAGGCTCTTGTTGGTGAATAGAATATATTTATTGGAATATATTTTTTTCTTTGTATCTGTCAAAATAGTACAAGATTATCCTACAATATATGTGACATCAAATAAGGGTTAGCACAAAAGTAATCTAAATGTAATCCAAAAGTAGTCAGATTACGTTACCAAAAATTAGTAATCTAAGAGATTGTATTACTGATTACAAATTTTGTCATGCAATTTGTAATCAGTAACTGATTACAATTCATAAGTAATCTACCCAGCTCTGACTATATATATATATACACACACATACATACATATATAGAGAGAGAGAGAGAGAGAGAGAGAGAGAGAGAGAGAGAGAGAGAGAGAATAACAATATGTTATGCAGTGAGGTTAGTTTGGGTTTCTTCAGATGCTCTTCAGATACAATAATTATT
This sequence comes from Hypophthalmichthys molitrix, assembly GCA_037950675.1. Lineage (NCBI taxonomy): Eukaryota > Metazoa > Chordata > Actinopteri > Cypriniformes > Xenocyprididae > Hypophthalmichthys > Hypophthalmichthys molitrix. The sequence continues at coordinate 9,509,109 of CM075494.1, forward strand.
TAACCTCAGACACATTAACACGACACACATCTGTCGTAAAAGTTTCTATTCATTCATCGAGAAACAGAAAAATAATATAATATCAATATAATATCAAACCTGTGGCCCCTTCAGCTGAAGGTCTGGAGAAAGGGCTCGTCATATTATGACCATCGATGAGCAAAAACAGATATTGAAAGATAAATCACAATAATATATTCGATGGGCTTAGGAAATACAAACAGACGCGGACGAAGCGCATCTCTGCAGTCTGAACATGAGCAGCAGAAAAAAACACAAACATCAGACGCTCTTTGACCACAAGCGCGATGTCAAAATAAAAGTCCCAAAACAACCCAAGCAGGAAGTATTTACAATGTATTTTTAGTACTATAGAAAGGTAATATAAAATTGTGATTTTTTTGCGTTAGGTCTAAATGACGAACACATTCATGATTCATAAGGACTTTATGTCGAAATGAGGAAGACCACTGACAGTGATTGATTAGCCGCAGATTTCTGCCTTTTGGGGGTGTTAACTTAAAAGACACTCCAAACGCTCTGACCACAAGCTCTGTAAAAATAAAAGTCAATAAGGGCCCAAGCACGCAGCATTTACAATTTAGTTTTAGTACTTTAAAATTAAATTATCATATTTGGTGCTAAATTACAAGCTCATGAATATTAATTAGCCTATTCTGCCGTTGCTTGGTAACCTAATATGTGGCTAATATAACCTAATATACTGGCATTTTTTCATTCCTGCTTCTTTTTGATATTGATCATTTTGGAAAATTATATGTAAAATAGTCATCCTAAAGCACTTTGTAGATATAAACTGGAATCGCCAGCTATCCATCGCACCAAACTTCCCTCTTTCGTTTAGTCCTACTGGGTGAACGTCACGTTGCGTAATTAATATTAATGAGCTAAGCTTTTATACGCATGCCTCTTCGCTCCGACAGACAGTTGGCGATTCAACATATAGAAACACAGCGAGACTGAGCTCAGAAGCAGCGGCGGGAAACACGTGCAGCGTTGGACTTTCTCGATGAAAGTGATTCATTTAAGGTATTCAGATTGTTCTAATGATATTTATTACCAAGAAAACATACTGTACAATCTTAAAACGGTGCAGTTAGAGAAACGTTTGGTGTTACGCCGCAGTTACCACGTGTTCACCACGAGGGCCTTTCAGAGTCATTTAAATGTGTGAGAGAGAGAAAAGTCCTTTATACAATTAATTTATAATGAAAGCTTGGAGTGACAGACTTTCTGTAGATATCTTATCCCTCAGGTGTGTTATTTTTGCTTTTTATAAAGAAACTTAGTTTGAAAATCTCCATTTGACTTGCATTGAATGTTAATAGACATACTAATATCTGCATACTGACGTGATTAGCACGTTTAACCCTTTAAACCCTGGTTTGTTTTGAATGTGCACACAGTTAGAGCCCTGCGTTGCTTTCCATGCATTGTGGGGTGTAGGATGTGTGCTACAGCACTGCAGGATCTCTGTTATCTCCTCTCTGTCCTCACGAGAGCTGAGATGCTTCAGATCCTGCTACAGTTTCATTATAGAGCTTCAGTGCAGCGTTTCATTAGAGATGCTTCTAGATTTCACATGAATGATGTAGGCATCTGCTCCCTGCAGACTGTTTCATGCATTTATTTCTGTTGACATGCAGGATGATGCAGAACCGATGGAGAGACAGAAACTGGATTGACATCGTTGTAAGTGCTGCTCACGTCTCCAAACACTGACAATCAGCAAGATAAGCTGATGAGTTTATCACTGGAACTTCAGCATGTCAAGGTATCATTTTGACAAAAATTTGTTCATGACAGACCCTGGAGAAACTCACCCTCACCAATAAATAAAGTGCAATAAAACACAAGGTGTCTTGAGTCTTTTATTATTATCGGTATATGTCAGGGATGGGCAACTTCACTCCTGGGGTCCGTTCTTCATACCTCGCTTAATACATCTGAGATGATTTGAAAGATCCCAGATCTTCTAATCGTGATAACTGAACTCTGGCTAATTTGGTTCTTCAAACGAATTTGCAGTTTGGATTAAAATATCTGGATTTAATTAAAGTTTCTTAAGGGTCAAGATCAAGTTATCTGCATCTCCTGCGCTGCATCAAGCCGCTCCCATAATAGCTGTTCAAATTAATGCATGCACGGCATAGACTATCGTGTGTGAGAGTCCAGTAAAATTATTAGGTAATTATTCCCTAATAAATCAATGAGTAAAACGGGCTGTGTCTATGATCGACTATACAATATTATATTATTTGCAAATGTATTTTTAAATCATTATTATTGTCCCTGGTTCACATTAGGGTACTCTTGTAAGAAAGTAGCAGTGGCTGGGACAGACTTTAAGCATCTCCTCTGTTTATAAAGATCCAGTCTAATCCTGTTTACATGAAATAAGCCTGCTCATGAGCAGGTTTAAGCTTACGGACCTGTTGCTATGACAGCAAGTCCAGGATGAGCGTCGAAAAACCGAACAATCCAAGATCATGTCAAATTGTCATCAAACTGAGTTAGCGACGTACGAAGAACGGACCCCAGTGGCCTGTTGCACAAAGCCGGTTTCAGATGCTACCTAGGTAAGTTTGAGATTAGTTTGAGCAAACTCTGGTGTTTCAGGCTCATGACGGTGGATTGTTTTTTAGCTGGGTTTATTGTCATGGTAACTTGCGTTACATGGCTAACCTGCTCTAGAGCAGGTTTTATTCTGGGTTAAAGATCACAAACCCAAACTGAACCAATCAGCTGTGAGTAAAGTGATGGGTATATGATGCAATAAAGCCACTCCCCCTGTATCTCTCACTCCAAATTAAAGCAGTTTAGTGTGAAAGAAATGTAGAGACAAAATTGTTTATTGTATTAGGCAATATGAATTATAATTATGTATAATTCATATAATATATTTATATAATTATATTTAACTGACAATATTAAACTTTGCTTTTAATATAATATATACATTAATATAAAGCTTTTAAACAAATTAAGCTTGCATGTATTCATTTGAGCTCTGTGAACCAATATAAATTATTATTAGGCCTATTTCTTTGATCCACATGCATTGATATAGTCAGATATTTTCATTCAGTTGCCTTCTCAAACTTTTACCGCAGCAGCAGTGTTTATTTCTGCTTTGTAAATACAGTTAATGTCATGATATTTTTCATAATGGTCTCTTAATCTTCAGAAGTGAATTTGCTCTGTGTCTCATGAGAAGTGAATCAAACGGATGCTCTCCATGTTTTGTGTGATTGGTTGCCACAGGTGTCACACTTTCAAACTCTGCATCAAACCTGAGTTGATAGAGAATGTTTATAGCATATGAGCCTGTTGACGCTGATCTCGAAACTCAGGTTGGATTATAGATTTGTCAACTCCAAACCTACTTTGAAACTCAGTGTTTGTTTAACTAGAGCTGTGTTCAGCCTTGACGAAACGTTGCAAAACGTTTTTTTAAACGGAAACGGTGGTGCGTTGTACACCCTGTTCTGATGACGCAAGAGTTGCAACTATGGCAGCTGAGAAGGCCATTCTTTGTGTTCTTTTTGAAGAATTTCGGAGCCTGATGAAATCGGTATAAATACGTGTAATACTGCAAAATACGCTCAATGTTACAGTCACTGCCCTTGCCGTTCAGAATAAAAGAGAACACATTTGTAAACGACTTTACTTGGACCCATTGTGCAAGCTGTCTCTTTAATCCCGCGTGGTTTATATACATGCTGCTGCTGATTGGGCTGACATTTTTGACACACCCACCAAACAAGAGAAAACATATCTCAAACCCGTTGCACACTGTTTCCAGAAAACATGTCGTTCAACCCGGAAACCGTAGCGAAACATTGCACACCGGTTTGAGCTTGAACGTGCCCCAGGTTTGTGAGGGAAAGATTAAAAAAACACACCCATGTGATCAGAAACTCCACCCTCTTACAACACTCACCGGGAAAAGTCTGACTTGTTATTTCTCCTTTCTGTCATACTGACTTTAATGTCTCGACAAAAGCAATGAGGAATCAGCGAACAATGAAGAACGAAGAGGAAAAACTTTCAGGAGGGATTTGAAGTATTTCTTCCTGAACAGAGAAGATCTTTGTGGTTATTTATTTTTAAAACCTTGTTTCAGAAAGTGAAAGTAAAGTTCAGATTGCTGGAGCTCAAACACTGAAAATGGCTTCACTGTCTGAAGATGATTTGTCTTGTCCTGTGTGTCGTGAAATCTTCAAGGCTCCTGTTCTTCTGTCATGTAGTCACAGTTTCTGTAAAGAGTGTCTTCAACAGTTCTGGAGAACCAAGGAAACTCAGGAGTGTCCTGTCTGCAGGAGATTGTCAAGACACGAGCCTCCATGTAATCTTGTGTTAAAAAACTTGTGTGAGTCGTTCCTGCAGGAGAGAAATGAGAGGCGTTCATCAGGATCTGAGGAGATCTGCAGTTTACACAGTGAGAAACTCAAACTCTTCTGTCTGGAGGACAAACAGTCTGTGTGTTTAGTGTGCAGAGATTCACAACAACACGAAAATCATAAATTCAGACCCATCAGTGAAGTTGTTTCATCATATAAGGTAAGATGGATTTTAATATGAGGATAAACACTTACAGGGTTAGTTCACCCAGAAATTAAAATTCTGCAATTAATTACTCATTAATACATTCCAAACCATTAAGATTTTTGTTCATCTTCAAAATTGTTTTATTAACCAAAGTTCGGGAGGAGCACGTTAAATGTGCTGCGTAACATGAGAATGAACCTCATTGGTTCTTCCTGAAGCTCAAATGTGCTGTGTAACACGAGAATGAACCTTATTGGTTCTTCCTGAAGCTCAAACGTGCTGCGTGACACGAGAATGAACCTCATTGGTTCTTCTTGAAGCTCAAACATGCTGTGTAACACGAGAATGAACCTCATTGGTTCTTTCTGAAGCTCAAACATGCTGCGTAACACAAGAATGAACCTCATTGGTTCTTGCGGAAGTTCAAACGTGCTGCGTAACATGAGAATGAACCTTATTGGTTCTTCCTGAAGCTCAAACGTGCTGTGTAACACGAGAATGAACCTCATTGGTTCTTCCTGAAGCTCAAACGTGCTGTGTAACACGAGAATGAACCTCATTGGTTCTTCCTGAAGCTCAAACGTGCTGCGTAACACAAGAATGAACCTCATTGGTTCTTGCGGAAGTTCAAACGTGCTGCGTAACATGAGAATGAACCTTATTGGTTCTTCCTGAAGCTCAAACGTGCTGTGTAACACGAGAATGAACCTCATTGGTTCTTCCTGAAGCTCAAACGTGCTGTGTAACACGAGAATGAACCTCATTGGTTCTTCCTGAAGCTCAAACGTGCTGTGTAACACGAGAATGAACCTCATTGGTTCTTCCTGAAGCTCAAACGTGCTGTGTAACACGAGAATGAACCTCATTGGTTCTTCTTGAAGTTCAAACGTGCTGCGTAACACGAGAATGAACCTCATTGGTTCTTCCTGAAGCTCAAATGTGCTGTGTAACACGAGAATGAACCTTATTGGTTCTTCCTGAAGCTCAAACGTGCTGCGTGACACGAGAATGAACCTCATTGGTTCTTCTTGAAGCTCAAACATGCTGTGTAACACGAGAATGAACCTCATTGGTTCTTTCTGAAGCTCAAACATGCTGCGTAACACAAGAATGAACCTCATTGGTTCTTGCGGAAGTTCAAACGTGCTGCGTAACATGAGAATGAACCTTATTGGTTCTTCCTGAAGCTCAAACGTGCTGTGTAACACGAGAATGAACCTCATTGGTTCTTCCTGAAGCTCAAACGTGCTGTGTAACACGAGAATGAACCTCATTGGTTCTTCCTGAAGCTCAAACGTGCTGCGTAACACAAGAATGAACCTCATTGGTTCTTGCGGAAGTTCAAACGTGCTGCGTAACATGAGAATGAACCTTATTGGTTCTTCCTGAAGCTCAAACGTGCTGTGTAACACGAGAATGAACCTCATTGGTTCTTCCTGAAGCTCAAACGTGCTGTGTAACACGAGAATGAACCTCACTGGTTCTTCCTGAAGCTCAAACGTGCTGTGTAACACGAGAATGAACCTCATTGGTTCTTCTTGAAGTTCAAACGTGCTGCGTAACATGAGAATGAACCTAATTGGTTCTTCCTGAAGCTCAGATGTGCTGCGTAACACGAGAATGGGTTTTGAATGTTAAAATAGGGGTCTCCTGGAAAAAAGTTTGGAAACCACTGAAATAAAGCAATTGAGCCTCTTTAGAAAAATTTGGACTAAACTACTCAATTTATATGGATTAGTTTTATGATCTCCAATGAACTTTTTGAAGAGTCAAAGTTTTGGTTGCGTAGCTGTCAGTGGAGGGACAGAAAACTTTCAGATTTCATCAAAAATATCTTCATTTGTGTTCCGAAGATGAACAAAAGTCTTACGGGTTTGGAACAACATGAAGGTGAGTAATTAATGACAGAAATGTCATTTTTGGGTGAACTATTCCTTTTAAGCTTATGTTTTACATATATTTATATGTTACAGAAACAGTGTCTTATGGATTTTCTCTTTAAATTCCAGGAGGAGCTCAATACAGCACTGAAGTCCTTACAAGAGAAACTTAAACACAATGAAAACATTAAAGGAGAGTTTGAGAAAACACTTCAACACATCAAGGTGGGGAATGATTCTTTTGACATATTTACAAGTTTGATTAGAACAGCTTAACTGATCTGTCTGACACAGTTACATGTTCCTTTATTGACTGGAACACACACACACACACACACGTTGGGTTTTCATGTTTTATGGGGAATTAGACATAATAATTTTCATAATGAACAAACTATCTCCTACCCCTAAACCTACTAACCACAAAAAACTTTCTCCATTTTTACATTTTCAAAAAACATTAGTTATTGATTTTATTACAATTAGTATGATTTATAAGCTGTTTTCCTCATGGGGACCAAAAGATGTCCCCACAAGAACAAGGATTTTAAGATATTGTCATCTTTGTGGGGACATTTTGTTTCTCATAACATAGAGGTTACCTGAACCACACCCACACACACAATAAACAAACACAGACACATACAGAGCAGTTCGCGTGTAAAGATGATCAAGCGCAGATGCCTCTGTCATTTGGTTATTCATCAGTGGGTGGTACTCATCTTAATCCCATTGGCTAACGCTCACCCTTCACATTTTCATTTGGCTGAACACAGACAATGTGATTAATAAAATGAAACCTACAACCCGTTAGCGCGTCACTACATGACAATTATTGTCTTATCAAAACAAAATTAACAAAACCCAGTCACATTTTCTCTTGGCTTTCTTTGGTATAACAAATTATACTTAAAACACATAGATACAACAGCCAGAGAAAATGTTACTAATATTAAAAAGTCAAGAGTCAAACTGCCCAACGAAAGCAAACACTGATCACCATAATGGTAACACCAAACAAAAGGTGTTCATCACTAATGCTCATTCGTCACTCAATTAATCTCTTAATTAACATTAACACTGCTTCAGTGTTCCTTTTAACTCTCTGTGGATTATACAGTATAAACACTGACCCCCGGTTTCACAGACAAGGCTTAAGATAGTCCCAGAGTAAAATGCATGTTTGAGCTGTTTTAACTGAAAGCCACTTGCACTGACATCTCTTATAATGCATACTAGTAATGTTTTTCTAAATCATATTTATAAAATCTACTTAAATGTCCCAATTGAACTAAGGCCTAAAAAAACATTTAAAACAGTGTTCTTTTGTGAGAGTGTTGTTGTTTTGTTTTGTGAGAGACTGATGTGTATTTTTATATTACAGACACAGTGCATCTACGGCTACAGTACTAGTACTTCAGAAAGTTAAAGTTGTAGTTAACTAACCCACATTTACCCTTTAACTTTGAGATGATTGAAGTGAATGTGGTTTGATTTCAGTCTCAAGCTGAACACACAGAGTGTCAGATTAAACAGCAGTTTGAGAAGCTTCATCAGTTTCTCAGAGATGAAGAAGAAGCTACAATCACTGCACTGAGGGAGGAAGAGGAGCAGAAGAAGCAGATGATGAAGGAGAAGCTGGAGGAGATGAACAGACACATCTCAGCTCTTTCACACACAATCAAAGACATGGAGGAGATGATGAAAGCCAATGACGTCTGCTTTCTGAAGGTCTGATTTCAGATAATTGATTGATTGATTGATTGATTGATAATTGATTGAGTTCTTGATGATAAATGGTGTGTTTGTTCTGCAGAAGTTTCCAGTCTCAATGGAAAGGTGAGTGATCTGCTGGTGTCTCTGGTCTCTCTGGTTCTGATCTAAAGCCACTGCAGTTCTGACTCCTGAATGTTCTTCCAGAGTCCAGATCTCACAGCCGGATCCACAGATGACTTCTGGAGCTTTGATTCATGTGCCACGTTACTTGGGCAACCTGCCGTTCAGAGTCTGGAAGAAGATGCAGGACATCGTCCAAAACAGTGAGTCTGGAGAAGATCTGTGCTCTTACACACACACACACTGGAAATCACACAGGGGTTTTTCATGATACAAAAGCACTAGATTATTTAAGTTTTTAGTAAGTGAAAATCATACTAGTTTAGGTATATAATATTATCACTCTTTTTTGAGAATGTTTATCTTTTCTTCATCGTCCAGAACTAACTCAACAGTGTAAAAGTGAAAAGAGACCTTGAGGCTTCATTTGTGATTCTTCAGACTGAAACACTGAAGCTCAAATATAATACTGTGAACTCAAGAACTTCGATATGTATTTCAAGATATGTACCTCAGAGTTTCCATTATGATTTTATTACTAGAGGAACTATTGACAGTCCCTTGAGTTCATGAAGAAAATTATTTTTTATAATCTCCTTAGAAAGCTGTGGCCAGATTGACAACATTAAGAAGAACTTTAACCAGTTTTTAAAGACTGTGGTTTGAATATATTGTGTTAATGTATTGTTTGTTGCTGATGCCATTAAACACTAGGGGTGTAACGGTACATGGTACAACGGTATGGACGTTACGGTTCGGGTCATGCAGTTACACTACGAATACAGTCATTTACAGGCGATCCACACTTTTTAGCCTAACCACTTTTAACCAACGTTAACCACCAATAATCGCAATAAACTCTGTGTTTTGTTACTTATGATAAGAAACAAAGTGCCATCTTTCAAATTCTGTCCATTTTATCACGAAATTCAAACAATAAATGCTGTTTTGATGCTTTTTGATGTGGCGTGAGTCGTGACAGATCGCCGTTTTGTTTGAACTTCCTTTTTAATACTACGGAATGAACATGAATGAACACCTGAAGGTATGTTGAAAGATATAGTACAACTTACTGAAATGTATCATATCTCGTGTAATCGCTCAATCAGTGTTTCAACCGCGAAAATATGTCAGTAAAACAGTTTGTAAACAATGTCACGTACTATTATTTACTTCAGAAAAGCCATTCAGTGTCAACAGCTTGTTAGTTCGCTAGAGAAATGAACTGTTTCGCTAAATATATGCATACATTAGCCTATATATTAATTATATTTTACTTAACCTGTTAGCTAAAGTAAGTCCTAAATAAATCCATCATGAAAACAAGTTATGACAGCCACTGTGTAAATGATTAGATTTTAACAAAGAATTGGAGAAACAGAAGTTAATGCAAAAACTGTGTAATTTACATGCTTACAATACATACATTTTTATTATTATTTGAGTGTTTATGATTATATCTGAAACATAAATAGCAACTGGATTTAATAATTTGGGCTCTGTTGTTAATTGTAACCTAATGTGCAAGTAAGGGCTCCCTAATAGTTTACAGCATTAGCAGAGATAGATTTTTTTTATCCTTAAGAAATTCTTAATTATAATTGAAAACATCTAAAGACAGAGACACAGTTTGTTCAGTAAAACAGTGTTTAATAAAAAAAAAAAGAAAAAAAATTTTTTTCTCACCCTGCTGTACCAAACCCGTACAGAACCATGACTTAAAAACTGAGGTACGTACCGAACCGTTATTTTTGTGTACCGTTACACCCCAATTAAACACTGATAATAAAAATGAGTGTGACTAAAAACACTGACAGTGATCAGAGGAAAATGTCTGATGTGTTTGATCAACAGGACGAGTGTCATAATTCATAATAATCTGTGTACGGTTCACTCTTGATCATTATATGAACATCAGAATAAAAGCAGCTGTTGATTGTGTCTCATCAGCTCCTGTGATTCTGGATCCAAACACTTCTCATCCATCTCTCATCCTGTCTGATGATCTGACCAGTGTGAGATACAGCGGGAACAATCAACTGCTTCCTGATAATCCAGAGAGATTTGACTGTTATCAGTGTGTTCTGGGTTTAGAGGGTTTAAACTCAGGAACACACTGCTGGGATGTGGAGGTTAAAGAGAATTCATGGTGGGTTCTTGGAGTAACTACAGCATCAAACCAGAGGAAGGGACTTGATTTCTATAAAACTGATGTCTGGTGGGTGCAGTATGGACTTACTGGGTCTGGTTTTCATGTTAAACAGAATCTTGATCATGTGAGAGTTGATCTGGACTTTGACAGAGGAACGATGTCATTCTCTGATCCTGTAACTAACACACATCTACACACATTCACAACCACCTTCACTGACACACTCTTTCCGTTCTTTGAATTTTCTTCCTCTCTGAGGATCTTACCGGTCAATAGTTAGTAATCATGTTTTCGGTATTTAATCCAAATCACGAGTAAGAGTGCTGTTTATCTGAATATCAGTAAGGCTGTGATTGGGCCACAGGTGATCACATGACTGATCTCCAGCACTACAGCAACACTCACAGTCTCTTATTGCTGTTATACAACAGATCAATAAACAAGTAGTTCGAAAGTTTATTAATCTAAGATTAATCAATCTGTAAAATCATTGTTTATAAAGTCCATCCCATATTGTCTGCTGAGGTGAAGTTACTATCAAATTTCTAATTTTAGTCTCAATTATTACGTTTGGGGACGTTTTTTCGGTGTGTGTGTGTGTCTCTCTCTCTCTCTCTAGACAGGGAAGACTTGTCCCTGGGTTTAGTTAGCACCTGTTTTGTACACTGCCCAATCCTGAAGAGATTGCCTTGTTACTGTATAGTGACAAAAGAGACCTAAATAAAATAAAATAAAATAAAGATCTCTTCATTTATGTTAACTTCCCTGACCCTAGACTTTCAGCGTTTCTACAGTCATGAAAAACCTGCAAATATCAGGGAACTTTAAAATTTTAAAGTTAAAATTTCATTGCATGATTACATGATTTCATTGCAATGTTTGGAAAGAAGTATTAAATGTTTGGCTTTATAATTAGGTTTTAAAGCATGGTTTAAAAAAAAAAATAGTCTTGGAACCCTGAATTGTGTTGTCACGTTTTTCTACATAGAGCTTTATACAAGATTGTATCAAAACAGCTTCACATTAACAAATAGGAAAACAACAGTGTACATAATGGCATAAAGAGGAAAAACAAAAAATAAAAAATATAGGTCAAGTCTCTTATGCTCATTAAGGCTGCATTTATTTCATAATACAGAAAAAACAATAATATTGTGAAATATTATTACAATTTAAAATTATGGTCTATTTTAATATACTTTAAAATATAATTCATTTCTGTGATCAAAGCTGAATTTTCAGCATCATTACTCCAGTCTTCAGTGTCACATGATCCTTCAGAAATCATTCTAATATGATGATTTGATACTCAGTTATTATCAATGTTGAAAACAGTTGCTTAATATTTTTTTGGACCCTGTGATACTTTTTTCAGGATTCATTGATGAATAAAAGGTTAAAAAGAACAGCATTTATTCAAAATATAAATCTTTTCTAACAATATAAATCTTTATTGTCACTTTTTATCAATTTAACACATCCATGCTGAAAAAAAGTATTAATTTCTTTCAAAAAAAAAAAAAAAAAAAAAAAAATTACTGACCCCAAACTTTTGAACAGTAGTGTATATTGTTACAAAAGATTTCTATTTTAAATAAATACTGATATTTTTAACTTTTTATTCATCAAAGAATCCTTAAAAAGTATCACAGGTTATAAAATAATATTAAGCAGCACAACTGTTTCCAACATTGATAATAAATCAGCATATTACAATGATTTCTGAAGGATCATGTGACACTGAAGACTGGAGTAATGATGCTGAAAATTCAGCTTTGCATCACAGAAATAAATTATATTTTTTAAAGTATATTAAAATAGAAAACCATAATTTTAAATTGTCATAATATTTCACAATATTATTGTTTTTTCTGTATATTATGAAATAAATGCAGCCTCAATGAGCATAAGAGACTTCGTTTAAAAACATTAAAAATAGTAATGTTTCCAAACTTTTGACTGGTAGTATATATACTTCTGTTATGGATTTATAAAAAATACTAGTCCCCATCAGGATATCTTTGGTCTAAAGTGACTATAGTAACTAAAAAAATAAGTAGTTCTCATTTTTCTTAAGTAAAGTATAACTAAATACTAGAAACTATTGGAATGAACAGTATCTAATAAATAAGTACTAGTGTCTAATGTTAAAAATTTTAGAGTGAAATTACAGTATATTCCAGGTTAATAATTATAATAATCCTGATGGTGCACAAACACCCACGTGATCAGAAACTCCACCCTCTTACAACACTTACCAAGAAGAGCTGGTGCATCTCAATTTGCTCCCGTCGTGAATCAGTATCATGTACATGAATCCGGGCACTGGTAAGGACAGTAAGGCCCCTGGCTCACCACACATTGGGGTTCATTCTGTGTTTTTGTGTTGTAAAAGTTTTGAACACCATTCATTCATATTCTAAATCACCACCCAGAGATTAGAGTCAAATCATGCAGCAAAGGGTCAAAGAACACAAGATACAGTCAAGCAAGATAATAAAAATGCAGAAACACCATCCTCTTACAACATTTACCAGGAAGAGACTCATTATTTCTCCATCTGTTATGCTGCAATTTCTGAATTTCTGGGAAAAAAAACAAAACAAAAAGGAATCAGTGGGAAATGAAGAATAAAACTTTCAAATAGTTTTTTTTTTTTTTTTGTAAAGACGTTTGTTTCTGAATAAACAGCAGATCTTTGTGATTCTCATGGTTATTTATTTTTTGAGAATACGTTTAAATAAGTGGATCTCTTGACAACAGTGAAAATGGCTTCACTAAATGTATCTGTAGAAGAACTTTTTTGTCCTGTGTGTCGTGAAATCTACAAGGATCCTGTTATTTTATCATGTAGTCACAGTTTCTGTAAAGAGTGTCTTCAACAGTTCTGGAGAACCAAGGAAACTCAGGAGTGTCCTGTCTGCAGGAGATTGTCAAGACACGGGCCTCTATGTAATCTTGTGTTAAAAAACTTGTGTGAGTCGTTCCTGAAGGAGAGAAATAAGAGGCGTTCATCAGGATCTGAGGAGATCTGCAGTTTACACAGTGAGAAACTCAAACTCTTCTGTCTGGAGGACAAACAGCCTGCGTGTTTAGTGTGCAGAGATTCACAACAACACGTCAATCACACATTCAGACCCATCAGTGAAGTTGTTTCTTCTTACAAGGTAGGAGAATTTCATGGTTTTGATGTCTTTTGTGTTCTTTGTTTATCATTGTTTAAATCTGTTTAGATTTCTGTTTCATATAAAAGTACATTTGCCTTGAAGTTGGAAACAGCAATGAATTATGTAAAGAAAAAAAAAAAAACTGCACCATTGAATATCAAATATCGTGCAAATTACAAGATCCAAAAATGCATTTCCTATCACCATCAGGCAGGAGCTGAATAACTTGTCATATTATGATATGCATGAGGACAAAGGTCCATGAATAAACAACATTTATTACACAAGTGAAAAAAACTTGTCTGTAGTCTGTACTTCCAAACAGTTAATTAATTGAGTGATGATTGACCATTAGTGAAGGAAATAGTCACCATTATGGTGATCGTGTTTGTTTTAGTTGGGCTCTTGACCATTGACTTTTTAATAATTTTGTTTCTGGCTGTGTTAACTGTATTTGTAAAACACAATTGTTATGTCAAAGAAAGCCATATTCACCAAGTGACCTGATTAACTGATACCCTGAGCCGAATCAATGATTATAAGGAGGATGTTAATTTTACATTATTGATCATAACAGCCCTGTGATATCACAGCATAACACTGCACAAAAAAAAAAAAAAAATGTTTGAACTGCTTTAAGTTTTTAGACACAAACACATCAAGAATGAGCATAGGAATCTGAACAATAGTGATAAAACAGCATATTCAGATTAAAATAATCAGCGATAAAAGGACCCTCGCACCTGTGCCACCGTCATCCGGTGGCTTTAGGGAGCACGGTGGGCAATATGCATTTAATATTTAATATAGGAGGACAACGTCAGTCATTTGTATTTGTGTAAGACTCTAGCCAGCAATACTTCCTCCAACCACTAGGGGTCATATTCCTGCCAGGACCAGCAGTACTGCTCCCAGCCACAAAGGGTGGCTTGATACGGAAGCAGTTCCTGCTTCCATATCATTACAATTTGCCACACTTCCTGCTACCAGCTGGTGGCGATATGACTATAACTAAATTTTGGTGTGTAGATATCTTCAGGCCAGGGCACTTATCAAAGATGTGAAGTTTGAGGCAGACTGGACATTGTATGTTTGAGTTACAACAACTTCCTGTTTCATTACGATAATAGCTTTAGTACTCAGCTAAGTGTTGCTAGCATGTTTTAGAATGTTTCTTGCATGTTTAATACTCAATTGCATATTTTAGTATATTGCTAGTATTGCATCACAGTGTTAAACACGTCACTTCCTGTTGCCAGTGGGTGGCGTTATTACTATAACTGAATATTGTCATGTAGATGTGTTCAGGACAGGACTGTTCTCAAACTGTCTCAAGGCAGATTGGACATTGTATGCCTGAGTTACAACAACTTCCTGTTTCGTGGTGTTAATCGCATACATTAGCACTTAGCCAAGTGTTGCATGATTTAAGGTGTTTCTAGCATGTTTGGTACTTCGTGGCATATTAAAATGTGTTTCAGGGAGTGAATTACAGTGTAAAGCATGCCATTTTCTGTTGCCAACAGGTGGCGCTATGACTAACTGAATATTTGCATGTAGATGTCTTTAGGCCAGGACTCTTATCAAACATGTGAAGTTTGGGGCAGATCGGACATTGTATGCCTGACTTACAAAAGCATCCTGTTTCATGGCGAAACATCAGATTTTGTCAGGCCGCCGCAGACACGTCGTTCAATGAAAACTCAAGATCTTTGCAATTTAACATCGCCAAGGGCTTAAGATTAGAATGACCAAATATGATGTTGATCTGATTAATTAGAAGGAGTTCGTTAAAATACAACGTCTGGAAATGGCAAAAACTGTAAACATTTTGCAGAGAAACAGTAAAGACATTTATAATGTTACAATAGATTATATTTCAAATAAATGCTGTTCTTTTGAACTTTTTATTCATCAAAGAATCCTGAAAAAAAAATATTGTACACAAATATTTTGTATAATTGTACACAATGAATGTTTTTTGAGCAGCAGATCAGCATATTAGAATGATTTCTGAAGGATTATAATTTGCAGTTAATAATATAAATCTAAC
Organism: Hypophthalmichthys molitrix; assembly: GCA_037950675.1. NCBI lineage: Eukaryota > Metazoa > Chordata > Actinopteri > Cypriniformes > Xenocyprididae > Hypophthalmichthys > Hypophthalmichthys molitrix. The sequence continues at coordinate 9,524,769 of CM075494.1, forward strand.
TCAGAGATTAGGCTTTAAAGGAGATAAGTGATTCAGGTCACACCATGATGATTTTGCCAAAACATAACCAACAACACCTGATCACATTTTCTATTGGCTTGGCAGGCTACTAGAACTACTATACAGAGCCAGACAAAACCTAATCTTAAAAAGTCAAGCGACAAGAGCACAACTAAAGTAAATGCTGATCACCATAATGGTGACTATTTCCTTCAGTGATTCTGCTTGTTAATATCAGGTGTCTTCACTAACAGTCAATGATCACTCAATCACTTAATTATCTCATTAATTTTAACACTCTTGGATCCTCCTCTTATAGGCCTTTTTGCAATCTTTAATGCCTCTTTTTAGATCAGCTCTTGCCATGCTGTACAAGGCCCTGTCTCCTGACTTGAACGCAATATCCCAAGCTTTAAGAAGTGTGTGGACTTCTTTTGTCATTCATGGTTTCTGATTTGGATAGACCCTGATCCATTTGTTCACAGTGACGGTATTAATACAGTAATGTAAAACAGCAATACCAGCTTATTACTAACCAGACATATTTCTGTCATATGTCTACAGAAGTTCTTACTGAGAATTAACAGAGGTTTAGATGTTGATGTTCAATGTTTCATTTGAAGTCACCAGTATTGTGATCAGTGTCACCTTTATGTGGACACTTGGCCCTTGACTCTTAAATATTAGTTTTCTTTGATTGTAGCAACTGTGTTTCAAATCTCCCAGTAACTAATGTTTTAGAGATTTTCACTTTGTCAAATTCTAGGAGGAGCTTAATACAGCACTGAAGACCTTACAAGAGAAACTTAGACATGGACAGAAAAAGAAAAAAGAGTGTGTGAAAAAAGTTCAACACATCAAGGTGAGAAAACAGAATCAAGAGAGAAAAATACTCAATAATCCCAATACCGTTTATCATAAAAGGGGTTGGACACACTTAGACTATTCATTCTTAATTATGACTATAATGCAAGGATTGTAATCAAGAACCAAGATAAGATAAATAACAAAAGACTTGGTGGCTTGTAAAGACATCCATAGTAGCTTACCAAAACTATTTTTAAGCATTTAAGTGGAAAATTTTAAATCAAGAGGTTTTTAACATCATGAAAAACATACATTTAGTCACTGTTTCCAAACCTTTCACTGGTGCTGTAGATGATGTGAAGTGTTGATGTGTGTTGATTGAGATTATTAATGTGATTTGATTTCAGTCTCAAACTGAGCACACAGAGCGTCAGATTAAACAGCAGTTTGAGAAGCTTCATCAGTTTCTCAGAGATGAAGAAGAAGCTACAATCACTGCACTGAGGGAGGAAGAGGAGCAGAAGAAGCAGATGATGAAGGAGAAGCTGGAGGAGATGAACAGACACATCTCAGCTCTTTCACACACAATCAAAGACATGGAGGAGATGATGAAAGACAATGACGTCTGCTTTCTGAAGGTCTGATTTCACATCATTGATTGATTGATTGATGATTGATTGAGTTCTTGATGATAAATGGTGTGTTTGTTCTGCAGAAGTTTCCAGTCACAATGGAAAGGTGAGTGATCTGCTGGTGTCTCTGGTCTCTCTGGTTCTGATCCAAAGCCACTGCAGTTCTGACTCCTGAATGTTCTTCCAGAGTCCAGATCTCACAGCCGGATCCACAGATGGCTTCTGGAGCTTTGATTAATGTGCCATGTTACTTGGGCAACCTGCAGTTCAGAGTCTGGAAGAAGATGCAGGACATCGTCCAAAACAGTGAGTCTGGAGAAGATCTGTGATCTTACACATACATTAGAAATGATGCATAAGGGAAGATTTACAGATTTTAGCATTATATGAACATCAGAATAAAAGCAGCTGTTGATTGTGTCTCATCAGCTCCTGTGATTCTGGATCCAAACACTGCAAATCCATTTCTCATCCTGTCTGATGATCTGACCAGTGTGAGATTCAGCTGGAACAAACAACCACTTCCTGATAATCAAGAGAGATTTGACTATTATCAATGTGTTCTGGGTTCAGAAGGTTTAAACTCAGGAACACACTGCTGGGATGTGGAGGTTACAGAGAGTTCACGCTGGAGTCTTGGAGTAACTACAGCATCAAACCACAGGAAGGGACGTGATTTCTTTAAAACTGATGTCTGGAGTGTGTGGTATGGATTGTATGAACCATCCGGTTTTCCTGTCGAACAGGATCTTAAGCGTGTGAGAGTGTATCTGGACTATGAAAGAGGAACGGTGTCATTCTCTGATCCTGTAACTAACACACATCTACACACATTCACAACCACCTTCACTGACACACTCTTTCCTTTCTTCTGTTGTTATAGGTTTTCCCCTCTGAGGATCTTACCGGTCAACAGTACTTGCTCTGCAGTAAATCGCTGAGCCATTTCAAGTTTTGCTGATGATACTTGTGTATTCTTTTGTTTTATGCCTGCACACATTAAACAGTCATCATTGTGTATCAGACATTGCCACCTTGAGGAGTAAAGATGAACAGCAATTATTGAGTCAACAGGTATTCAATTATTGTCACACAGAAAAAAATATACTTACACTATTATATACCATTTTTGCAAAAAAAATGAATTAGAAAACAGACATTCTTTTATAATTCATTTTTTTTTCGATTACATTGTTGATAATGAATATACTGCGGAATACAAAGAGGGTTGATGTCTAACTTGAGAAAGTCATGGAAATGAATAAAACCTAGAAAGTTATGGAAAAATCATGGACTTTTTTTATAGTTAAAATTTACTTTACTTTATACTTACTTATTCCTGTAATATTTAATCAAGTGATATGTTGCACTGAACTAAACCACACAGTGAATGGTTAAAATAAATTGTTACATAAATGAATAAAGAGACAAACTTTATTGTCATCTGTACAATGAAATTCTTATTTGTCCATTCCTCCCGGAAGACGGGGTAAAATGGCATAAGAAGCAGTAGATACACACACTTCTTTTTCGAAAACAGAAATCAACTTGAATTCCATAACTTTTTGTCAGCATGGTCTGAAGATGATCTGGTTCAATTTTCGTGAAAATCGGAGTAACGGCCTAGGAGGAGTTAGAAAAAGTAGGTTTTTCAGAAAATTCAAAATGGCATAAAATTTGTTTCTAACCCTTACGGTTTAAAAGTTATTAACATAAATAAAAGTGCAACTTTGTACAGCTGGTGGCGCTAGAGGGATTGAGTTAGAGACTCCAAATTTGCTATGGACAAAGGTCAGACTGTCCTCTAACTGTGTGCCAAATTTCACAACTTTCCCGCAAGCGGTTCTATGGGCTGCCATAGACTTCCAGAGCGGAAGAAGAAGAATAATAATAAAAAAAAAAAAAACGCCAACGGATACAATAGGTGCCTACGCACCTTCGGTGCTTGGCCCCTAATAAAAGTTAATAATATACATATAAATGACAAGTAACGATAAGGTGACAGTGTATAGTCAAGTGTTTTTAGTGTCAATGCTAATCAGTCCAGTACAGTGTGAGGAGTGTATATAATAGTCCAGTTGGTAAAGTGTAGATTGCAATAGAGCAGGTCCTGCTCTTATCCTGATGACCCCAGTGGAAGAGGAAGTGGATGTTGTCTGTTGATCAGTCTGATGATCAGTCTATTCAATTACTGCTTGCCAGACTTCATGAGAGTGAAAACCTAATGAGCAGGATGGGTGGGGTTGCTGATGATGTTTCTAATTTTAGATCATTTTATTGTAGATGTCCTGTAGTAAGGGGAGATACTGTATGTTCCTGTGGTTTTCTGGGCCAGCCTTATCACCTTCTGTAGTGCCGTCCTGTCATATACTGTGCTGCTGCCAAACCACACAGCTATACAGCAGGTTTATACAATGCATCTGTAAAAGTTGTGGAGTATTTGTGGTGACATGCCGAAGTTCCTCAATTTCTGAAGAAAGTACAGTCTTTGGTTGGCATTTCCTACTAGCTGCCTTGTGTTTTCCTGTTCACCTAAAGTCCTCATCTAGCTATAGCTGTTCACTCTTTCTACCCCAGAGCCTCTGATCAGTAGTGGCTGATAGAAATGCTCATTCCTCCTCATATCCACAACCATCTTTTTGGTCTGATGTTCAGTGTGAGATTATTAGCCTCGCATCATATGACCAGCTCTGACACCTATTTCTGCAGGTTGTCTCATTAGGAGTCAAGTTTAAAGGGTTAGTTCTCCCCAAAATGAAAATGATCTCATGATTTACTCACCCTCAAGCCGTCCTATCTTCTTTCAGATGAACATCAATCGGAGATATATTTAAAAATATCCTGGCTCTTCCAAGCTTTATAATGGCAGTGAATGGGGCTCCCGATTCCAAAGCAAAAAAAGGTGCACCTATCCATCGTAAAAGTAGTCCTCATGGCTCCATTTGGTTAATAAAAGCCTTCTGAAGCGATGGGTTTTTGTAATAAAAATATCTATATTTAAAACTTTATAATTTAAAAGAACTACCTTCCAGCAGACAGCTAATATTAGATATTATAAACTAAAATATTAAATGTCAAAACTACAAAACTCAAGACTGGATCAATTCATCTTCAGAGATTATAAACAGTAATAGAAGTTCAGAAGGTTGTTGCAATCATTTAATATCCATTTTTGTATTGTTTTACTTATCCAATTAAATATTTTCTGTTACTAAACATATTTTATGTCTTGGTATCCTGCAAGATTTGAGGAAGAAGTATTCGTAGTTTCATTAAATGTTACGTCGCAATGCATGCTGCGTACCAGCTCAGGACAAAACCCACCCATGACTCCCAGCATGCATTGCAACATGATAATTTTTCACCATTGTTGAGATTCATTAGCTGATTCTTGATGACTTTGTGTGTTTGACTGACACCTTATTTCAAATCTTTTTGTGAACAGTGTGTTTGAAAATTCTTCATAATTGATTGCACGATATCACAAATATGGTAATGTAAAGTTAAAGTGCATTAACAACATAACACTCTCAATAACAGATTAGACACTGGATGAGATCAGTGAATCAGGCTGCTACACGATGATTAAATCATTGTCAATAAGTAACCCACACCACTTTTTTGTTTTTGCTATAGCAAACACATCTAATAAACATGTTAAAGCAGCTAAAATAACTAATACTAAGAAATCAAAGGTCAGCAGCCCAACTATAAAGCAAATACTGTTCACCATAATGGCAACATTACACATTTTCAATAAAACATCAACATCTAAATCTTATTATTTCTCACTAAAAGCTTCTAGATGTATGACAGAAATAAAGTCGAAATGGGGGTGCGTTTCCCAGAGCCAACTATGGTCGCAAGTTCTGTCGTTACCAATGGAGTTCAGTGGAAGTTGTGACCATATTTTGTTAATGATGCTTTTGGGAAACGCACCCCTGATTAGTAATAAGTGAAGCTGGTAAAGCTGTTTGTGGAGTTGTTTAATCCTCTGCTGAGATCTTGAGAGATTTAATGTCTTCTTTTATAGTCAGTTGTAGTTCTTGTTTTTTCTCTTTCCTTCAATGATTCTGCTTGTTAACAGCAGGTGTTCACTAATACTTACTAATAATAATTACTTAATTAATCACTTAATTATCTCATTAATGTCAACACTGCTTCAGTGTTACTTTTACTCTTTGTAGTGTGGACACTACAGGGTTTTGCTGTGGGGTTAAAAGGCATTCCCCCGGTTTCACAGACAAGGTTTAAGCTAGTCATAGACTAAAAAGCTTGTTTGAGCTGTTTTAACTGAAAGCAACTTGTACTGACATATCTTAAAATATGTCAGTGCCACTGTTTTGACTCAAGATGCAGTAATGTTTTTTCTAGTGTACATTTATAAAAGCTACTTAAATATCCTAATTGAAATAAGACCTAATCCTGGCTTAGGCTAAGCCCTGTCTGTGGAACCGGGCCTTAAAGGTGTAAGATAAAAAGACACATCAGTGAAATATATTTTAACAGTAATAAAACCTGAATTTACAGCGAACTGTAGATAAAACAATCATATATTGGCACACCTGCTGCCAGTAGTTTACTGTAAAATTACTGTGAAGTCACATTGCACTTAATAGAAAAACATATATATGTGAACTCAATGAGTGATCAGGACAGTAAAAGTTGGACTGAAGTGTTATTTTATGTGTTTTTACACACTCACAATGACATGGGGTGATCTGTTAGTGTTTAATGTTCTGTTATGGCAGAATTTATAGGGTTCTGGAAACACTTTACATTAAGGTTCCCTTTGTAAAGGGTTTATAAAGGTATTTGTTAATGAGTAATAAGTCATTTACAAATGCATTATAAATCATTAATAATACAGTTATAACTGCATGAATAAAAAGGGCGACTTTAATGCAATACCTGACAAATAGTGAGCCGTTTTTAACTCACATGTTATAAATGCTTAATAAATGTATTTATTAACACTTATTTAACCCAAAACCAGATTCCTGGTTTATTTCATGATGCAGCAAAAATTGACTATCAGACTTTTAGACTGAAAGGTGTTGTATTTGTGGTTTTCTTATTAATATCTTATTAATATCTCATGACTGTCACAGACACGCCAGGCTCCACCATCACCCAATCACAGCGCACTCCTTCACCCGAATACTGATCACACACACCTGCCTCCAATCAGCACAGGAATCACCAGCAGCACAAAAGACCCACGCACTCACACAGACACTGTCCGGTCTCGTTAGCATTTGGTCTTACCTTCATGCTCACCTTAAGGACTCCTCCAAGCTACTTACTCCTCCAAGCTACTTACCTGTCTCCAGTGTGTTCCCAAGTCTCCTTCGTTGTTCCTCGCCTCCTGTGCGCCTCCGCTTCTCCTGCAAAGCAAAAGGACAGTATTATTCAGTTACCATTACCAGTCACCTGTATTATCCATTGCCACTCACCTGCACTGCTGTTTACTCTTCTGGTATTCAATAAACTCCTGTTACCTGCTATCCAGTGTTCCTGTCCCTTCTGTTTGTAACAATGACTGCCACTTTTCTTACTATGTTGCTTACCAGAAGTTTCTGTCTTGCCCATGATACTCTCCAAAAAGGTCATGATGCCTATCCACAGCAGTGTATAAAAACTGATTTCTTGTTTTTTTTTTAAGATGAAATTCCAACTTTATTTTGAAAATAAAACATAAGATAATAACCATAACTTGATGAGATATTAATAATGAAAAATTTAATTCCAGTATTAGTTAACTGTGAACCTTAATGTAGGGTGGACACTTGTGAACCATTTATTCATGAGTTATAAACATTAATAACCTGTGAAAGTGAACCTTAATGTAAAGTGAACACGTGAACCTTAATGTAAAGTAGAAACATGTGAACCATTTATTCATGAGTTATAAACATTAATAACCTGTGAAAGTGAACCTTAATGTAAAGTGAACACATGTGAACCATTTATTCATGAGTTATAAACATTAAAACTTGTGAAAGTGAACCTTAATGTAAAGTGAACACATGTGAACCATTTATTCATGAGTTATAAAGATTAAAACTTGTGAAAGTGAACCTTAATGTAAAGTGGAAACCTCTGAACCATTTATTCATGAGTTATAAACATTAATAACCTGTGAAAGTGAACCTTAATGTAAAGTAGAAACATGTGAACCATTTATTGAGTTATAAACATGAATAACCTGTGAAAGTGAACCTTGATGTAAAGTAGAAACATGTGAACCATTTATTGAGTTATAAACATTAATAACCTGTGAAAGTGAACCTTAATGTAAAGTAGAAACATGTGAACCATTTATTGAGTTATAAACATGAATAACCTGTGAAAGTGAACCTTAATGTAAAGTAGAAACATGTGAACCATTTATTGAGTTATAAACATTAATAACCTGTGAAAGTGAACCTTATTGTAAAGTAAAAACATGTGAACCATTTATTCATGAGTTATAAACATTAATAACCTGTGAAAGTGAACCTTAATGTAAAGTGAACACATGTGAACCATTTATTAATGAGTTATAAACATGAATAACCTGTGAAAGTGAACCTTAATGTAAAGTAGAAACATGTGAACCATTTATTCATGAGTTATAAACATGAATAACCTGTGAAAGTGAACCTTAATGTAAAGTAGAAACATGTGAACCATTTATTGAGTTATAAACATTAATAACCTGTGAAAGTGAACCTTAATGTAAAGTGAACACATGTGAACCATTTATTAATGAGTTATAAACATTAATAACCTGTGAAAGTGAACCTTAATGTAAAGTGAACAGATGTGAACCATTTATTAATGAGTTATAGACATTAATAACCTGTGAAAGTGAACCTTAATGTAAAGTGAACACATGTGAACCATTTATTAATGAGTTATAGACATTAATAACCTGTGAAAGTGAACCTTAATGTAAAGTGGAAACATGTGAACATCTTACACATCAGCTCAAGGCCTAGTAATAATGTCCATGCAAGTGTTCTGTCTCTTGAGGGGTGGGACAGGGGTGAGAGGGTGTTTAGAAAAAAATGTTTACTGAACTGATTCTGTAAATTGTTCATGTAAAAAATAATAAATATATTGATAAAAAAAAAAAAAAAAAAGTTCAATTTCATCTTGATAAACAAGCTGTGGATAGGCATCATGACCTTTTTGGAGAGTATCATGGGTAAGACAGAAACTTCTGGTAAGCAACATAGTAAGAAAAGTGGCAGTCATGAGATATTAATAAGAAAAACACAAATACAACACCCTTCAGTCTAATTATGATAGTCAATTTTTGCTGCATCATGAAATAAACCAGGAACCAGTTAAATAAGTGTTAATAAATACATTTATTAATCATTTATAACATGTGAGTTAAAAACGGCTCACTATTTGGCAGGTTTTGCATTAAAGTCGCCCTTTTTATTCATGCAGTTATAACTGTATTATTAATGATTTATAATGCATTTGTAAATGACTTATTACTCATTAACAAACACCTTTATAAACCCTTTACAAAGAGAATCTTAATGTAAAGTGTTACTGGGTTTTTGTTGTCTGAGTTTTGTGAGGTTACCATTGTGCTGGAGAGTAGAGCCTGTGCTTCAGTCAAGCAGAAGATCAAGAAACACTGATGATGTGTTGCACGTTGCTGTCTTTAAAAGCATTAACTGTGTAGTTGCTGATACAGTGATAAGTTGTTTGCTAATTAATTAATTAGTTAAATTGATGTTTTTTTATTTGGTTCACTTTACTTTAAGAATTTTTCTTAGATAATTGAAAGCATTATTAGCATTAGTTTATAAACTTAAAATGGCAATTGGCCATTTTATGGCAGTCAGTTTCTGCAAAAGAAGTAGATTAACTTGAGTTTTAATTTAGTGCAACTGTGTTGCCAGCATTTTACAGATAAATTACAGGACAACATTTTACAGTAAAAACCTAAAAAACAACAGTACTTAGCAGGTGAAGCTGCTGCCAGTTAATTTCTACAAATTTACACTGCAAAGTTCTACAGTGTAGGTGGGGGGAGTGAATGAACAGCACTCCTTTACACTCTCATTACCCACAACTGAGGTGTCCTTGAGCAAGGCACAGAACCCTCAATCGCTCCCCGGGCGCCGCAACAAAAAATGGCTACCCACTGCTGCAATCCAATAAATCTGCTGTGTGTGTGCACTTGGATGGGTGAAATGCAGAGCACAAATTCAGTGTATGGGACACCATACTTGACTACACATAATGTCACTTTCACTTTTTTCACTTTCAATTGATTATTTATTGCAAGCAAATGGAGCATTGGGCATATTAATAACAGTATTATGTAATAAACATTTTTATAAAATGCTTCATTGTTTAAATTAAATATTAAAAAATAATGCATGAATTTAAATGATGCTTTATTTGATTTTTTTTAACAATATAAATTTGTTATTCATCTGAAAACTGAACAACTGAAAAAACATCTGAAGTTATAATTTTATAATCAGCTATATAATAAGCTAATTTCAAAACAGAACCAAAAACAAACAAACAAAATCTATATATATATATATATATATATATATATATATATTTATATATAAATATGTTGCATGTCTAAAATTCAAATGTCTTTTTTCGAACTCCATAGAACTGAACACTTAGATTGAGCATTGTTTTTAATCCTCTTGTATCCAATGTATTTGCTGAGATGTTGATGAGTTCAGAGTCTCACTGATGTGTAACAGTAACTCATTTCTAACTGTGATAATCCACAGATGAAGTCTCATTCTGTATCTGCTCCATTAAATGTATTGATTCAAACTCCCAATAGCTTCCTGTTTTGAGTATTTTCTCCATTCATCTGGGATCGTCCTCTTCTCCTCAAATGTTTTATTGTAGTGTTTTTCCAGATCTTTCTGGAATCTGCACACAAACCACTTCCAGTAGGGCAGTTCAGAAAGGTCAGGGGTGATGCTCCAGTCTGCAAAAACTCCTCCCGCTGTTCTGTATTCTGTGAAGAGGAGTAAATCGTCTGAGGCATTGGGATAAAATTGAAGATTTCTGCTTGCTACCATTGATGTGCAGATTTCATCAGGCAGGGTTCTTGTTCCTCTGTAAAATATTCCTGCAATTCCAGTCACTCTGTGGAAAGGAACACTGTGATCTCTACAATGGTTTTCTACAGTATTGGTGCAGGTTGCTCTACAGAACGGACACTGAACCCAACAGCACTGACAGAAATGATCAATCAGAAGCTCATCTGGCCTGAATGTATAGTCTAAATTTATTGGAAAAGTCTTAAATTTACTGCTGATGTCAAAAATTGTTGCAGTAAGTTCTTGTCTTATCACATCTTCTAGGAGATTCACATCAACATCATCATGTTTCACTCCACTGAGGTCTTTTTCAGAGAAGATCAGCACATCTGAGAGCTGCTGTGTGAAACTCTTCAACCACAAATCAACATGTCCTCTGTTCACTTGAACATGTTCAGTAGATTCATGTGCTGCTTTCATGATCTTCTGCTGCAGGAGTTCAATGTTCTCCTTCATCTTGGGTAAAACACTGACACTGAACTTATCAGTGATGTACCGACTGACTTCATCTCTGATGAAACTCTTGAAGTGATCTCTGAGATTATGAATGTAGTTCATGTATTTGTCAAAATCCTCCCCTTCTGCCAGTGTCTTCAGGATGTGTTTCTCTATATTTGATCTGTTTCCATTCAGTGATTCACAGTTTGCTCTCATTTCATATGTCAGATCTCTGGCAGTCTTCTTGTAGACACTCTGCTCAATGGGCTCTTTAAGTTTCTGACAGATGATCCCACCAAAAATGGCAGCTGATGCGGCTCCATGACAGTATTTCTGGAAAATACTATAGTACTCTTCTCTCTTCCTCTCCAAATACAGAACAGGATCATTGGCTTCCTTGAACAGTCTGTGTTGGTCAGTGATCATCTTGTTTGCTCTCTTAAAGATGGAGAGAACTAAATCCATGAAGAACTTTTTCTTGAACATATAATTCACAGGTCCTTCATGATGTTCTGTTACTCTTGTCTTGGTGTAACTTGTGAGTTGTTGAATGTAGCTGATGTTGTAGCCCATCTTTGCAATGTTAAATGACTGAATCATTCTGTCTGTCTGCTGAGCAACATCTCTGACTAATGATCTTATTTCGGCATCTTCCTCTTTTGATAGAGCATAACCAAGTCTCTCTTTATCCAATCTGATGGCTTTTGACAAAAATCCACTGGATCTCTTTACCTTTACATAATCGTAATAACCCAGCACAGAGAAAATATCTCTGCTCACCTTCCAGTGGTCGACAGAAACACTTCCATAAATGTCACTGAGGATCTTTCTCACATCTCTCATTATGTCAGTGTCTTTGATTGCAGGAGTGTCTCTGATGATCTTCTTCACACTCTGCTTCCAAAGCAAATCAAACTTTTTCTTCAGTGTTTTTTCATCATTTGCTTTGTCTTTGAGTTTTAAGGCAAGTTCTTTGCTCTTTTCATAGAGAGTGTTTTCATGATGTGTCCTCTGAGCGTCAATCATTTTCTTCAGGTCTCGCTGCTGAAGAATCTCATTTAATTTCCTCTTTGTTTCTCTCACAGTGTTTTCCTGAAGCTCATTGATTTTGATTTCAAATGATGTTTTCCACTGAATCAGTATATCTTTATCCCTGTCTTTCTCAAAGAAATCTGACATAGAGTTTTTTACTACTTCACTTGTCTTCTTCAGTTCTCTTTGAAGATCAGTTTCATCAACCTCATGAATTTCTTCATTTTCTATGTGGTTGTGTAGGTTGTTCTCAGTTTCCATCATGGCACTGCGAAGACTCCAGGACCACTTGCTGTATTCAGTCTCCAGTTTCCTGTAGGCTGAAATCTCCAGAGAATTTCTGAAGCTGATGATGAATTGTTCCTTCAGTAAAGCCTCCCAGAGATCTTTAATACAAACTTTTAAGTGTGTCAACATCATTCCATGTGAATTTGCAGCATGAGACATAATACTTTCCTTCAGATCTTGAATAGTCTCGCAGTAGTCTGGATTTGGTGGTGCCATGGGTGGGTTTCCCTCCCAGAGCTGAGCAAAATACTTCACATCATTCTGAACATCAAATCTAATGACGTCACTGAAACATTCTGCATCACAGACTTCCTCTTTGGCTGTGAGTTTTGTCATCTCATCCAGTGTCTCCTGCAGTCGTTTCCTTCCCTCCATGTTTTTCTCTCCAGCTCTGACGTCTGAAACATTTTGATGCACAAACACACAGCTGGGATTCAGTCTGACCTTCTTCATCCTTATGAAGACCTGAACAACAATCTGAAGAATGTCCTGCAACTCAGGTGGGTTTTCTCCATAAATGTTGATCAAGGTTAGATTTCCAAGACCAGCAACAAATGTGGCCAATTCATTGTCATGATGACCCTCAGTATCAACAACCAGAATATAGTCAAAGTTCATCTGTGTTTTCATCTCATCTGACACTTTGACCAGCTGCATGAAAGCTCCTCTGGTGCACCTGCCAGCACTGATGGCAAACTGGAGTCCAAACATCGCATTCAGCATGGTGGATTTCCCAGAGCTCTGAATCCCTAAAACTGACAGCACAAAGACTCTTTGGTCTCCCAGTTTCTGGATGAGTTCATCTAGAACAGCAGAGATCCAGACCACAGGAACATGAGCAGCATCTCCATCCATCAGCTCCAGTGGAAATCCAGAGATCATCATCTCTGCTACAAGACTCGGGAGAGAAGAGAAGTGAACCTGCAGGTCTTTTTTGTTCTTCTTCACAGATAAACATGATTCATAGATCTGACCGATCTCCCTCATAATGTGCTCCAAACCAAAGGCTGCAGCTTGAAGTTCCTCAGTTTTTTTCTCCAGTTCAGTTTGTTCAGCCTTGAGTTGCTCAGATTTATCAGTGTTCTCTTTCAGTTTTAAGACTGTTGACCAGTTTTCATTATATTTATGATGTAGATCAGAAATGTAAGCTGAAGTATTTTTATAGAGGAGGATTCGAAGCCATTTAAGGAAAAATATCTTCTCATGTTCATCAGCGGAGTTCATTTCTATAATAAATAACTTCATCAATTCTCCAATGTTAGATTCATGCTGCTGTTTACGGATGTTCTTCATCTCTGTTTGTTTTCCACTGATGTTAATTTCTATCTCTTCTTTTTGAGGTCGATGTAGTTCTTTGTTCTTCTGACTCCACTGATGCCACAGTTTCCCCTGATGAGGCAGAAATGATTCTTTGATTTCTGTCAGATCTTTCTTCTCCAGTAAACTCATAATCTGCTCTGCTGCTTCTCTTCCTCTCCTGCAGTCATCATCATCTTCCTCATCTACTCTGATGTCTGAGTGTTTGGACACATCTTCAAGTGTGAAAGTGGAAGATGATTCCGAGAGACAATTTTTTATAGCTCTTCTGAGCTCTTCAGATACTTCTGACTGATTTCTGTCCTTCAGACCGATTTTGAATTTCCCTCTCTTCATCTCATTTACAGTAGACTCATCCTCAGGATAAATACAAATTAGTGGCTTTTTGTCCTTGTAGAGGTTTTGCATTATTGCTGCATGTCTGTCATTCCTGTCCAGTTGTGGTAGAAGAACAACATTGACTGAGGCCATTTCAGTGAGGATCTGCAGCTGTTTCTCATGGTCTCCTGCATCACCATGTAGATTACAGAACGCAACACAGTCAGTGAATTTATCTGTGTTTTTCCCAGACGGGCAGAACCAGGCGATCTCCACCACTCCATCCATCAGGACTCTGGTTCTGCTGCTGCCTGGGCAGTTCCTGTGGAAGAATGTGTTGTGTTTCTCATTGATCAGACTGTTCATCAGCTGAGACTTGGATGAGGACACAGAACCAAACCTGAAGAAAGACACCATTGGAGTTTGTGCCTTGTAGATTGGGTGGATTTGACTGATGATTTCATTGTTGGTCTTCCAGCTCTTGTTGATTTGTCTGAATGTCCAGAGAGGAAACTCAATCTGTTGAGTGAATGGATCAGGAACAAGCAGAGGCAGAGCGTACTGACACTGGGACAGTTTAGTGACCATCAGCTGCTTCAGGAAACCATCAGCACAATGAAATACGGCCATCTGAACATCCATTGGGTGGATTTGCTCAGACTGACTTGTTCTTTGGTTTAACAAAGACATTGCTTTGAATATATCACCACTATCTTCAGATGAGTCATTGTGTCTTTGTTGTGTTTGATCCTGTTCACTGTCCTTATTGACATTAATGTATCTTGCTCTGTAGTCCATCATCAGTAGTTTTTGTATGAAAGTCTGAATCAGCTCCTCCTCAACACAAGACTCATGGGACTGTAATGAATGTTCAGTTATCTGAAGAACATCTACAGCTCTCAGTTTATTGTGGTGCCTGTCTTCAAGATGAAGTCTGTGAAATAAATCCTGTATTTTTTTTCTTCCAATATTTTCCTGATGTAGGTGTTGATCTGGACCAACTCCTGCTGTTCCAATGTCCTTGATTTCTCCCTGTTTTATAGACAAAATAATTTTTTTTATTCAGTGTTAAATATAATTTAGAAACACACTCCTTTGAGTACACATGTATCAAATTTCTAAACATGCTAAGGATTTCCAGGTCAGGTTGTTTTGAATGAATTTTATGTACAATAAGTTACCATAAACTACTGAATATAAAATTAGTCTAAAAACTACAGTTCTCTAAAGATTTTTTGTATTTTCCGAAATACCTTTACTGAGTCATTTGATGTAGAATCTTCAGTCATTTGCTCTGGGAATCTGTTTTCCGTTACACACTTCTTTTCGTTTTCAGGTGAATCTGAAAGAGAGTAAACAGCATTAGTCTTTCACTGTGAAATATTGCCATTCCCTTATACCGTGTCTACACCAGACGGAACCGTTGTCGATTTGCGTCGCACTCTGCCGCAACAGCTAAAAGCTGTCTACACTAAACGCGACAATCCAACCGTTGCAAAGCACTTGGACTATGTCAGAAATAGAATGGGGAATCCGTTTACTGTCGCACCGCATCCAGCGTGGACAATATCACCGATTATAATGGGTTCTATTGTCTTTTGACGCATTATGTTGCGCCGTTCGCGTCTGGTACAGACACAGTGTTACAGAACAGAAATATATTTCCATATATTTATGATCGATATGCTAAATGGTTTAAATATACTATTAAATAATGGTAACACTTTACAATAAGGTCTCATTTGTTAACATTAGTTAATGTATAAATGTACTAACAATGAGCAATACATTTGTTCCTGTATTTATTAATCTTTGTTAATGCTAGTTAATAAAAATACAGTTGTTCATTGTTTGTTCATGTTAGTTCACAGTACATTAACTAATGTTAACAAATAAAACTTTTGATTTTAATAATGTATTAGTAAATGTTGAAATTAGCATTGTTATTGCATTAGTATTGTTCATTCTTATTTCATGTTAACTAATGTAGTTCACTGATGTTAAATAATGAAACCTTGCAAAGTGTTACCGAAATAATATAGTGCGTTCTTATATTGAATACGGTAATATGTAAGGAATTTGCCACTTTTCTTATATTTAAAAATGTGACAGTATAATTACACTGTAAAATGTAATTAGTTGAGCACTACTTGAGAAAAACATGAGGAAAATGATTGCCTTCAATTTCTCAAGGACGTTTTACTCAAATTTGTAGTAAGACATACAAAAGAGTGTTGGGACAATGATAGACTGTGCATTTATTTGTATAAAAAACAAAAAGCAAAGAGAAATGCTGGGATATTTAAAGGGGTGATGAACTGAGAAATCAAATTTTGTCAATCAAACAGCGCGAGTTTATTGTGACTGACGCGCAAAAATCCCGTTTAATTCAACGGATCTCTTAGTTATATCGCGTTTGCACTGTTAGTGAAGATGAAAGCATTTGTTAGTGTACAGAAATTGAGTTGCAATGACGAGATCACTGCTTTCATGTGTTCAACAACATCTGTGATCGGCTACAGTGTTCATCACTGCAAACTTTCATGCCACGATCTATAATGCCATATCTAAATGTAATGCAACACTTTTTATGATTAGTTAACCTTGAGAGCTGTAATAGTAAAAACGCACTAAAAGAGAGAGTAATACTTGGCTATTTCAAATGGAAAGATGTTAGCCAATCACAGCAGTGGGCGTTTACACTGAAGTCTCACAGCAGATACGCCCCTTAAAACAGAGCGTTCAAACCAGAGGGCTAAAATCAGGGTAGGAAAAATGTCTTTTATTTATAAATTATGACAATTTTGCATGTACAAAGCATAGTAACATTATAAGTGCACCCCAGGAAACATTAAAACAATAAAACAACGCAGTTCATGACCCCTTTAATTATCATGACAGGAGGATGAGTAAATGATGACAGAATTTTTATTTCTCTGTGAGCATGAAATGCAATTGCAAATTTGTAGTTAGTAACTTTTTTTTTTTTTTAAATTGACTTCATACACTCACACTATCTAGATTTTTATTTGTGAGGCCTCAACAAGTAATGTTACCAAAGAATATAGTTTTCTTCCTTTTAAAGTATCTGTCAGGAATATATGGAAGTAAAATAATGCCATATGTTTTTGAAACAAAAAAGCTTGCTGAATTGCAATGCAAAAAAAATATGCATTGCATTAACCGTGATTGTATTTTAATGCATTGTATTTTTAGAGCTTGCATTTTTATGGGCTGAAATTCAACATGGTTGTATATTTAAGCTGTAAATATTTCAATTCAAAACATTTCACACACATCTTCATTGTTAAAGGGCATATTGCAGGTTAGAGCTTCAGTGATTCGATGTATAAAAAAAATAATGTAGGAACTAGATTTTCTTTAAAATGCATGTATATGCTACTTAGGCTTCTGGAGTCGTTTTTTTGTGAGAAAATTTTACTTCCGAATCTGAAAAACGCCAAATCGGAAGTGACGTAACGGGAGGGAGTGTGGTCAATATAAACAATAGGAAAACAATGGATCGCAGTGACAGTTTGGACGCTGAGGAAATTGTAGATGTTTATTCATACTCGTATGACAGACCACAGCCATACAATTAGCCTGCTATGCGGTCAAGAGAGCCAGGATTAGACAGAACAACGGTCAGAGGAGACAAATTGAGTTGTTGTGTGAGGAGAACCAGTGGAGAACAGGGCAGAGACCGGCGTTAGCTCGTATATATACACGTTAGCTAACAATATGTAACACTGAGCTCAGATCACAATATTGTACAGATTATTATCATGTATCAGGCAATAGCAAAGCTAGTATTGGTCATCTAGGAGTATTGATACTTACCAATAACAGAAACTAATAAGCTTTGATCAGGCGTATGTTGCACTCGTTAATTTCTGTCCACACTAATGTTACGTGATATAAAGGTTTCTCATCACGACTGATTTGGTAGTTAGCAAATGGAAAAAAAACAAAAAAACAAGACTTACGGTGCACAATTCACATTTTCATCGAGCTGCATCTCTGATGGATCCGTGACAATCATGTCTCCAGCCGGCGGCCGAACAGACACGAATAAACAAGGATAACATGAAACACATTCAATATATTGTAATATTCAATATATTATCCTTGTTTATTCCGTGTCCATTCACTTATAGTGTGAGGATGCATATGCTGTCGTGAGTATGTAGTTGAGTGAACTTGAATGTACATACATTGCATGGATGAAATTGGAGTATTTACTGTCCCAGCACATACTTCAAAACTGTTTTGTGTGAGTGTGAGACTGTATGCATTTGTGTACATAATTTGTAATTTGTCAGTGTTGAAGTTGATTCACGTAAAACAGTGAAGAAAAATGACGTGACGTTGAAAAAAAAAAAAGCATTTTTTACAAAGATCGTCACTTTATCTACTAAATTTGTGCCCTTATGTCCAGCAAAACATTTTTAAAACCTGCAGTACCTTTTTATATGGTATATCGCACAAGGTTATATATTCATCTCGAAAAATTCTTTTAACCTGTAATATGCTCTTTAAAAATTCAATAATCCATATTCACCTTTCAGATTTCACTTCCAAAATATTCATTCTGTTTAAAAATACAACCTATAATATTCGACAGGCAATTTTCAGTCCATTTAATTTCAAGTTACAAATTCACTTCCACAAATTCAGTGGTTCAAATTTGACAGGAAATTCAACATATGACTTAGCAATTAACACATTATTCTTGGGAAATTTTTCTTGCATTAAAACAGATTCTTGAAAACACTACCAAATTTCTTCATATTTCATAAGAAATTGTGTAATTTCTTCTTATCTTTGAAATTAATGAAGAAAAAGAGTGCTGTAATTCTCTATAATTTGACAGAGGATTTTTTTTAATATAATCATCTGTCCTTTGTATTTTATGTTACGATGCTTGTCTGTTGTCTGTTTAAGAAATTTTCTATGTTGTACCAGACCATTTGTGGTTGTTAAATTCTTTTTGTTCAATAAAGTTTGTGCAAAAAAAAGTGTTGATGAAGAGCAGAGCAATAGAGAGAGTCATTCATTTTATTCATTAAAACGGATTTACAGAAATTGAGCAAGCAAGTACGGACCCCCGGACATGACGTGCAGGAAAAAAATAGTAGGCTAAATCGTGCGCACGATTTACTAATTCGTTCCCTCGATTTACTAAAACGTGCGCTTGATTTACTATTTTGTTCCCTCGATTTATAAATCATGCACATGATTTGTAAATCGAGAGAACGAATTAGTAAATCGTGCGCACGAATTTGTAAATCGAGGGAATAAAATAGTAAATCGTGCGCACGAATAAGTAAATCGAGGGAATGAAATAGTAAATCGTGCGCACGATTAAATTTTTTTCTTGCATGTCATGTGCGGGGCTCCATAAGCAAGAGGTAAGTATATGTGATGATTATCAGGGCCAGTATATATGCAGAAAAGTGATAAAGACACAAAAGTTGTGTTTACATTGAATTCAGTGTCTTCACTGTTCCTTTCCCTGTGTAGCCTACATGTCAGCAGCTTTCTCTACAGTGAACGAGATTATAACGTTATTCCCTGATGCTGATATACAATTCAAACGTTAGATCTGAGGTAGACATAGCCTATAACTTTCCTTAAAGGTCACCTATTATCAGGGGCGCAGGAGACATTTTCAAAGTGGGGGAGACCAAACTGTAAGCAAAAGCCCAGATAGTAAGATCAGATTTCTGGATATCGGACCACCACTTCAGGCTCATTGGCGGACCACCATCATAAATTAAACTTGTCTGATCATTAAACTCCTAAGCACTGTGGACAATTTGGGGATTTCCACCTGGATTTGGCCTACCCAAATTGAAAAGCTTCTCATACCTATATACAGTGGTCTAAATACAAAATCTAGGTGTCAACCCTTTGAAGTTACATAAAACACTGTTGAAAGTGATAAATATTATAGTAGGCTATATGTTGTCTGTGCTGTATGAACAAACAACAAATAAAGAGGCATTTTATGATTTTGATCAGTTTTATTCTTTCAGGAGACATAAGACTCTATTACAATCTAAAACAAAATCTACATCATCCAGATTTGTATAATTTATTATATGTGCATCATTTTTTGTCACCTGTATTGAGCATCACCTCAGCATCACCCAGCTGCCTTCTGTCTTGGAGATGTGATTCCAGCTGTGCCAGCAACTTTAACAGCACCTGAAACAAAGAAATCACTGTTTATGCACAGTTTTTGCACTGTAATAACACCCATTTCACAATATCAAAATGTAGATTTACTGAAATGACAATTTTATACAAGTTTGCAAACTTGCAGACTGCTATGCAATTAGTCTTGCCAAATTCTAAACATAGTTTTGATATTTTTTGTCAAATAATAGTTTATCAGATTGGTTGCTGTGGTTTTACATTTCAAAATAATAATCATTCTATCAAAAATGAGTATAAGCATTGTAAATGCAGTATTACAGAATACATACCAATTAAACGGCAAGAGTCTTCTTCTCTCGTGTGTCCTCCCCACTGCGTCGCTGGTTGAGGCAATAATCACTTACATTTCACTTTCAGAGATCTCTTTTATAGATGCCAATAATGCTTTTACCTTGCTAGATGTAATTACCGAAATCAAAACAGTCCATAAACTATAAATCCTCACATCATCATAACTGACTGTGTTTATGTGAACTGTGTTTTTGACAGAACCTTGTGTGTATTTGACAGTTTTTAGACAAAACAAAAAATGTGAAAGAGAAGTTACTCACGAGACTTGACGTCTGACAGCCAGCTGTCTGTGTTTGTGCTTCAGATAAGTGCGCTCAGAAAACTATCCATTAGAAGTTTAAACTGATATAGCTTTAAAACTTGTGGAAATAATAAACTTTACTGATGAAAAAAACTATGCTATCAGTGAGAGTGTTCGCGGTATAGATAATCAAAACCAAGCAGATGTCTTGTTTGGCAGAGAATCCCATTGAGGCAGGAACTGTGATCATAAAGAGGGGGCGGGGCACAGCAGCTCAGTTGCATTTAAAGGCACATGCGCGAAAACAGCCCGTTCTTGACTGTAGTCAGAAATGGGTATTTACAACACGGATTTATAAATGATCTGTGAGGTATTTTAAGCTGAAACTTCACAGACACATTCTTGCAACACCTGAGACTTAAATTACATCTTGTAAAATGGGCATAATAGGTGACCTTTAAGAATTTTTTTTCACAGGAAAAAAAAATGTAATTTTGGTGATCAAAGATGAATTTTTAGGGATAAAATTATTGACTACAGGGGGGCTTTAAAAGCTTTTCAAACTACACATCATCACCCTTTGAAAGTTGATTTGACATGATAGATAGATCGAGAGACATTGCTTGTGCATAGTTTAATATGTGTTTTAAGGGTAAAATTCAAAGAAATTAAAAAATAAGCCCTCGAGTTATTATTATTATTACTTTTTTTTTTAGTTTTACCTGATTGCTCTCTGCTCTCCATTCCTGCTGCTTTTGTCTGTAATTGTCTGTGTCCTTGTGATCCAAAACTTGCGCATTTTGCTCCTGCCACAAGTCCTAATCCTCCTACCAGTAATCCTTGGCTTAATCCAGTTGCTCCCCCTGATGCTGCTGATACTGCTTGTGACGCTCCTCCTGATGTTCTTCCTGATGCTTCTGATTCTGCTTGTGATGTTTCTGATTCTGCTTCTGATGTTTCTGATTCTGCTTCTGATGTTCCTCCTAATACTGTTGTCTTCTCAGTCCATGACTTGTCCATTTGTGGAGATTTGTGTCTCTGGGAAAATTCATGAAAGATGGTGTGAGTTACAAAGTACATGTGACAATAAAAAATCAGTTATAATTTCTAATAAATTAAAAACATTTCTGACTCATGAATGTTGTGTGACCATCGGTCTGAGAAACTGGAAATAGAGGATCAAGCTGAACATGTGAACTTTGAAATGACCGGGAGACTGCATGAGATCGACTTTAAATTCTTAGGGCTTCATTTATAAAATGCATGTATGATCATATTTTATTCAAAATTACGTCAAAAGTCAGGAACAAATCTAAATTTATAAAGGCAGAAACTGATGTAAAGATTTGCATATATTGCTAATGAACAGGATGCATGCAATCCTTTTTTTTTTGTGCTCGGAAAATGTAAAAAAAATATATAATGTAAAGAACAATGCTGAATCACAATTTGCATTGGTATTATTATATGTGCAAATGAGCAATATTTTAACTGTTTTAACTTTAATCCACTGAAATTAATTCATTATTTATGCTAATGAATTCCTGAACACATAAACACAAAAATCGGGTAGAAATGCAGAGAGTATGTTTTCTAAGAGCATGCTTGGATTTCCTTGCCCATGATGATTAAGACTGCTTCTGAATCATAAAGGATACTTTTTGCCATTCTGTGGGTGATGCGCTTTTTCACATTGAGCTTAAATTTATAATGAATAGTGATTTATAAAAAGGGATCATTCAGGATCATTCTAGACATGTCTTCATAAATGAAGCCCCTATATTTTTAAGCCCAGTGCTCTGTTTTTAATTTGCTGCTAAATGTCATGTTCACTCAATTACAATGTGCACTGTTTTGCTTAATGTTAACAAGTCACTATGGAAGCCCGTTTCCGCCACTAAATAAAAAAAGTTTATATCTCACAATTAAGTGATATATAGTAAGAATTCTGAGATATAAAGTCGCAATTGCGTGATATAAAGTCAGAATTCTGATATATAAAGTCGTAATTGCGTGATATAAAGTCTGACTTTTTTTCTCGCAATTCTAACTTTTTTTTCTCACAATTGTGTGGAACTTTATTTCTCATAGTTCTTACTTTGCTTGCGTTTCCTTTCATTGCGGGTGACCATCAGGATTGCTGCTTCGTTATTATTATACATAAAATGGAAGACATCATAAAGGATTATTTTTAGCGCGGATTTGCCAATAAAGAAATTTTGATTTTATTGGAGGAGGCACATAACATGAAGATTAGTCTCCGGACATTAGAGAGAACATTATGCTGGAATATGCATAGTATAGCATGTTTCCACGGTAACCTTGTACGTGAGTACAGCGTTTCCAGGAGAAAAAAACAGCTTTTACTGCCATCTAGTGGGCTTAATACTAAAACGCATCATATTTCATATCATTTCAAATCATATTTCATCAACTTTTGTAACTGCAACTCAAGTCTGGTGGCTCCATAAAAGGGGGCATTCAAGGGTAGAATTACAATTACAAAATTACAGTGGAAGTATTTGGTGAATAAAAGTTGTTTTTAACAGAATTGGATACACTAATGAATTTGACAAGTTTTGAGCAAATGTGTTGTGATTACACAATAATACCAATATAATAGTAATAGTAATAATAATAAGAATCAACTGTGGCGGAGGCGCAATAAAACAGATGAAGCTGAAGTGGCACATTTTATACACCAACAGCTTCAGACATCAGGACGGCAGCACGGCTATCGTTGGATGCACCAGATGTTGGATGTCCGTATTTATTAGACAGAGAAACTGTCCGTCAGTTAATTACAAGAAAAAAAAGTCAGAATTCTGAGATATAAACTCGCAACTGCGTGATATAAAGTCAGAATTCTGACTTTTTTTCTCGCAATTGCGAGTTTATATCTCAGAATTCTGACTTTATAACTCGCAATTGCGAGATAAAAAGTCGCAATTACTCTTTTTATTTTTTTATTTAGTGGCGGAAACGGGCTTCCATAAGTCACTGTCTAAATTATTATAAAAAAATATTTTACAGTTCTTTAACTAATATGATAAATCATTTTAAAATTTTGTTTTAGGTAAAAAAAAAAAAAAAAGCTGTGAAATGCATGACAGCACAGGGTGACAAACTTTTCCCATTAAAGGAAATAACATTTGAAGATCGTTACAACTGACATACACCAAATAAAAAAACAGTGACTGGCAGCAGCAGCTGAAATAAATAAATAAATAAAATTAAAGTAAAATATCCTAATTTAAAAAAGAGAAAAACTTAGAATTTTTCCTTAGCAAACACTGATCTCCATAATCGTGAGTTCAATCAAACTTGATTGTAATAAGTAAAGATGCTGAGATCTACAGAGATCTGTAATCATTTGACTGTTTTTTTATGATTCTTACTGTGAAGATGTTTGATCATAATTCAGAAAATGCCTGTAAAAATAACATTGTTTTTTTGGATTATTTAACCCTCATGAACCGTTCGATTCCTGGCGACTCCCCGTATGGTCCGCGTCAAATCGACCCTAATTGGATTCAATACAATTCCACAAAAATCACACTATGAAAAAAAAAAAAAAACTTTTAATATCAATACTTTTTACACATTAGAAAGAATAAACATCTGAATTTATGATTTATAAAAATGTTTTTAACCACTATTTTTAAGACTGCCTCTCCCCCCACCCATGGGACATTCACCATTATACATTTATAACAACATCTTACTCTAAACCTAAAGTAATCTTGACAAACTATATATCATTTGAAAGCTTTCAGACTCTAGTTTTCATATTTGGTGACTGATTTGTGTTTTAAGGATTGAATTTAAATATTAACATTACTGCCCAAAAATATTCTGAATAGGATGTCTACTTCATAAATATTTTGAAAAGTATGAAAAAATATGGTTCAGATCACTCAAACCATATATGTAAATCGAAGAGTCCTTATATGGTCACCAGTAGAGTTTGTATGTCATCTAGTGAAAAAGTTTGGTACTGCACACAAAAAGTCTTACTGGAAGTTATTTTTTTTGAGATACAAACCTAAAATTTGGCACAGAACTTTTTTTTTTAAGTTTTTGAATTGAACATGTTTTGTAAAATATATATATATATATATATATATATATATATATATATATATATATATATTTTTTTTTTTTTTTTTTTTTTTTTTTTTTACTTCTACAATAATCTGTGAAGTGTTCCCTTTAAAAAGATACCAAACTTATTTAACAGGTCAAACAACTATATATTTTCACAAACTTAAAATAAAAAGTTGAAAATAAAAAGTTGTTAAACTCAGCAAGACATTGGCACTTCAGGACTAGAGTTGAAGAGCTGTGACATACAACACAGAAGTGTTTTGTATTTTGGGTCTGTAGTTGCTTTTGAATGGCTGTCTATATGGGTCAAATTGACCCAGAAAAAGTAAGAACATAAAATTTCCGTATGCACATTTCACAACACATCAGCGTGTTGAAACTTTGCATGCATGTTCATGACCCTAAATGAGAAAAAGTCACAAAATTTAAAGAAAAACAATGTAGGTTAGATAGTATTTCAGACAGACTGAAAAAATAAATGATAGCTCATTTTTACCATATGTGGCTGACAATATATTTTTTTGTATTGAAGTAAGTGAGGAAAATAACAACATATAACCAAAAACAAAACTGACCTGCAAACATCACCAATGTAACCAAGATTTTGTGTGCATATGTCAAAACACATCAGTGTGTTGAAACTTTGTATGCATGTTCATGACCCTAAATGAGAAAAAGTCACAAAATTTCAAGGAATTAAAAAAAAAACAAACAAACATAGGTTTACTGATGTTTCCAACTCAAAAATTGAAACGGGTCAAATTGACCCACAACAGTACATGAGAGTTAAATTAGGATATTTTACTTTAATTTGACCACATTTAATTTTACTTCCAAAACCTCATTGTTTCTACCTTAAATGAATTTACTAACAGTGATTGTAAATTAAATTATTACATTGTTAGCTAACTGTGTGATTATATATGTACATTTCTGAAATTACATAATTTGGACAGTCAACTCTGATAACACATCACTCTAAATTGTAATGTTGACATGCATTCTCTGTAAAGCTGCTTTGAAACAATGTGTATTGTGAAAAGCGTTATACAAATAAATGTCAATTGAACTGAATTGAAACTGTCATTACAGATTATTTTTGTAATTTTTCATTCATTTGTATGTAATTTAAGAAAAAAAAATTACTGTATAAAATACAATAATTTTTCTGTTTAAAAAATGAGAATTACTGTAATTTGTCATTAATATCATAATAGTTAAAATAACAGCAGAGTTGTTATTTTAGATATATTGTTTGCAGTTTTACAGTGTTTTGAGTACAATTTAAAATGAAAGAAAACAATCTTTTAAAAAAAAACTTTTCCGTAAAATTAGGAATTTTTATTATTATTTTTGTTTTATTTTTTATAGTGAGGATATAGCATGCTAAGTCAAAACCTGAGGTGGGCCAACATAATAAAACTTACCATCCCTGCTGCTCTTGTCTTTAATTGTCTGCGCCCTTGTGATCCAAAAATTGATTTTGCCACACATCCTAATACTCCTCCCAGTAATCCTTGGCTTAATCCAGTTGCTCCTCTTGATGCTGCTGATACTCCTGATGCTGCTAATACTCCTGATGCTGCTAATACTCCTGATGCTGCTGATACTCCTGCTGATGCTAATACTCCTCCTGATGCTGCTAATACTCCTGATGCTGCTGATACTCCTCCTGATGCTGCCAGTGATGCTCCTCTTGATGTTGCTGATACTGCCAGTGATGCTCCTCTTGATACTGATGATACTGCAAGTGATGTTACTCTTGATGCTGATGATACTAACTGTGATGCTCCGCTTGATGCTGTTGATTCTGCTGGTGATGCTTCTGATTCTGCTTGTGATGCTGCTGATTTTGCTTGTGATGCTGCTGGTTGTGCTTCTGATTGTGATGTTCCTCCTGATGATGCTGATTGTGCTTGTGATGCTCCTGTTGATGCTGCTGATTCTGCTTGTGATGCTGCTGGTTGTGCTTCTGATGTTCCTCCTGATGCTGCTGATTCTGCTTGTGATGCTCCTGTTGATGCTGCTGATTCTAATTGTGATGCAGCTGATTCTGCTTGTGATGCTCCTGTTGATGACGCTGATTCTGCTGATTCTGCTTGTGATGCAACGGTTTCTGCTTGTGATGTTCCTCCTGATGCTGCTGATTCTCCTTGTGATGCTGCTGATTCTCCTTGTGATGCTGCTGATTCTCCTTGTGATACTGTTGATTCTGCTTGTGATTCCCCTCCTGATGCTGCTGATTCTGCTTGTGATGCTGCTGATTCTGCTTGTGATGCAGCTGATTCTGCTTGTGATGCAACTGTTTCTGCTTGTGATGTTCCTCCTGATGCTGCTGATTCTCCTTGTGATGCTGCTGATTCTGCTTGTGATTCCCCTCCTGATGCTGCTGATTCTGCTTGTGATGCTGCTGGTTGTGCTTCTGATGTTCCTCCTGATGCTGCTGATTCTGCTTGTGATGCTCCTGTTGATGCTGCTGATTCTGCTTGTGATGCAGCTGATTCTGCTTGTGATGTTCCTCCTGATGCTCCTGATTCTGCTTGTGATGCTGCTGATTCTGCTTGTGATGATGCTGATTCTGCTTGTGATGCAGCTGATTCTGCTTGTGATGCAACTGTTTCTGCTTGTGATGTTCCTCCTGATGCTGCTGATTCTCCTTGTGATGCTGCTGATTCTGCTTGTGATTCCCCTCCTGATGCTGCTGATTCTGCTTGTGATGCTGCTGGTTGTGCTTCTGATGTTCCTCCTGATGCTGCTGATTCTGCTTGTGATGCTCCTGTTGATGCTGCTGATTCTGCTTGTGATGCAGCTGATTCTGCTTGTGATGTTCCTCCTGATGCTCCTGATTCTGCTTGTGATGCTGCTGATTCTCCTTGTGATGCTGCTGTTTCTGCTTGTGATGTTCCTCCTGATGCTGCTGATTCTGCTTGGGGTGTTCTTTCTGATGCTGTTAATTCTGCTTGTGATGTTTCTCCTAATGCTGCTGATTCTGCTTGTGATGCTCCTCCTGATGATGCTGTTGCTGCTGCTATTGCTGCTGATCCTGATCCTACAATTAGTGTTGCTGTGGGTAATACTTTTCTACCCCATTGTACTGCTGCTTTTACTCTTTTAACAAAGGCTAAAACCCATTGTAGTTTATCTGTTGCCATCTGTAGTATGTTTATCACCCCCTGTAATTGTGTTCTTGCTATTGCTACTAATGCAGCTCCTGCCATTGCTCCAGCTACTGCTGATCCTGTTAATGATTGTGCTGCTACCAATGATCGCAAGATTGCTGCTGCTGTTCCTGCCAGGCCTCCTGCAACTGCTGTTACTGCTACTGCTGCTGCTCCTGTTCTACTTTCTTCCCATAGTGATTGTAAAATGCCAGTTCCAGCTGCTGCTCCTGCTGTTGCTCCTACTACTGCTTCAGCTATTGTTGTTCCCACCATTGCTACTACTACTGCAGCTACTGCGACTGTCGTTGCTATTGTTACTGTTAGGGGTGTTTGTTTCCATGTTGCTTGCAGTGTGTATCGTAGAGTTGCCCTTTGTTCTCCTACTGCTTCTTCTGGCACTGCAACAATTCAAGAAAGAAGGAAGATCAAATGTCATCAGAAATACTAACATCTTACAATATTCTCAGCATGTATAGCATATTGATGTTATCCAATTGTATAAATTACAATATCTTACCCATGCTGCTTGATTTTAAAACACCAGGATATGATGACTTAGATCTTCTAATCACTCTTGTCAAGTTCACATAGGGCCGGCCTGTAGTTTGTGGGACCCTAAGAAATATTATAATTAAAGGCCTCACAGGTATTGACATAATATTCAAAATTTATAACCACTACAAACATGACAACTACACTGAAAAACAAATCACTAATAATAAGCACACTGTACATAGATTGTTAACACATAATGTCTATTTTTTCAATATTAAGTTAAAATATTTGAATGTGTAAGGAACAGTGTATATTTTAGGTGCTATAACTGGCCACCATTAGTTAAGTGTTTCACTATCTTTAATTACCTTTCAGTTTTTATCAGTTTCCCTAAATATGTGACAAATTATTGAAAATACAGTCATAAAAACTGCTTGTATAATAATTTTGTTATATAATTGATGGATAAATTTGAAGTTTGACACTTGATTGCTTGAATTGTCAAGTCAACTACTCACAACAATATATTATTTAGTGCAGAAAAATAAATGAAAGAAAAAAAAAAAAAAAAAAAGGTGTGTACACAAAATGTGGGACAGAAGTAAGCGCAAAAGTGAAGAGAAGTTAAAAATCAGTGAAAAAAAATTTAAATTATAAATGTTCAACTTTTCCGAGAACCTCTACTCTTCCCTGTGGAACCCAAAAGTTGGACCTCTGACCTACTTTCTGTATGATCTGAATTTCTGTGTTTTGAATTTTAGGATATTGAATTTGGTGTTTCGAATTTGTTCTTCATCTTGAAAACTTGAAGCTGTATTTTTAAGAAGTGAATATTTGCTGTCTAAAAATTCAGAACAAAAAAATCATTGTTTTAAAATACATATGAAGAAAATTATGCCATAAAAATTTCAATTTTGTTAAATATCAAATGTCCAGAATTCAAGTTTAAAAAAATTAAAAGTCAGAACTATATAAAATGGGTCCGTGTACTTTTGCGTCCATTCCTTTTTCTTTTTTCAAACCAGAAATGAAATATGGAAAATGCGGTTTCTACTTTTTTTATTTTAACACTGATGAATAGAATTAGCAGATACAAGCTAATTTTTCCTTATGCAAGATTATTTATTAAAAGTAATATAAATGATATACAACTTTTTTTTTAATATGTAAAAATGCTAAATTTAATTTCTAGTGGGTTTTTTTTTTTTTGCGTCAAACAGACGGTAAAAGCGCCCTCTAGTGCCTTTTCCTCTGGCGTCAATAGAATGACTTGCACCAAAATGCCTAAAAAAAATGACTGATTAACTGATTAATTATAATTCGTAAAATTATTTTTTTTTTACTTTTATATTTTTACCTAAACATGACCATTTCTAAACCTTATAGCTCGTTTAGCGTTCCAACACATTCGAGTTCCCGCTTGTATGATCACTCTGTTTTATACGAATAAAGGCAAAAACGACATCTAAATTACTCTGACTTTTTTTGTCTGGCTGTTAGGTGTTTTATATTGCTTTATATCAAGAAATTGTTTAGGATTTGCTTTAGACTAGCCTATGCTGATGTCCTGCTGTTCAAATTGAAAACTACCCCAACATATGTCATGATGACAAAATTATACCCCATAATATGTCATTTTAATGAAGACAAAATTCCCATGCCCTTTATTGCCTCAGTGGAGGTCTGAAATGAAATGTTTCTCAATTCTCATTGAAAGCAATGCGTTATGGCCGCGTCGCTGGGACATTAACGCTTTACGTGGCTTAATCCTACTAAAACAACAACCAGGGAGAAACTATTTTGCTCGCACATTTTCATGTCATCAACAGCATCTACTGCTAAGACAACGGCAATGTAAACAAAGAGGAAGGACAATATTTTTTATGTTTAGCGTTTCTAATAGTTTTCTATAGCCTAAGTGGAAAACTCTGAATGTGGAAGCGCGTTGCCTTATGCCTGACCTGCTTTGGTCATTTAATATCAGTGTCTTATGCATTAGGCGTTATAATGGTAGGCTATTTTATTTTCTAGGAAAATGCTTAACATAATTAATTGCATTCATGTCGTTTCATCTGCTTGTCTGTACATAGCCTATGCTTTATTTATAAGGTGTGTACTGAATTTGCTCCTCCAAAATCACTGTCTTAGTAGTAGCTACATTAAGCCATAGCATTTTTCACATTAAGCACTTAGAATGTCACACTTCGCTGCGTGCGTTTGCCGCCAGTTGCCTATTCACTTGGACATGCGGCAGTATCGGACCCCTCACCCCTTGTGAGTGAGAATGGGTTGAAAATCAAGTCAAATATTGTCATGTTTCAGAGACATGGCTCTCGAAAGTGTGGGAAAAACAATAATTTTACAAAAGAAAACTTGTAAATTGATATTTCTTCGACTTTAATCTGTCCATTTTTAATTTTTGTTGATAAAGATGAAAAACGTCATAAACAAAAATCGGAAAAGAAGTCAATAGGTTATTTATTTTCTGCGCATTAAATTTGTGTATTTGGTTTTAATTAAAATTTTGGTATTCAACATAGCATTTAAAAATATGTAGCGTACAACAAGTTCCATGTACTTTTGCATCCATTCCTTTTTCGTTTTTTAACCACGTCAAGAAAAACAAAAAACGAACGGTTGTTGTATTTTTAAATGCTATGCATCACAACAGTATGATCTTCTTTCATTTTAGTACTTTTAACAGTCAGTTCATTCAAAAGCAAACGATGCAAGATACATGTTTCAAATCACCCTTGTTGCTGAAATATTTACAGTTACACAGGCTACAGATGACACATTAGAAAATACACTTACATTACCTAAATTACATAATTGGCATAAAATCCATAAGGTTTGTAATAGTATTTATTGAGTGTGTTTTCAAAAGGTGCGATAAAAGTTATGAAATGGCCATGAGGTTTTGTGCGAGGACAGAGTTTGCTGCCAGTACAGTAAATGTTCTCACTGTGTCTCAATGTTGGGTTTTCATGTTTTATAGAGACATTCCATTGACGTAATGATTTTGTACAAACTGTATATTCTCTCCCCTACCCCTAAAACTACCCATCACAGAAACTTTCTGATATTTTAGATTTTCAAAAAAGATCATTCTGTATGATTTATAAGCTTGTTTCCTTATGGGGACCAATAAAATGTCCCCACAAGGTCATAATTTACTGGTATTACTAAACCGGTGGGGACATTTGGTCCCATAACATACCATGACCACACACACACACACTTTGAACATAGTGGTTAGAATCTAAGATAAATCACTTATAAGGCAATTCCATGCAAAGGTCATCTTTACCATGAAAAAAAAAAGTTTTTACCAAAAGAACAAAACCCTTTAAAAATTTTCCATTTAGGTCTGTATTATACTGTATTAATGTGCTCTAACAGAAATTTTAAGAAAAATGTCTTGTTTATCCACAATATATGAGGTAAGCAACAATGGTTAAATTATATTTTCAACCAACCATATTTCATGCTTTCAAAAAAGGGATCAAAGACCCCCCTTTTTTAAACTTTATTTTAACAGTAAGCATTGTGTAGAAAGATGGAGGCATGCCTGAGAAATAAACATACTCATTTTGTCTTAACAGCACTGCCTGATGAATTTATAAGTTTTAAAGATTAAGTTTATGTCATATAACAATTATAAATGCAATAAATTATGTTAATGCTTATTAGGATCAACAATTCTACTACTTTGCTCTGAACAACCATAATAAGCGTTACGGACGTGACCGTTATACGGACTATGACTTTGCTTCTTTATATTGCTGTGATCTGTTTCAGGCTTACCGTATATCAGAACATATCCAATAATCGCAACACTCTTTGTGCTTTGTTAGTTTTAATATGAAAAAGGTTCAACTTTCAAATTCAGTCGATTTTATAACAAAATTTTATAACAAAAATAGATGTCGCTCTTTAATAGCCTACGTATGAAGGTAAATCAGTAGCAAAACTCGAGAGGTTGCTGATTTGAAGGTGAGAACTTGTCGTATTAATATTTGTATTTGTAAATTGAAATTTACACTCACAGCCCTGATGTGAAAAGCTGAATGCTTCGATTTGCACACACAGACAACAATCAAAACACCCGTGTTACGAAGTTACAAATGTGTAAAATGGCATTCACATAAACAAAATGACAGACACAAATGTGTGAGACATTTACTTTTGCCTTAACTTCAGTTTCGCTGTACAACTTCAAGTCGGCGCTTACAACCTCTCAGATCTGGCAGTACAAGTTCAATTCCTGGCGCTTTGACTTTTGCTACTCTTTTTGCAATATTCCTGTTGCAAAACTGACTTGTGTACTTGAAGGCAGACGTGAGAGAACAGAATGGGGGTGGGGTGGTTGAAGCCGTTTTATTGGTCGATGTCTGACCAATGAACAACGCCAGCCAGCGCGACTTGGCATGCGGAAATAAACATTTTTATGCATATGTATTGGACAATATTTTCATTAAAATATCATTTTAACGGGTTTTTATATTACAGTAAAAGAGTAGTAAAGGCGTTTATTGGGTGGCTGCTACATGGACCACCAAAACGGCGCGATCTGCTCTATGTAGTGACGTCATCGCATACAAAAACGTCCCATTTCATTGGCTGACTCCAACCAATAAACGACTTTACTAATCTTTTACTGTAATATAAAAACCGGTTAAAACTAATGATATTTTAATGAAAACAGGCGCACATTGTTTCCAGTCACGTGAATGCTTCACTTTGCATGTCAGAATGTTTGAACCCAGACCATTACTATATGGAAGTTTAAGTCCATTTACTAAATATTATAAATATATAAGCCTGTAGCCTATATTACATCATCATATGTTCTGTCATATAAACAGTATTTAGGCTACAATAAAATAACAGCACATTTTACTTGCCTCAAACAACTCAGTATGTATTATTAGTATTATTATAATTATTGTTTTTGTTGATCCATTTCATTTATTGCCTATTATTGAAATAAACACATTTCGCTTCGTCAGGCTTTTATTTGTGCTTAAGGGATAAAACATCGGAGCTGCACACTCAGGTTTATGGCTGCTGTAAATTTTGCCCGCCACAAGATGGCGCTGTTTTCGACACTCTTGATGCTTTGAAACCTTTCCCGAAACATTTAGAGAAAAGCTTTAAAGATTTAAGAGGCTTCATTTCTCCATCCCTACTCAATAGTTTTAGGCCTTTTTGCAAATGTTTCAGTCGAATTTAGCTGTTTTAGAGAGCGTTTACTAATTTTGAGCCTGTTTTTAAACATTAACTATCTGTAACGTCATTTTTCATGTGTGGAAAAAGCGACGAAACTACACTATCCAATCATATATTTTTTTTCACCCATATTCCCCACGCCCACCCATGCACACGTTCACACATTTGACTTTACAACACACAATCGCACACCTTTATTTATTCTCATTCTCTCTTGCTCTCTTAATATGTCATGAGTTTACGCAGATAGATTTTAATAATCGATTTAAAAATTATGTAAAAAATAAAAATAGCGCCCTCTCATGGTTTACGCACAGTGCGTACACTGGCGTTGTTCATTGGTCAGATATCGACCAATAAAACGGCTTCACCCCCCACCCCCAGTTCTATTCTCTCACGTCTGCATTCAAGTACACAAGTCAGTTTTGCAACAGGAATATCGCAAAAAGAGTAGCAAAAGTCAAAGCGCCAGGAATTGAACTTGTACTCCCAGATCTGAGAGGCTGTAAGCGCCGACTTGAAGTTGTACAGCGAAACTTAAGTAAAGTGCAAAAATAAAACTTAAGTAAAGTTGGCCGCATATTCACAGATTCGAATTTCCCGAGTCAATAACTCCTGAGCTAAACGCTGTTACTACACAAATAGCACCTCTTTTCTATCGTAGTAATGTAGAGAGGCAGCTACAACCCAATTTTCCTCAAAATCAGCTTTCCTCCGCGGTGGGCAAAATACATAAGTCTCTATGTGCGGACGACTGAGAGACAGATTCCAAGGGACCGTCTGCGAAGTGCAAAACCCGAAAAGCGAAGACTACAAAAACAGTCAATAACTTCACTGTAATACACTGTACTGTCACCAAATTCAGCTCACACATCACTGATGTCCTGATAGTTATACTTCAACACTTATTTTTGGGAAATGTCTTTTTGTATATTCTTTATTATTTTTTTAATATGAAAATAATTCCATAACTTGATTATTGTGGAAATTAAATTCAATAACTTCACTGTAATACACTGTACTGTCACCAAATTCAGCTCACACATCACTGATGTCCTGATAGTTATACTACAACACTTATTTTTGGGAAATGTCTTTTTGTATATTCTTTATTATTTTTTTAATATGAAAATAATTCCATAACTTGATTATTGTGGAAATTAAATTCAATAACTTCACTGTAATACACTGTACTGTCACCAAATTCAGCTCACACATCACTGATGTCCTGATAGTTCATGTAGTCTCGACTTGTTTAATTAAAACAATTTAACATGATTAAATTAAGATGTGACAAGTAAATTAAGTAAATTAAACTGTATATAACACGTAGCACATTATTTGCTTTGCACATAACTGTACATCTGTAAATATCATATCTCTACATATATGATCCTGTCTCTTTTTGCTATATCTGTAGTACTCTATTGTATTGCTTACTTTTTGTTATTGATTGATATTCCATTTTTATTGCCTTTATGTGTGTACTTTTTCAACAAGCACCAAGACAAATTTCTCATGTGTGTAAACTGTTGTTATCAGCCACATCCTGCTTCATTAGGAAATGTAACTTTTCTGTGCTAGTTGTACCTCTTCTGCTTATAAAGAATAAAAATGAGAACACAACTGAGATTTAAGAACAAAAACACTTATTGAGATAAGTGAGTTATAAGAGTAATAATATGAACAAACACAACTGTGATTTGAAGATAAAGAAAAAACATTTAAAGAAGAAATAGATGTTTGGTTTATAGAAAAAAAGACAACTGGTGTAACAAATTTATTAAAGCATATATTAATTACTCATTAAAAATGAGAGACAACTGGTTTTGTAAAGCAACTATGTTTTTGTAAAAGTGTTTAATGAGATTTATTAAAGAAAGACAATACAACTGGTTGTTGTAAGTACTTTAATAAGAATGTAGTTTATAAAGAAAGACACTACAACTGTTGTTTTAAGATTTTATTAGGAGCATGCAAAAGAGAAGAGTCCAGGAACAAAAGCAAAAGCCTTTAGACTGAGAAATCAGAGAAATTCCAAAGAAGATGACCTCAAGAGGTCAGATTGTCTATAAAATGCTGGAACATGAAGAGAACGAGAGATGCTTTGCACCTGAAGAGCTTCTCTGGCACCACCATCACTGACATTGCCTCCATCGCTGATAGTGCCTTGAATGAAGAATTTTTTTACATTTATATTTTATTTTATTTCTTGTATATAATGTTTGTAGAATATATGAAGAGTGCCATCTGAACTTTTCTTCTAAAATTAGTATTTTTATGAAGCGTGTGTTTATGTTCACTTATTTCACTTTCATGGCAATGAATTAATTGTCATTAAAGTAAAATTACTAAACCTAAACATACAAGCTTGATAAAAATGCTCATTTTAGAAGAAAAGTTGAGACGGCACTTAGAGGCTTTTGCATCTGAAGTCTTCATATGTAATGCTAGAAATACTAATTGTAATAAATAAACTTTGTAACCAGAAAACAAAACAGCATTTTTTTTTTCCCTGAAACATTTTTTATTTGGAAAATCTGTCATTTTGACAGTGTTTAGAAGGATATTTTAAAACTGCTTTTTACTACAGATTACAAAATATATGCTTTAAATAGCTATTTGTAACGTGCTTCATTACCTTACACCAGTTTTTCAGTTTTGTAACTTAATCTAAATACTTTAGAATACTTTCCTTCTTGAGCATCTGTAAATGTTTTACCTTTTGTAATATTTAAGTGTTTAAGTCCCTTAATTTTGCTCTTTGTGAAAAGATGGATCTCAAAATCATACAGTCACTGCTGGACAGAAGAAAATACTGGAAAATCTGAGAATCTGCAGGACCTGGAGGATTTTTCAGAAGAACAGAGGGCAGTGTAACTATTCAGAACAAACAAAAAAGGGACATTTTGTATTTTGGAGTTTTTTCCCTATCTATTATGTGAAATAGTTTATTCATGACTGTCCAAAATAGTTTTGCCTATTCTGCCAGGGCTATGAAACTTATAAGCAGAAATGTAGATTAGAATGTTTCAGCAGACTGCCAGAGTTTGAGAATCACCAATTGCTGTTTACATTAATTGCCTGTTACAGACTACATAATGTTTAAATGAAATAAATTACATTAAAATTCAAAGTAATCTCTTTAGTAATGTGGATGTTACTGGATTACCGCCCCTTTAAAATGATATAAAAAATATGTAAAACTGAAATTAAATACAGCTTTCAAATTTCAGTATGGAACTAGGTTACATTCAGATACTCCCCACACTTGCTTATTGGTTGGAGACAAAGATCATGTTACTGTCCAAAATGTAAAATGTAATTTATTTAGAATGCATACTTTTCATTAATATAATGTTGATTCTGGGTAATTTCTTCATACATGTAAAAGTGTGAAGACAAAACTTTTTTTTTTTTTTTTTCTGGATTTTAAAAGAGACTTGTATATACAATTGTGCATCGTTGTCTCGTGGCTCTAACAATGACAAACAACTGACAGGAATTCCGAACACGTTTCCACACCTCAAACATCTCACAGAGGCATACAAAAGACAAATTAATTGGGACTGTCAACCAATTAAAACAATTATTACAAAATTAAGTACAAAAAAAAAAACAGGTTTTATTAATCACAATTAATTTGACAGCCATTATTTTTGGTCACTTTAGTATTGTATTATATCTGTATGGGTTTGAACTGTGTTATTTTACTGTTATTATAATCCTTGATATCATACTGACTTTAACCTTTAATGTCTCTATTGCTTCTGTATACAAAATACAGTTGTTGTTGTTTTTGTTTTTTTTAATTTCCACACATTGTATCAGGTCACCTTTGACGATTATGGAGCCATTGGATTTGTCAATATATCAAATGTACACTGGAAGTTTGTGGTGAGTATATAACTAATTGTGTAATATTGTGTCTCGTCTGACTTTTTGATATTATTATCATTACTATCAGAATTTTTGCATGGCTCATGGCATGTGCATTTAAAGGATATCAGTCTATATAAAAATATTAATTTTTTCTTAATATACACCATTATTATTATTATTATTATTATTATTATTCCTACTACTATTATTATTACTATTATTTTATACATAATGTATTAATATTGTTTTCTAACACCCCTATCTGCATGGTTTTATAATATCTTGTGGCCTCTATGTGGATTTTAAATAATAAAAAAAATAAACACAGAATGTTGTTTCTATTAGGTACATTTATTTTTATATTGACATTGTAGCAAAAAAATACAGCATTTTACCATCAGTTAGCTGAATACACTGACATTAAACAATACATGTATATGATGAAGACAACATTACATTTAAGTATTTTCACAATCCTATATGATGTCTTTCCATCCATCATTTTGTATTTTGAGTGTCATTTTCTCTTTGAAATACACAATAAAGTTACAGTGTGTCTTTTCAATGTATGTGACTAATGTTTATGGAGGCCCAAATTTACAGTATGTGATCCCTTTACAATGTTAAAAGGGAAAAATCATATTAAGTCATGCTGTACATTGTTATTAATTAATTAATTTACTGGGTATTTTTATGCATAAAGTAATAATTAAAATAATAATATGTATCATAAATTCAATATTTGTTACTTATTTGGAAGAATCCTCAGCTTAAGTATCCAGAGCTGATCACACTTACATGTTCTGTTAAATTAAAAATAGAAAAATACATGATTGGTAGGAAACCAGTTCAAATTGTTACAATTTGACATAAAATTATAAACATTTTAAGAAATTAATTATTTACTTTTTGATAGTGTTGACAGTTTGTCTTGAGCAGCAGTAATGCAGTAATGAGGTGGCTTTTGACAAAAAAGTGAATAAAGAACCCTACACCCTAACACAAAGAACCATTTCAGCATATAAAATGTTGTTGAGGATGATATGGTTCTATAAAAAAAAAAAACCTTACTAGGTGTAAAGAACCTTTGAAGAATAACCATCAGTGTTTTATTAATGGTCCCTATCCATTTAAAGATTTGTCTTCTTTCACATTTATTTATGACCACAAATTGTGAAACTAATTTCTAACTGATCAGAAAGCTGTCAAATCTCTCATTACTTCTAAGTATATTATTAATATATACCTATTTCAAATGTCTTGTTATTTACTTATGCTCAATTTTTAAGTTTCTTTTCCACAGTGAATTCACTTCCAAGGCTGTGTATCATTGTGTCAACTGTGGCTTTAATGTTTTATAGAAAAATGTTGATTTATATGTTTTATATGTATATGTACACTACTGAAATGGTATAATGATATGCAATTTATTTTCCCACCAGTATCTTCATGCCCTTTCGAGCCAAATTTTTGTGGTTGACCCCATGCAAGGGTCAAACAAATTGAAGGACTCAAAAAAGGCCTGCTACAAATTTGGGTAATAAAAGACAGATTATGGAAAATAGGTGAAATATATTAATGAGGCAAAAGTAAATTATAAATCACTATAATTTTATATTTTAGAGAGTATTTCAAGATGCGTAGAAACCGACTCGGAAAGGAGGACTGGGTGGACATCAGGTGGAAGCCCGGAAAGATTGTCCACACCTTTCAAAAAGATACCACCAACTGTGGAGTCTTTGTAATGGAGGTAATTCTAAGAAACATATTAAAATTAAGATAGATGTGACAACAAGTGACTTAAGTGACTTTTTTTGTCACGTCCGTAACGCATATTTTCTTCATCTAAAATATAAAACGATTGTATAGACTGACATTTTTCTAATGTCTGGACTCCTTTAGTAAGGGATTATGAATATATAAATAGACGGTTCAATATGTTGCTATAATGTATTCTTTGAGCGTTTATATTTCAAGTTTTGACTCCAAATGTCACGTCCATAACGCTGGAATTGCCCTATAATGTAAAATAAAAATTCATTACTTTGGATTATCCGTATCAGAAATTGCAAACAAAGTAGAAACTATCTATACAATCTGTATCTATAGAAGTCTAGAGATGTACCAAATGATTCGTAGGGATGGGCATTTTTCCAAAATATTGTATTCGAATATTTGGGCTCGTAAAAAAAGCGAATATTCGTTTATTTAAATGATGTTAAATGAGAAAGACGTTTTTTTTTTTTTAATTCATCAAGATTTTGTAGCCTAACCATGTATGAACAAGCTGATAAGGCAATATACACAACAAGCTTAAATTATATCTTAAGGTTTTATTTTAGTTCAAAGCATTAAACAATATGTGCAAACAAAAAAATTAAAGAACAAAAGCATTTAAGCTCAAGCAGCGCAAACGGGAAAAACGCTAATAAAGCAGACAGCGCCAGTTATCGTACAAAACGTTAAGTAGTACATAATACACTGAGTAAATGGTTATCGTGTTCATATTGTTTCACATGTTCATGTTGAGAAAAACAATAATATCCACATGCTCGGGTGAGAAAAAGAGCTGCAGACGTTGCAGAGACACAATAACGATAATACGGTATGCTATGCTAAGTTTCTAACAGCAGCACTTTGTTTTCTGTTCGTAAATATATCTCCCTCGGCGAAACTTAAAGGAAGCATAGCTATGTCTCAAAATCATTTTGCTATCAGATAAGTTATCATCATGGCTCACTCGGGGATAACTTACAGCTGCGCTTACCTGTCGTGAATGTAGTGATGGACAGCTGCCTTTCCTCATTCGACGGGTGTTTAGATTTCATGTGCTTTCTCATTATGGTGGTGATGATAACTCAGTTTAATTCATTCATTTGATAAAAGTAATTCCATTGTGTAAGATCATTTTCATCCAAGTAATTCCAAACTTTCCAAATTCCAAAGGCAGGCGACAACATTATGTGACGATCAAATAAATAAACTTGTTAAACAAGCTCCACAGCGCCACCCGATGCATTTAGTTATAACTGCGAGTTTTAGTGCTTAGGATTTATCATGGATTCACTGGATTCACTGCATTTACGGCCAGCAAAGCAACATTTTTAAGCAAGTATTTTTATTTTTCGAATATTCAACTATTTGTGCACACCCAAATGATTAACCATTAAGATCATTTGGATTAAATAATGTATTTAAACAAATGTATTAAACTGAATGAAAAGAGATGCAAATCAAAAGTTTAATAGTAATAGCATTATGAAAGGCAATTACTGTGAATGAAACATTTATATAGATGAAACACTTATTTTGTGTTGTGAAAAGGATACTTTATGATTTTGTGTATTGTTCTAACACTTAAAAATATGCTGAATTTTTTGAAAAAAGTGCACTTTTGATGATCTGTTGTGATATTAGTACTAAGAGTTTTGAAAATTTACCAATTGCTTGTGAAAACTGCACCAAAGCAATCAAAAAAAAAAAAAAAAAAAAAAACTGTAAACAAGAGGTTCAGAAAGGTTAAAATATAAATGTAAAAAAATAATAGATTAATTCTAATTCGTTAAATTATGTCATCTTTTTTAGGTGTTTTGATGCGAGTCATTCTATTGACGCCAGAGGAAAAGGCAATAGAGGGCGATTTTAGCGTCTGTATGACGCAAAAACAAATTAAATTTAACAATTTAGCATTCATGACGTCTAGACTAGATTACTGTAATGCATTACTAGCTGGTTGTCCTGCTTCCTCAATAAATAAGCTAAAATTAGTACAAAATGCAGCTGCTAGAGTTCTTACCAGGTCAAGAAAATATGATCATAAAACACCAATTTTATCATCTCTACACTGGTTACTTATTAAGTTCTGTATTGATTATAAAGTATTGCTACTGACCTATAAGGCTCTAAATGGTTTAGCTCCTGTGTACTTAACCGATCTTCTATCGCCCTACAAACCCTCAAGCTCTTTAAGATCACAAAACTCTGGGCTTCTGGTTGTACCTTGGATATCTAAGTCCACTAAAGGAGGATATCAGGTACGTTCGGGGCTCAGACTCGCTCACCCAGTTTAAATCTAGATTAAAGACGCATCTCTTTAGCCAAGCGTTCACATAGTGCATCTCATATCAGATCAATTGCACATGACTATCTTTGCTTAATGTTATGAACAGCAGCTACGCTAATTATTCTCCATTTGATTTTCTTTTGATTTTCTTTTTTTCTTTAGAGGCTGGTTTGGATCCAGCCTCTAAAGAAGACCTCAGATGACCAACACCTTTGAAGAGACGGCGCCAACTCCTGCGAGGACTTCAGATGATGCAAAATCTGGATCAACATGCACATTCCCAAATTTCTATATTCTAATTATTGTTAACATGTAATCATTAATCTGCTAACAGTGATTGTAATTAAATTGCCTATAAATTATTACATTGTTAGCTAAATGCATGATTATATACACTACCAGTCAAAAGTTTGGACACGGTAAGATTTTTAATGTTTTTAAAAGAAGTTTCGTCTGCTCACCAAGGCTGCATTTATTTAATTAAAAATACAGTAAAAACAGTAATATTGTGAAATATTATTACAATTTAA
The DNA here is from genome assembly GCA_037950675.1 of Hypophthalmichthys molitrix. Classification (NCBI taxonomy): domain Eukaryota; kingdom Metazoa; phylum Chordata; class Actinopteri; order Cypriniformes; family Xenocyprididae; genus Hypophthalmichthys; species Hypophthalmichthys molitrix. Next base: position 9,566,914 of record CM075494.1, read on the forward strand.
AATAACTGTTCTATATGAAAATATTTTAAAAATGGAATTTATTCTTGTGATGGCAAAGCTGAATTTTCAGAATCATTACTCCAGTCTTCAGTGTCACATGATCCTTCAGAAATCATTCTAATATGCTGATTTGATGCTCAAGAAACATTTATTGTGTACAATTGTACAAAATATTTGTGTACAATATCTCTTTTTCAGGATTCCTTGATGAATATTAAATAAATGCAGCCTTGGTGAGCAGACGAAACTTCTTTTTAAAACATTAAAAATCTTACCGTGTCCAAACTTTTGACTGGTAGTGTATGTACATTTCTGAAATTACATACATTGGACAGCCACTTCCGATAACACATCACTCTAAATTGTAACGTTCACATGCATTCCCTGTAAAGCTGCTTTGAAACGATATCCATATGCAAAGCTTTATTGATAGGTGAACGTAGTCGTACAGGCATGGTCAAACAGGAGCAAACAGGTACAGCAAGGGACAGGCAGAGACGTGGTCAGGATACAGGCAGTAGATCAGGGCAGGCAGATATCGTTCACAGGTCGGATAACAATAAACAGTCCAAAGGCAGGCAGCAGGGAATCAGAGACAGGTAACCAGACAGGATCGATAATGGACAGACAGGATAAATACACGCTCAGAATTGCAACACAGGTTAACAAGACTTCGCAATGAGGTGGTGTGTGAGTGAGTCTTAAATAGTCCAAATGATAGGCAACAGGTGAATGTGGCAACAGATGATTGGTGTGGAGTGTGCATGTGACAGGCAGGGAGGATTATGGGAAGTGTAGTCCGGCAACAGACAGGTACTGACGGTAAACGTCACAGATATGTATTGTGAAAAGCGCTATACAAATAAATGTCAATTGAATTGAATTGAATTTTTACATATTAAAAAAACAAGTTGTATGTCATTTATATTACTTTTAATAAAAAAATAATCTTGTATCTGCTAATTCTATTCATCAGTGTTAAAATAAAAAAGGAAGAAACCGCATTTTCCATATTTCATTTGTGGTTTAAAAAAGAAAAAGGAATGGACACAAAAGTACACGGACCAAAATGGCACTTAATATTCAATTGTGTTAAATGACACTTGTCTATAATTCAAATGTACACAATTCAAATTCAAATCGTATTGTTATATTTCTAGCTCCATACTATAAGATATTAAGGCACAATAAACGTTTTACTAGCAGATTTCTATGGGGGAAACAGTGTAACGTGTTGTTTTTATATTCTGGGCTCATCTGCTTGCCTGCATAGTATGTATCATTAATAAGGTGTGCCCTCCAATATTACTGTCTTGATGCATTAAACCATGTTAAACGCTTTCGCGTCGAGCATTTTAGAACATCCCTTATTCGCCTATAACCTGCATGAGACAAAACATAACATAAAACATACATTCTAACCAAGACTCTCTAAGATCTGTTCTGGGAATATTTCAATAGAACTAACATTCCCAGATTGTCCCATGAATCAGAAACAATTAGTTTAAAGTAAAATAACAAATAAATGTACATGTAAAAAAGTCAAACCTGAGGAAATTTGTGTTCCAAACAGCAAACTTAGTTTTTTTCCTGCTGGATAGGCCTGTTATATAAGAGATGTGTCTTCCTTGAATTCTTTTGTTGTATTCTTTTGCCACTACATTGTGGGCTTAAATAACTGCACTCATGTTATGCATGCCAGCCATTTAGATGTTACAGAGATATTAGACATTAGCTCTCTCCTTCCAGTAAATCACATGACTTTCAGGAAAAAGACCATAGTAGAGGGTCAGGGCAGGGTTCAGCTTCCTTTGGAAAGCTGTTTTTTTAATCTGTTAGTTCTTGTTTTGATTAATTTGTATCTCCTCCCAGAGGGAAGGGGGGCGAACCAGTAATGTCCAGGGTGAGTGGGATCCTTTATAATACAACTATACAACTAATATATTGGGGGGATATTACACACACACACACACTCATAATACATACATACATATACTTTTTTTTTAATGTCTGAACACAAAAGGCTGGTTTCTGTTCATACTGTAAGAAACCACCCGTCAGCCCAAAAACAGATTCCGACAGCCTGGGCGAAGGTATAATGTGTGTATGTCTTTTCAGCGCCCCTGTGAAGTTCACTCAATTTTTAGAATTTAGTTTCAATTATACTTTAGCTGCTTGTTTAATCTGACTCCAATTTCAAATGATTATTACTCTTAGATTGTGTTTCTAATTAAGGGTTTGCGCGGATCTCACGACACAAATTCGTCAGTTTCTGATTCTTAGTCAGAGGGTGCAGAGTTTACTAATGCATCTGAGTCGAAACGCCACATGCTTGTTCATACAAAAGTGCAGTTTTCTTAGTCACGATGCTGCAACTTGCTAAGCTAGTGATAGACAGAAATCTGAAGGTCTCACATGATGTGCAACATGCTCCTTTCATTGAGCCTTTAGTTTTTACCTATCCTGACGCAGATTTGCGGAAATATGGACTCCAATTAATCTACTGGTCATAATGATTTCAGAAGAATCCAGAGTAAATCAATGTAAAAAAAATATATATATATATATATATATATATATGTATGTGTGTGTGTGTGTGTGTGTGTGTAATATCCCCCCTAAGATATTAGTTGAATGTTTAGTTATGGTTGTATTGTAAAGGATCCCACTCACCCTGGACATTACCGGTTCTCCCCCCCTGCCCTCCGGGAGGAGATACAAATTAATCAAAACAAGAACTAACAGATTAAACAAACAGCTTCATGTCATCCTCCTCTCCCTTCCCTCCTTTCACTTCCAAACAGGATGGTGCAATAAATCTGTCCATGAGACAGGTGATATACTGACATACAGGTGATTATATGTATATACACATATACACATGTACACATATGTGTGTCTACATATATTGTTACAGCACTATAATGTTTTCTTTTTGCACAAGCTATTGTACACATTACAACAGTTAACGTGTTCAATAGTCAAGTTTTCCAGATTTTCATTTCAGCTCTGCCCAAACTTGAAAATGGCTTTCAAAGTCTGAAGGATGCAAGAGGACAACTCATCGAACTTTACTGTTTTTTATTTACTTCTGTTTGCAGAGGTATTGGCAGAAGTAATAGAAGAAGCAGCAGTACAGTAGTTGCGGTAGGTGATAATCTTTAAAAGGTAGATTCACAAAGAAAACAAAAACAAAATATGCATTAATATAAATAAAGGTTTTAATTAAACCAACATTTAACCATCATTAATCACCATCAACATATTAACTATATGTAACCCCTACCCAGGTCCTTCTCGCCCCGCTCTGTGCAGGCTTCGAACCTGGGTCTCTGGCATGGGAGTCGGACACTCTAACAAGGAGGCTAAAGGCTGCAACCCCTAGTGTCAGTTGCTAGAGCATCTCTTGAGATCAGAGGAGTGAGGTTTACTTGCACAGTTCTTACTAGCTGTCCTCTGTTACGCTCACCCCCCTAAACCTCACTCCCATCCGGACCACGGCACCAATGTAACTGTGTGTGTGTTGATGGAGTAATTCACACTGAGATCAGGTGGATGGTCACTCAAGGTTGCTTTACTGGGCCTGGGATAAGACTGGTACAAACAGGACCAAAAGCTGGTCAAAATACAGTGCATTGATGTTGATTCAAGTCAGCAGGATGAGATATGCTGCTGATTACACATTTTTACAAAGTGATCGTAAACATATAGTGGGCAAAATTCTAAATAAAACATTCATTAAAAAAATAAAATATAAATCACTAATACAGTCAATTCACATTAATACAGAGAAACTATGTACTTAAGTGACCAATATTTTACATATTGTATATAAATGAAATACAGAGAGAAGAACGCAGCCCTAAAATGGTGCAGTTACACACTTCGGCAGGTGCGAGAGCATACAGCACGTGTGCTAATAGCTAACACTAGGGCTGATATTATTTTTAGGGCTGATATTTTACTTTAACACAGAACATGATAAAACCGAATAAAACACATACCTGGGACAAACACGACCAAAAGGCTGATTAGAATACAGTGCATTGATGTTGCATGAGAAATCTTAAATTAAATAAACAGAAGTTCGGAGTTCACAAGCAGTCTTCATCGTTAGTGATGTGACATTTGAACCGAGGCTTCGAAATTTGTGTCGAGCATAAATGGGCGTGCCAGATGAAGCCTTGATTCGAGGCTTGTGTTGTGAATGTAGAAATCATGTGACCGATGACAAACGAGGCCTCGGTTTGTGTGGAATACGTCATCGGTTCGGTGTGAGTGTCACTTCTGGATAAACGGGGTTCGAAACACGCGCCACCTTGTGGGTGTTTTCAGGAGTAGTAGAAGCAGCAGTAGTAGTAGAGTGTCACAGAGTTGTGTCATTGTCGTTATTGTATTATTAGGGCTATATTATTACATTATATTAGGTTATATTAGTGTTAGTATATTGTTATTATTACTTATATTAGTTATATTATATTATTGTTATATTAGATAAGATTAGTTGGATTGCTTTGGATTTTTGGATTTGGACTGGACTGCTTGTTGATTTGGATTGCCCTTTTGGATTTGTTTGCTTTTTTGTGACCTCTTAATGGAGCCAGCAAGAAAGAGTAAATCCTCCCCTGTCTGGGAGCATTTTGAAATGGTTGCTCACAATAAGGTATGTGTAATTGTTATATTTTACTGTCTTAATATAATTATAATCCTCACTATATGGCTGTATAATCTTTCATGTCTATTATTTCATGTTTCAAGGTGAAATGCTTGCTGTGCCAGAAGGAGCTGACATACAGCAATAACACCTCCTACATGCTCAGGCATTATCGAGCACTGCATGAACATGCAGAAACTACTAACAATCCACACAGTACTCAAAGTAATACATAATATTTTATTTTATTTTCAATAAGGTGTTAGGCTCCTACAATACACCAGCTTTGTATTTTATTATAGATTCCAAAAAAGAAATGGTAAATGAGGCCTTGGTAAACATGGTCGTCAAGGACTACCAAGCCTTTTCCATTGTGGAAGATGCTGCATTTAGGGAGCTCCTGCATGTGTTGGATCCTACTTATGTTATCCCGGTGTAACCTAGGTTACTATAGCCCATGTCAAGCCTATAAAAAAGGAGAAATTTAAAATGCACACGTAAACAATTTTATTGATTTATTTTAATGTTTAAAGAATTAAATATTGTTGAAGAAATATAGAAAATGTCACAAATTGAAAAAATAATTAAACAATTAAGAATAGCTCCGCCCTTAGTGTGTTGCGTCATCTCTCGCGCTGAGTAGAGGTGAACAGTCTCTCATCACGGAGTGAAGTGAAATGGCTGCTTGAGCAGTGATGCATGTTAATCGCGGTTCTAAAGTCCATAAAGTAAGTGAGAAATGCTAGATTAATTATTGAAATGTATAGTTTGAAACATCGTTAACAGGAAAATGTTATTTAAGTGGTTCTAATTGCGTTTGTATTGACTTTAAGGATTAAGTGAGAAGTTGAGCTGATTCGTCTGACGAAAACAGCATAGAGCAGATGTCCTTGATACATCGATATTATTTCTGATCTTTGTCGATTAATCCTTGGTAAGTGAACTCATAAATCACCATATTTGGTTATGATTTCTGCATTTTTCCAGTCTTTTGTAAGTCAACTGTTCTTAAATGATACTGTGAAATATGTTGAGAAATGAGTTCATATGTGAATTTATCATCTAAATTAGCTGTTTATTTGTGGTTTAAAAGTGTTTATGTCCGTTTTCTAACTTTATGAGCGTGATGAGTGTAACGTGGAGCTCGTGGAGTTTTTGCTAACTGTGCGGGCCATGTGCTACGAGCTACAAGCTAATTGAGTGCACATACTTCACTCTTAAGACGTTATTCTTCATTAATATAGTTATATTTATGTTAAATAAGTGTTGAAATGTGTATTGATGCATTTTGGAGCATTTATTGTGCTGAAAATGATCATTTGAAATGTTAATGCCGTTAAATGGGAATTAATTGTGATTTTTCTGCCTTGTCTTTGCAAGGTTGAGTTTTTTTGTTTGTTTGTTTGTTTTTTTTTTGTCTTGTCCTTCTTCCCTTTTCTCTATCTTGATGTTCCGGTCCTTCTACATCTCTCTTTGAAATTGAACGAGGAGTTTCTTGGAGTTCTGAGTTAGAACCATTTCTGCCATCAAGGAGGAGTGCTCAACATTGGTGGAAACTGGTGGGCCAACCTGGTTTTCCCGAGCTTGGACAACATTTCATTGTTTCTTCGAAGTGGTAGGATCACACGTATTCTGTGAACAAGAACTATTTTTCCTTTTTCCCTCTTTTCCATTTTTGTCATCTTGGAGTTGCGTATCTGTGTTCTTCAACACTGAAACAGGACACTGAACTGAGCTAAACTCCTGTTTAATTTGCTTGAGTCATTTCCTTCAAAGACAATTCATTGAAAAGGACTCTGATTCTGTGTCATCGGACATTTTTCTTGAACATTGTCCCATTTGCTGTTATTTTTGTTTGTTTTTTTTCATTTTTTTTTTTATTTGAAATTGTTCTGAAAGGAAAACACAAGGGTTATTGAATTGGTTACCATTTTATATGGGGAAAAAATAAAAAGTTGTTTAAAGGTATATAGCTAACCAAACCGATTAGAAATTAAACCGAGTAAATTAAGAATACTAAAGCTAATTAAAGAATAACAGACTTAATTAAATAACTAAACTACTATAATATAATAAAATATAAAATAAAATAATATAATATATAAATATTATTATATAAATAAGTACAGAATTAAATAACACACAAAGAGTCATTATAAGAGTAAAAAGCTTTATTTGAAGAGTTAAACAAAAAGGGTTCTTTTGTGAATTGTATTGTTGTTTTTTCTGTTTAATTTTTTTTTTTTTTTTTTTCTGTCATTTTGGGATTTTTCCAGTTGTTTTTTTTCCCCAACAAAACAATTTAATACAAGAAATACAAAAGAAAAAATACTTACCTTTTCAATTATAATTCTGTCTTCTGTCATTATTTCCCTTGTCTTGCTGCAACGCTGGCTCAAGAGCGAACATAGACTTCTGATCTGGTCCAAAGCATTAGAAAGTGGTTTATGTATATTGTAGGTCACGTGTGCTACACCAACTCGAAAGGTATGTGATTAATAAAGTGGTTTATAATTATTTAAGTAGTTAAAATTGCGAGTAACTGCATTTATTTTTAATTGCAGGCTTTGAAGGTCATGGTTGATAATAAATACAAGGAGGCTAAGGAGAAGGCCAGAGAGCAGTTGCAGAAGCCTTACGTTTGACGTGGACATCCCTACACATGAAATTAGATCCAAATGTAGGAAACTTGTGACCTATTTCCGAACCAGCGCTACAGCAAAAGAAAGACTGGTCCAAGTTCAGGAGCAGATGGGGAGACCAGTTCTGAAGCTGATAATTGAAGTGGACACTCACTGGAGCAGCACTTATAACATGCTGAAATAGCTCTATCAGCTGAGAGAGCCAGTGGGGGCAGCCCTTGCCTCTCTAAGGACTGACATCCCCCCTCCTGCTGCCTTGGAGTATGAGGCAGTCCAAGATGCCTTACATGTTCTTGCCCCTTTCCACCAGGCTACAGTAGAGCTTTCTGGGGAGAAATGAGTGTCTGCCTCCAAAGTTATACCTTTGATGAAGATGCTTAATCATGTTGTAACAAGTAAGCTAGAAGGCCTCAAGTCCAATTTAACAAGGCAGCTAGGTGACAGCCTGGTCCGGAGGGTCAGGGAAAATGCAGTACATTTTGAATCATTAAGTGTGTTGACCATACCCACGTTAATGGATCCCAGATTAAAAAAACTGGGATTCTTAAGCCAAGGGAAACTACAAGAAGCAGTATCAAGATTAAAATCAGAATGTGCTACTGTAATCAGAAGTTCTGGTGTCCATTCTGCTTCCACCAATACACCACCAGCTCAGTTGCCAGCCTCTTCAGAAGCAGGTCAATCTACAAACAACAGTAAGTAGTATATTTCTTTGTTGTGTGAATTTTCACATAAGTGATTAGTACTGTGAACCATTTTTAATGGAGTTTTTCTCTTTGTACCTCTATTATTAGGTGACCTTTGGCATCTGCTGGATAGCACGGTCGATCACAGTAGAAGGAGCTCAAGTGCAACAGCAGATGGTACTGTTGAAGTGGACCGATATTTATCAGAAGTGAATCTCACAAGATCTGAGGATCCACTAGTATATTGGGCTCAACAGAAGCATCTGTATCCTCACTTTTACCAGCTGGCACTGGCATTCTTATGTCCCCTCGCATCCTCTATTCCTTTGTGAAAGGATCTTGTCCAAGGCTGGAGAAGTTTTGTCCAAGAAGAGGACTCATCTAAACCCCAACACTCTTCAAACAATTCTGTTCCTCAATAAAATCAATTATAATCCTTCCTTCACCCACCCCAAACTGCTGTGTTGCAGTCTGCTCCATATTCCCAGTCCCATAAGCACTACACTGCACTAAAACAGTTCACTGCACCAAAAAACGGTAACAATTCTTAACTTTTCCCACCCCAGACTGCTCTGTTGCAGTTTGCAGTATTACACTCCCTCCACAATAATCACTGCACTCAACACAGCATCAATTTTGTCGCTCATACGGTCACTATCCAAACAATTTATGAATAATTAATTAACTGTGTGTGTGTGTGTGAGAGAGAGATAGTCGTCTCTGCACAAGTAAAGTCAGACAGAGAAAGATACATATTTTATTTTATACCCAGGCAATGCACAAATGTATGCTCAGGTCACAGGCTCAGGATTAATTGATTTGTCTGCTATTTCTTTGCACAGTAGCTAGGTGTCACTAGTGAGCAATGCTGGTGAAGCAGTGGGCTGCAAAGCCTCAGTGCTTCATGAGGCTTCATTTGCCCATCACTACTTATCATCACAAATAACAGATATTTGACTTGACTAACACAACTAGGAGCTGACATACAAAATAAGTAAACTTATGTGTAGTTTAAAGTTTATATTTGGCCTTGAAAACAATCCAAACTTAGTTTTTAAGACGGAGCAAACATTGATGTGACCTAGCAGCAGGGAGAGAGACTCTGCTGATGATAGCCAATGGCAAGTTTTCCCAATTTATGCGTGAATTCAACTAACATTATTTAAACTCCATTACATATAGTCAACTAAATCAAATGCCTTGACAATAAATTATAATGTTGACAAACTTAAACCACAACTTTCAAACTCAATTGTTCAACACAATCATACAAAACTTAGCATCACCGTACTGTAGTGATGGGACGGTTGATACCAGGGCTCCAATGCTTCGACTCAGTTTCAAAAGCACAATTGTATCACACACTGTACAGATGCTTGAATCGAAATTACAATACCACGTGATTGATGACGTTTGAAGCTTCGAACGTCAAGCAGTATCGGAAAGTTGGGACAGCTGGTTTGAAAAAATTGGCGCTTCACCTGATACATAAAAGGAAAAAGCATTTAATCATGTTTTATTGCTGGGGTCTCAGAGACCCCGAGCAGAACATAAGGGTTAAACAGCTCACCCAAAATATTTTTTCAACTACTCCTGTCAATTATGATCACATCATTATATATTTTATATTATTGATCAATATGTGAATCCATTGACCAGGCTACACGACACGAGTTGTGGTCTCATTGTCACAAATGAATTTAGATGAGATTAGATAGAATTATGTCCAAGACGAGTGATTCCGTATATCACAGACTTCTAAAGCTTTGTCTGGTCACGTGCTTTTTCAAACCGTAGATCTGCTCCCCGATTTGTTAGATATGGTGGAGAAAACAAGTCTGACCACCAGATGTCGCTAATGCGCACTTTCCCATCATTACCATACTGTAGCAAATTCCATCAAATAAGCTGAAACACAATACTGACATTTTGACAACTTCAAAGTTGATATTTTACATTAACATAACTGTTGAAGTAATTAACAATGTTCATACAAGTTGCGTCTTCATGCTTGAATTTGAGCTGAATGTGTGAAAGTCATTTGTATGTCACTGAAGAGACCTTCTTCAAACTTTTCTACCAGCATGTGCTCTTAGAGGTGCACCACTATATTGTTCCCACCTGGAAACACAACCTATCAGGTTCCAGCTTAGCCACCACACTGCCCTTTTCAGGAATTTCTGAACATGAAGGAACTTGAAGTCAATACTAACTCTTTCTTGACACAACACATATATTGAAAAATATGAGACAGTATATTTACTAATATAATATAATATAATATATGTAATTTTACATACAGGAATAGACTTCATAACATAGATGTGATAAAATATGGTACTGCATGGGTATAAATATATTGCACATATATTTCTTATGTTTTATAATTATTTCATAATTTCAATTTGGCAAGCACACCTGCATGTATTAAAGTATTTAGCAAAGAGACTCACTATGCTGAAGAGCAAAGTAATGGCTTACTTTAGAAAAAAACATAATTATAGTCTTAATGATGTTCGGCCAATCATCAACCTAACCACAGGCTCTATTCTCCAGCACAATGGTATCCCCAAAAACTCACACAAACCTGAAAACTTTTAAATAAAAAATAATAATAATAATAATAATAGAACATCAAACACTGACAGATCTCCTCCTATATTAATACTGAGCAAAACACATGAAATAACACTTAATTTTAACATTTACTCTCCTTTAACAGTCAGAAGCAAAGCATGCTGGGAACATCTAGGTTACTAATGTAACCCCCATTCCACGAAGGAGTGAACGAAGATGTTACGTCGATACTGATGTAATGGCAAGACCCCATTACATCAGTATCGACATACCGTTGAATGTGACTGACTGAATGGGAACTAGAAATCTTCTGTAACTCATTCTATTAATGTGTGTATATATGTGTGTACATATACATTCACATTTATGTGGGAAAACATGTATGTGCAATATATGTACACAATAAAGGAAAAAACTAAGAATATTACATGGTTATTTTTGTCTTCATTTCTAAATATTTTATATGTATCAATATACACAGCAAAAACTCCAGTCTTAAATGAACTCTCCTGGGAGTTTTTTTGACTCCACATTCAAGAGTGTTAAATTAGGGGGAATCACATGACGTGCTCATGAACCTCGCACTTGAGTGGAGCTCCGTACATTTGGCCCCTTTTTTGCTGATTTTTTGTTTTATTTTAAGTTTTATTCAATATTTGTACTTTACCAGATGGCACACAGTAGAAAACAGCAGGATTTGTCGCTGTCGTCTTCTCCAATTAAGAAGAGATCCAAGACACAGACCACAAGTGATACGGTTGACAAAATGGTAGCACGCTTTGAGGACATTTTAAAAACCGAGTTGAAGGTGATGTGGAGTGCTTTGCTTCTCACATGTCAGTTGTGCAGTCGCTATGCTCTAAACTCGATCTTCTTACAGGATGTGAGAACAAAAGAAAGTAGTCGCAGATCACGATGTGTTATTAGCCGCGCTTGAACAACAGGTGGTGGATTTACAAGACCGCAACAGGCGCAGCAATCTGCGTCTGGTTGGACTGCCTGAAGGATCCGAAAAGGACGACCCTATGGGTTTTTTTTTTTTTTGAAGAGATCGCTGCCAATGTGGCTCTCTTCTCTAGGGGGTAAGGAGATTGAAGTGGAATGAGCTAGGGCTGGGCAATTTGTTAAAGGATTAGTTCCCTTTCAATTTTCCTGATAATTTACTCACCCCCATGTCATCCACGATGTTCATGTCCTTTCTTCAGTCAAAAAGAAATTAAGGTTTTTGATGAAAACATGGATTATTCTCCTTATAGTGGACTTCAATGGCCTCCAAACGGTTGAAGGTCAAAATTACAGTTTCAGTGCAGCTTCAAAGGGCTTTAAACGATACCAGACGAGGAATAAGGGTCTTATCTAGTGAAACGATCAGTCATTTTTGAAAAAAATGTAAATGTATATGCTTTATATAAACAAATGATCGCCTTCCAAGTGCTTCTGCCAAAACCGCACTTTCGTATTCTTCAAAAAGCTTACGCTGTATGTCCTACACCTTCCCTATTCTACTTATGGAAAAAATGTAACTGGCGCTGCGTTCGTTCCGTAAGTAGAATAGGGAAGGCGTAGGACATAAAGCATAAACTTTTTGAAGAATACGAAAGTGCGGAACCACCATTTTCCACGTCGTTAAACTGGCAAAAGTGGATTCGGACACGTTCAATATCGAACACGAATGTCTCTCTAACTGCTGCAATAGTATAAAACTCTACTGATATTTTAATAACAATTAAATATAATAAAAGCATATTTTGGTACCTTTTGGAACTTGGAAGGATTCAGTTTCAGCTCTGGCTCATATTTGTTATCTCAAACATATTCTCAAAACGTCTTCAGAATCAACATTTTGATCGCTGACAGCTTCTTCACCAGATCCACCATCAAGCGTTTTGGGAGCCTGAAAAGGCAAACTTTAGAAAATGGGTTTCAAAGTGCAAGTTTTTAATTTCTGTTACAAATTTGTGAAAACTATGATGTACTGCTCATGCATATTACGTGTTTCTTTGCAAAGTGACATCTCCAGCTACTGTTCTGGCATTCTTAAAGCATTTTAGTCGTTTACACAGAGTTAAGGACAACATTTCTATCTCTACGCGAAAAAAGCGAAGGACAAACTTTTTCGGTTTTAATACACTGTTGTCATGTAAACATACCCTAAATACAATGTTCTGTCATGAAACTGTAGATGGTGCTGGCTAATAGATCCTTGACCCAATCTGCTTACAATCACATCATTCTCTTGAATTGCATCTCCTTGTCTCAGTGTCTCTTCTGTTGTGGTCTCAAAGAAAACTCTCAAAGTTCCAGGTCTCAAAAGCGTTAACTTTATTGTCAAGCAACAAAGTGAGATGCCAGCTGTTCATCTGAATCTGTTTCTGGCCAAAGCGTAGTTCTTATACATTTTACATCAAAGTGGCATAATTCTCTGGTAAGATTCACTCCTACAGTTCTTTCCTATTATCTCATTTACAGGTGCTCTTCTCCCTTTCTCTTCCTGGAATCTCCTAAGTACTCCCCAACATGTTCACCACAGCCACTTCATTCATTGGCTATCTTGTTCTCTTTGTAGGGGTGGGCGACTGCCAACTAATCTTCATCTTTTGACTTACTCCCTAATTGTGGAATTCTGCCAATTGATAGTCAACCCTTTCTCATAGGCAATCAACACTCTCCAGAAACAAGAAGCCTTCACGTGACACTTTTAATAATAGTCTTATTCATTTCACAGCCACCTGTTGTCTAGTGGAAAAACCCCAACAAAATATGCTTAGTGGCCAAGCTAACTATCAGATACATTTGACCCTTGTACATTTGACCCACAGTCACGTAGGCCATGAGGCCTCAAAACACTTATGGCTTGTATAGTAAGCAAACTAATTCTACAATTGTTTTCTATAGGATAAATAAAATATTTCATCAATGGCAGCTATTATCAAGAGCAGCAGCAGTGTAGCAGATATATTCTTCCAAGACCAAACACATTATCGTTGACATATTCATTACCATGCCAAACCCTCCAAGAGTTGTCATGACAGAACTACAAATTTCTGTTGTGAAACCAGATTGCCAAGGTCCTTAAAGGATTAATTCACTTTAAAATGAAAATTACCCCAAGCTTTACTCACCCTCAAGCCATCCTAGGTGTATATGACTTTCTTTTTTCTGATAAACACAGTCTGAGAAATATTAATAAATATCCTGACGCATCCAAGCTTTATAATAGCAGTGAACAAGGTTCACGAGTATGAGCTGTATCCAAGAAACTGCATCCATCCACGTCCATCCATCATAAACATAGTCCACATGGCTCCAAGGGGTTAATAAAGGCCTTCTGAAGTGATGCGTTTGTGTAAAAAAAAATCCATATTTAACAAGTTATGAAGTAAAATATCTAGCTTCCGCCAGATGTACGCATTCAACGTACAAAGAAATTGTAAAACTCATGCAGTTCAAAACGCTTACACTACATCCTACGCCTTCTGTATTTAACTTACGGAAAATGCTTAGAATGCTTAGAATTAGCTTAGAAGGCCTTTATTAATCCCCCGGAGCTGTGTGGAGTACATTTATGATGGATGGATGTGGATAAAAACACTTTCTCCAGCTCATACTCATTGGTCCCGTTCACTGCCATTATAAAGCTCGGCTCCATCAGGATATTTATTAATATTTCTCTGATTGTGTTCATCAGAAAGAAGAAAGTCATTTACACCTAGGATGGCTTGAGGGTGTGTAAAGCATGGGCTAATTTTCATTTTAAAGTGAACTAATCCTTTAACCCAAACTGCTGGCAATTCCATCATTCTCTTTAGGGCAGAGCTTATTTCCTGCAATGAGCTTACAGCAGCGTAGCAGATATAATAATAATGTTATATGAGAGGGGGTCTTTAATAATTTTGAGTGGATTTAAAAAAAAAAAAAAAATATATATATATATATATATATATATATATATATATACGAATCACGGAGTTCGTCTCTGTGACAAAGCTTGAGACGCAAGTCTCGGGTTGACAGCCACACCCACTGACCAGGCTGGTACTCGGGACCAGGGCGGCGATGCCAATCAGCCTGCTCTCTGAAGTGGCGAACCGCACGTTGGAGGTGGACATGAGCTCGGTTCCAAGTTGCTTCACTCCTGTTCATCCAGTCATCGACTGCAGGGACATCGGTGGGCTCCCCCGACCAAGGGAAGAGAGGTGGCTGAAAGCCAAGTATGCACTGGAAGGGGGTTAATCCCGTAGCCTCCTTTCGTATAGAATTCTGAGCGTACTCCGCCCACATCAGATACCGAGCCCAGTCATTTTGGTGTTGGCTGCAGTAGGAACGCAAGAAGCGGGTGAGCTCTTGGTTGAGGCGTTCGACTTGGCCGTTAGCGTGAGGATGGTATCCGGAAGTGAGACTAACATTGATGCTTAGAGCTTGGCAAAAGGATGACCAGAGGCGAGAGGTGAACTGTGGGCCCCGGTCTGAGACTATGTCCTCGGGCAGCCCGTAGATCCGGAAGACCCAGTTGCAAAGATGCTCGGCGGTTTGCATGGCGGTTGGTAGTTTGGGCAGTGGAATGAAGCGACAGGCTTTGGAGAAGCGGTCTACAACAGTCAGTATGGTGGTGTAGTTGTTAGAGGGTGGCAGATCTGTGACAAAGTCTATGGCTATGTGGGACCAGGGATGATGAGGCAAAGGTAGTGGTTGTAGCAGGCCAGCGGGTACCAGATGTGAGGGCTTATGCATATTGCAGATGTTGCATTGCTTGACAACTGAGTAGTGTCCTTAATGAGGGTTGCCCACCAGAACCGGTTATGTAGCAGTTGGATTGTGGCTGTGATACCCGGGTGCCCAGATGCAGGCAGGCTATGGACTTGCTCTAGGAGACGGTGACGGAAGGTTTCTGCGAGCTCCGCCTGCAATTCATGTGTTAACCCTCTTCGAAACAGAACTTTCAGAGTGTCACTCACCCAGTTAGTTTGCGCTGCAAGTGTACGAAAGGTAAGAGCATACTCAGCCGCAGTCATCCTTCCCTGGGTTAACTCCAAAAGACGATCGCCAGCCCCTTTTCCCCCGCTGGGATGATCGAAAACCTCTCTGAAACGTCGTAGGAAGGCTTCGAATGATAGGAAAGCTGACCCATCCTCTCTCCAAACCGCCGTAATCCATTCCAGAGCTTTGCCGGTAAACAGAGAGCAGACAAAGGCGATTTTCCCTGCCTCAGTGGTGTATAATGTGGGTTGTTGACTGATAAACAGAGAGCATTGAAGAATAAATCCCTTACATTTGGCTGGGTCACCGTCAAATCTCTCTGGAAGCGACAGGTGGGGATTCCCCTGAAATGGCGTCTCAACCGCGTGCGTAATGGCGGTCGTGGTGGATGGTGGCTACGCCGTCGGGGCTGAAGTATGGAGACTCTGTAAGGCTTTTACCAGCTCCTCCGTGAGAGAGGTGAGACGATTCAGTTGGTGCTGGTGGGCGGCGAGTTGGCTGGCCTGAGCAGACATCGAAGCACACAGATGTGAGAAAGCCGCTGGATCTTGTGATGGCGAGGTCTTCTGTAACGACTCGTCACTCGGAGTGGGATCCATAAGCAGCTTTATTGATAAACTCGTGGTCAGGCAGGCAATGGTCAACAGGGGCAAACAGGAACAGCAGAGAATAGACAGACTCGTAGTCGTTAAACAGGCAGTAGATCGGGGCAGGCAGATAAGAATCACAGTCCTGCCTGTGTCCTGGACTCTGTTAGATATTTGGATTATTTGTCCTGTGGTTTTGACCATTTGTCTGTTATGTGGATTATGATTGTAGATTACACTTAAAGGGGTCATGACATGAGAAATCAAAATCTTTTGGCTTATAAGAGGTCTTAATGTTCAAGTTCGATAACTTGATGCGTACTTGTCATGAATAAAAAAGCATTTTTAAAATCAAGCTGTAAAAAAACTTAGTTTGGATCCGAGGTGGCATGTGATGCCACAGGGACACAGTCATTTGTAACAGGTTATAAGTTACTTGATAATATGTTAAAGGGATCATGAATTGAGAAATCAAATTTTCCTTTCGACATATAAGAGGTCATCATCATCAGGGCCACCGGAGCAAACTACTGGGATGGTGCCATAGCACATGTGATAAAGGGATGAACTGCGCTTTTCTTAAAGGTAGGGTTGGTCATTTTCAGAGAGAGGCTAGCAATAGCGAGCTGTCTTTGAAGGACCCCAAAGCCATGCCTCCTTCAAAACACATGATATGTAAAAACATATGTTGACAGGCAGCCCACATAGCCATGTTTTTCTGGCTCAGCCCAGGGCCACTTTAATGACATTTATGTCTGTTGAACAGCCACTGTCCTTCTAAATTCAGTTAGTCTTTATAATATAGTTTTGCGTCATATGGTGGAGCTTGCTTGGCTTGTGTATCTAATTATCATTGCAGCTTAATAAATACAAATAAGTGCACAGTCTAGCATTGTCCCAACACTCTTTTGTATGTCTTTGTATTAACAACTTTGAGTAAAATATCCTTGAGAAATTTAAGGCAATTGTTTTACCTCAGGTTTTCTAATTACACTCAAGTATTTTACAGTGTAAATATTCAGTATGGTGCAGTAGCCCACTGCACCAGCTAATGGAAAAGGGCCGACCCTTCGTCTGGGATAAGATATGTGAGGCTGCCTTCAACCGCTTGCGTGAGGTACTCCAGTGTTAGCATACCCTGATCCAGGCCAGCCGTTCATCATTGACACAGACACCAGTAATGTTAGTATTGGTACGGTGTTATCCCATGATGATGGAGAACATGTCATTGCATATTTTAGCCAGGCCCTAAAGAAGGCAGAGAGAATCTACTGCGTTACCTGCCGAGAGCTTCTAGCAGTGGCCCTACCTGTACAGGAAGAACTTCCGGCTGCGTATCCATCACCTGGCTGTTAAGTTTCTGAAACCCTGAGGGTCAGGTGGCTCAGTGGCTGGAGATTCTCCAGGACTATGATTTCAAAGTGGAGCACCGGGCCGGCTGGCATCATGGAAACGTGTATGCCCTGTCCCGCCGCCCCTGTGAGGTGATCGACTGCCGAAAAATTCAGAAGCAGGAAGAACGAGAAAAGACCACAGATGCAGGTAGACGGAGGGGATGAGGCCTGAGGCCTGCAACCCCCTAGAACCTCATGAGTTGCAATGGCAGCAGGAAGCAGATCCCACCCTAAAGAGACTGCGTGAGTGGCTAGTAGCAGGGCAGCAGCCTGAGCAGCAGGAGATAATGGCTTTCGGACTGGAAGTGAAAGCCTATTACTGCCAGTGGGCCACCTTTACTCTCTGTGACGGTCTGCTTTACTGTCAGTGGCAGACACCCGACGGTGAGGCTAGCTTACTGCAGCTGCTAGTTCCCCGCTCCTTGCGGCGGCAAGTCCTACGGCTCATGCATGGTTCAGTGGGGCAGGGGATTTTGGAGTGTCAAAGACCCTGCTAAGATTGAGAAGCCAGTTCTATTGGGCAGGATGCCGGCTGGATGTTGAACTCTATGTCCACTGCTGTGACGCATGCACGGCCAAGAAGGGACCCACACGGCGAAATCCTGGGCCCCTTCCCGGTCACAGAGGCTGGGAACCGTTACATCCTAATTGCCATGGACTACTTCACTAAGTGGCCAGAGGCATATGCAATATCCAACCATAGTGTGGCCACCACAGCAGAGAAGTTGGTGGAGGAGATGTTCTGCCAATTCTGAGACCCAGATGAGATCCACAGTGATCAGGGACATATTATCGAAGCTGAAGCGTTCCCAGAAGTGTGCCGACTCCTGGGGATACACAAGACACATACAACTCCCCTTCATCCGCAAAGCAATGGATTGATGGAATGCTTCAACCATACCCTGACCACCCAGCTAGCCATCCTAACCAGTGAGCACTGGGACCAGCACATACCCCTGGTTCTCTGGGCCTACCGATCAGCAGTTCAAGAGTGTACGCGGTGCAGATGTGATCAGTGACACAAACCATTTTATGATGCTTATATCTAAACAAGTAGCAAGCATCTCATTTTAGCCTTTTTTTAACACAACAAACATTTTCTAAACACAGTGTTAAAGCAGCAAAAAAAGTTATTCAAAAAATTCAATGATCAAGAGCACAACTAAAGGAAACGGTATTCACAAAAATGGTGACTTTAAAAATAATTATTTTCAATTATAAATAAATATGTGAAGCTGGTAAAGCTGTTTTTAGAGTTGTTTAATTATCCTCTGCTGAGATCTTGAGATCTTTATGTTAATTGTTTTCAGTTGATTGTTTCAGTGGCTGACATCAGATCAATTATTATTTGCAATAGAAATGAATTTTAAAGTTTTCAAACGAAACATGGCTGAAACATTTAAAATAAAATAATTATTTACAATTGACATAAAATAAAATAATTATTTATTTGGTTTAACTAAGAAAATAAGTCAAATTAGATTAAATGAACATGAGCTGTGCTATTGAGAAAAGTTCACTACTTTCGTAGTAACAGACTGACAGGCAAGAGAAAAAATTGTTGGGTTTGATATTAACAAAGTTAATGATAAATAACCAAACAGGTTACTTCCAAGATAACTGGGGTTTCTTACATTTATTGTGAGGAGAGAGGAATTGTTAACAGTCAGAACAGGCAAAAATGAAAGCAAAATTAACTTCAGGGAAAGGCCAGGCCAAAGTAATAAACAAAAGATAACTACCTTAACTATCTAATGGCCTGCCAGCAGAATACAGCGTTTTAGTCATTTTCACGGATTTGTATGAATGGGGATCGTTTTGACAATAGTGTCGTCTGTACATGGAAAACTCAAAGGAAAAACTTCTCCATTTTAAACATATCGTTGTCGTGTAAACGCACTAACCTTTTGACATGCACAGACATCAAGAATCAGCATATGAATCTCAACAATGGTGATAATCAACAAAAAGCTGAAGCTGCTGCAATGCATGCTGGGTATTAATGAAGTATTTTATATATCCTATAGAAAACAATTGTAGAATTTTCTTACTATAAAAGCTATACACTATTACTCTAGAAGTGTTTTGAGGCCTCTTGGCCTATGTGACTATAAGGGTCAGATGTGTCTGAGAAGTTAACTTGGCCACTAAGCATATTTTGCTATTAAATTTCCACCAGGCAACAGGTGGCTGTGAAATGAATAAGATCATTATTAAGGGTGTCACATGAAGGCTTCTTGCCTCCGGGGAGTGTTGACTGTTTTGATACAATGTTTCATTTGGCCAATGGAAAAAGGGTTGACCATCAATTGGCAGAAGGCCCATGAGAGATTAAGTCAAAAGATGTATAGTAGTTGGCAGTCGGCCACCCTTACAAAGAAAATTATCTCTTACATAAGCAACACCTGCAGTTTAATTGGTGAAGTGACTGTGGTAACAATGTTGGGGAGTACTTGGGAGACTCCAGGAAGAGAAAGGGAGGAGAGCACCTGCAAGTGAGAATATGGGAAAACTGTAAGGATGGATATTACCAGCCAATGATACTACTTTGGTGTGTTTTAAGAGATAAGAAAAATGTATAAAAACTGTGCCCCGGCTAAGAGAGATTCAGATGTGGAGCTGGCATCTCACTTTGTTGCTTGTCAATAAAGTTAAACTCCTGGGACCTGGAACTTCGACTCTGAGAGTTTTTCTTTGAGACCAGAACTGAAGGGACACAGAGACATCGAATTTGCCACAACAGTATCACCGTAGTACAAAACTTCCATCATGCTCTGCATGTCTAAGACTTAGTGGTAATAGTTGTTCATCTTCAGCATTGAAACATTACAGTGGCATTTGTTTAATAATTTTTTTTTTCTTTTCATATTCTGTAATATCTGAACCATGGCCAATAAACTGAATAAAAATGTCACGTTCATTCAAATGCCTTACAAGCAGAATATGTCAGCTGAACTGTTCCTTCAATCTCTTACTTCAGCAATGTGCAAGAGTTTGCTGTGAAACACTATTCCAAATACTTAAAAGCAAGTTATTCTAATAAAATTAATGGGTCAAGAGGCCAACTAAAGCAAACACTGACCACCATGATGGTGGCATCATTTTTGAACAATAAAACAATAACATCTAAACCTCAGTTAATTTTCAAAAAGAACTTCTGTAGATGAATGACAGAAATAAAGTCAGTATGGTTAGTAATAAGTGAAGCTGGTAATGCTGTTTGTGGAGTTGTTTAATCCTCCTCTGCTGAGATCTTGAGAGATTTACCCCCAGTTTCACAGACAAGGCTTAAGCTAGTCCTAAACTGCAATGCATGTTTGAGCTGTTTTAACTGAGAGCAACTTGTACTGACGTCTTAAAATTCTTGCTGATTTTTGATGTTTGTGTGAGTCAAAAAGACACAGCTGAAAATACTTTCTATATAATGAGTAAAAAAAAAAAAAAATCTGAATATGCAATTTTTATCTGAAAATTTCATAGTGCAAAACTAACAGCTAATACACTCAGAGACCAAACTCTGGATGAGATCAGTGAATCGGGTCACTATATGATGACTGAATCATAGTCAAATGTGCTTCAGAAACAGTTACAACAGCATGATAAAAAAACAGATGATATAAACTCAAGGGTCAAGAGCCCAACTAAAACAAACACTGATCACCATAATGATGACAAACGTAATTATTTTCAATAAAATGTCCACATCTAAACTTCAGTTAATTTTCGTTAAGAAGTTTTGTATGAAAGAAAGAAACTGGACTGTAATAAGTGAAGATGCTGAGATCTTGAGAGATCTGTTAGTGTTTAATGATCTGTTGATGCCATTCATTTGACATTATTTAAATAAGATTTTACTTTAATTTTAAAGCTTTTGTTCAGCACCTTGTGCTGCCAGTCATTTGACCATTTTTTTTTTACACTGACGGTGTTTGATCATAATAATTATCATAAAATTCAGAAAATAACTGTAAAATATCAGTGTTTTTCAGCTAATTAAAAACACAGGTGTTTGTTTTTCAGACTTTCCATCGACTAATATTGGTAGACACAGGAGGTTTCAAATTGTGGGTCGTGACCCATTTGTGGGTCACAGAGTGGGAAAAGGTTTGTCACATGAAGTAAACTCACTGCAGCTAAACTTATGTTTCAGTGAATGACCCAGCCAGCATAGCCTTGTGGGGCCCAGATGGGTGTCACCTAGGCTGCCTATCTGGGTCCCACCCAGACAGCACGCCAAATACGCATACTCTTTATTATATCTAATTATTTGTAAGTGCGAACTCATGAAATGTACATATATAAATAACACAGTTAGCTAACAATGTATTAATTTATGATAGAGCTCATGGAAGTAATGAATACATATCAACAATGATTAGGATATACACAAAAATTTGGAATGGTGCATGTTGAACCAGAGTTTGTCATATTCTCAGGCATCCCCAGATAAAACAGAAAAGCAAATGGAGAATAATTAGTGTAGCTGCTGTTCAAAACATTAAGCATTAAGCAAAGATAGTCATGTGCATTTGATCTGATATAACTGAGTACAAGGATATGAGATCCATTATGTGAGTGCTTGGCAAAGCATTTTTTAATCTAGATTTAAACTGGGTGAGCGAGTCTGAGCTCCGAACATTATCAGAAAGGCTATTCCAGAGTTTAGAAGCCAAATGTGAAAACACTCTCCATCCTTTAGTGGACTTAAATATCCTAGAAGTCCAGAGTTTTGTGATCTTAAAGAGCGTGAAGGATTGCAGGGTCAAGGGGCCATCCCCAAACTGTTCCCACAAATATGGGTCCATGAAATTGCTGAAGCATTAAGAGTTCCTTTCACTGGAACTAAGGGGCCAAGTCCAACCCCTGAAAAACAACCCCACACCATAATCCCCCCTCCACCAAACTTTACACTTGGCACAATGCAGTCAGACAAGTACCGTTCTCCTTACAACCGCCAAACCCAGAATCGTCCATCAGATATCGTCCATAGATATCATTTTTTGCAAGAAGGAGCACAATTGAGCAGACACAACATTTTCTAGTATTTTAGACATAAATGGAAGATTTGAAATGGGTCTGTAATTTTCTAATACATTTGGATCTAATTGTGGTTTTTTAAAGAGAGGCTTAAAAATTGCCAACTTGAATAATAACTATGTGATCTATGAAGTGTATGATGTCATTGATGTCGTCTAAAATGGGAACAGAAATGGATTCTAATACAAGTGATGAAGAGAAATGTGGAGATGCCTGTGAACTGGAAAAGAAAAACCCAGTGACCGCCCATCTGATGAGTATGTGAACAACATGCCAACAAAACCAAGTCATTCAAGAACAGACCATGCCTCGGGACTGTCATAATTGAATATGGCTATGAACAGAGATAAATGCCAAAATTTTCATTCATTTCATCAGGTTTTGTGAATATAATCTGAACATATTTTTTATGATAAATTATTTTTCATAAAAATATGACTTTTAAGGCTACAGTTATGGGTCTACAAAAGCAGTACACCCTGCAAAAGAACCTTTAGATGGTCTCTACATTTGTTCAGACAGTGAGTGAAATCACTTAAATTCTGCTACCCAACAGGCCCAAAGTTACAATATTACTACATTACCCTAAAACTTACTAAAATGTAAAAAAAAAAAAAAAAAAAAAAACATTTATCAACATCTCCTACAACAACATGTAAAAGGTTATTTTTTTCTATATTTGGGTTTTTTAGGGTTAAACTTTTTACAGAAAAACACTGTTATTTTCAGGTCACAATGGTGACCCACAAAACAGACGATACAGAAACCCTTTAAATCCCAACAGAACATTAAACATTAACAGATCTCTTAAGATCTCAGCATCTTCACTTATTACAACCCAGACTTTATTTCTTTCATACTTAAGTATGAATTAACAGAGGTTTAGATGTTAAAGTCTGATATCACCATTATGGTGATCAGTGTTTGCTTTCGTTGTGCTACTGACCTTTGATTTTTTTTAAAGTTAGTTTTTCTCAAGCTGTTGTAACTGTGTGTCTCTGATACTTGTTTGTTATGGCAAAAACTGATTCATTGATACCAGAGTCTAATTTCTGATTAAATTGTTTAATATTAGTTGTTAATTTATCCTGCCAGTACTACTACTGTGATACTCTGAAAGATTTTATAAAGTCATTTTGGAGAAAATATTTTGCCAGAATCATGTAAACCAACAAAGAAATCAAGAAGTAGTATATGAATCTTGATCCTTTCATGCGAGTTTAAAATATCCCCCAGAGTGATTTTTTTTTAAGGCAACCATTATTTTAGAATGTTTGCCCTTATTGTTTCCATGGGGTTCCATTGTTCCAGACATCATCACCTAAACCTCTGTTATTTCTCAATAGGAACATTTGTAAAAAAAAAGAAATCATGTCAAACTGGATTGTAATAAGTAAAGATGCTGAGATCTTGAGAGATCTGTTAGTGTTTCATGCTCTGTTGATGCCAGTCATTTGAATTAATTCAGGAAATACCTGTAAAATAACAGTGTTTTCTGTAAATAAAATAAAAAGTTTGAATTTGGATCTGTTCCTGCAATAACTTGAGAGAGATAGGTCAGAGAATTAAAGATTGAGTTCAACAGGAAGCAGTTCAATCAACCGCATCACAGGTGTCTCCACATGCACAAACAGCAGCTTCTTCTTTGCTGCTTTTTAAGATAAGCTGAACTGCATTAGACCTGTCGTAAATTTTCACATACAACTTTTAAATCTCATCCTAAAACAGTTCCTCACACAAAGCATCACATCCTGAAGTTCTGGATTGCAGCACAGGAATAAAACACAGTGTATGACAGCATATTAATAAAATTATGCCCCATGATAAACCAAATTATTGATTATGGTTAAATTATCACAGAAAATTTAATCAATTCAAAATTTTAAACTGTAGTATTGTTTAAAATTAATCTTTAAAATGCAAAGTCATGACAGATAAAATATTATCATTTTAAATGAAGTAAACTGTAAATCAGTCAAGTCAACTGCATTAAAGTGCACTTAATTGGCCCAGGGTCACAATCACAATTGATCTGGGCCACACTCCTCCCACCAACAATTGCCAAGATCGCTTGCTATGTGGGATGTAGATTATTAGCCTAATATCCTAATGTGACACATTCATGTACCATGTTATTTACATGATACTTCAAGGTGGTTCATGGAATACCATGGTAGCCTACATTTAAAGAAAATGGGGTAACACTTTACTTAAAGCTTTTATGTATACTGCATTATAAAGATATTGATAATGTAAGTCATAATGCATTATATCATTTCAAAAATAATTGCAACCAAAGTGAAAATGCATTATAATATTCAAAGATTTTTTTTTGTTACTTTTG
This sequence comes from Hypophthalmichthys molitrix, assembly GCA_037950675.1. Classification (NCBI taxonomy): domain Eukaryota; kingdom Metazoa; phylum Chordata; class Actinopteri; order Cypriniformes; family Xenocyprididae; genus Hypophthalmichthys; species Hypophthalmichthys molitrix. Next base: position 9,591,812 of record CM075494.1, read on the forward strand.
AAATTGGTTGTTTGTCATGTTTTAATACAATATACTTTCTAAATAAATATTATAATGTACTATAACTGGTTACAATTATCAATGAGACTATACAATGCATTATAATGTGCATTACAAGGCACAATTAATACATTACAAAAATACTTTTATAATGCATAATACATAAAGGGTTTAAGTAAAGTGTTCCCAAAAATGGTACTGGTGATTATTATGTTCAGGGGAGCAACTGTACATTTGCTGAGGGATATCTTCATCCAAAAAAAAAAAAAAGTATAGATAAAACACAATGTGCAGAAGATTTAAACACTCCAACAATTATAGTCTTTAATGTCAGTTTTAAACGTCCTATTAAATATTAACACATTTTCAAAAGAGGATGAGTTAAATGGTAGCACAAGTCACCATAAAATGTACAAGTGAAGTTTCTGACCACAGTTTCCTAAATGTTTCAAATTCAGATCAGCATTTGCAACCCTGCAGTTTCTCAAATGCCACTTTTTCCTACACAAAACTCAGAGAATAAAGAGCAAGACTGAATTATAAGTAGGTTATAATGAACGTCATTCAACTTTCCAGAATGAAAAGACTTGTACATGAGTAAAGATTGACTTGTGCAATGATTATGTCTAAAACTTGGTTACAGTGCAAGTCATGGTTGTGAACATGAAACACATACGATGTTTCTGAACATAATTACAATAAGATGATAATAAATAATAATAATAATAAAATAATTTGTTCAACGTCTTTTTTTTTAAAAATAATCTGCGATACTTATGAACACATTCCCACAAAAACTACATAGATCTAAATTTAACTGACATCTCAGTTCTGTTTAAATGGCTGGAGGAGGAGCTGAATCTGACAGTGACACCCTAACTTTACTATGTTTTAAAGTTTCACAACTGAAACACTCCTCAGTTATCATCGTTGACTGGACAGCAGACCTGAGAAATTCTCTTTGTTGAACAGTGACAACAGAGAATCCAGTGATATTTTTCCAACACAGAGTATGAAAATTCAGCAGATTTGGTTGGACTTTGTACTGAACACTGAAGTTTGCGTGATTTTCTGTGTTTCTAGAGGATAGACAAGGTAAGGACACTATTCAGTTCTGTTGACATTTAAAAAAAATATGGTAACCTTAATCCACATGTAATTTATTAAAAATGGCTCAACAGTTTCTCATGGAATATTGTTTAAGATTTTTAAAATATATACCTGAGAGCAACATTGTGTCGGCCCACATCTGGTCTGTGTGTAATCCACATGTACCAGATGTGCGCCGGATCTGGGCCACACTATGTTGCTGTCTGGGATACTACACAGTAAATTCCCTGGTGGTCTAAATTAAGTGCATTTTACTTAAGTAATATTATCTGTCAATGTGGTAATAAAAACAATCTTAATGTAAACGGAAAACAAGATTATTCTGAGTGTCTATTACTAAATGCAAATTTACAGTAGCTCCGCCCACCAATGTCACACAAGGTTAAAAACACCATGTGATTAATGACTTCAGTGGTGTAGGTAGTAGCGTGTTGGGCGTGGAAAACTAACTTGCACCGCGATTGACTGGGTTCGAATCCGCCTTTTGCCGAGCTCACTCTTCTCCCTCTTCCCATCATATATCACATCAGAAAGGCATTTATTTTCAATAAAAATAAAGAAAATGTTCTAAAAGTGGAAGTAAAGTGCCTAACGAGTGTTTAATAATGATAAAAGTATTTATAATTTTAATAAATATAATCATTTACACTCTTTTTATTGCATCCTGTTAATGTACAACAATACTGAGGTATGAATAATCTGCCAGTATAAAGTATAAATAGCATCTAATTACTATTTACACTTATTGCAAAGAACTGCTACTTTTACATAATGAATAGAACATAATTTGCAAAATAAAATAATACACTTATTATTTATTATTATTATTATTATTATATTTTGCATGTGGGATACCATGAAAATGAATAGTACTTACCATGAATAGAACTTAATGTTCTGCCAGTTTTTGTTGGGTGCTGTTGCCATGGTGAATCATAATATCGGAGTTCCATTGATCATGGTTTTTCATAGTCGTGGTGCACAAGCTTAACACAGAGTCAACCTATTCAGAGTTGATTGAACTAACTAAATTCAGCTATTCTGAAACAGAAAGGTCAGAGTCTCAGTGTAAGTCAACTCAGAGTTCAAGTTTTAACTCAGAGTTGGTTGAACCTCCTTACTGAAACGGGCCCCTGATGATAATGATCACAATCGCTGAAGAAAAGAGAAAAAACTACATCTGACTTCTAGCCACAGCCTTAGATGAAATCAACTGAAAAGACAAACCAGACTGACTTTATTTCTGTCATTTGTCTACAGTTCTTTTTGAGAATTAACAGGTTTAGATGTTGATGTTTTATTGAAAATGTCACCATTATGGTGATCAGTGTTTCCTTTAGTTGGGCCCTTTGACTTGGTTTTTATGTTAAGTTTGTGGTCTTTGTAAGAATGTTTACAGAAGCACATCATTTGTTATAAAAGAGACCACAAACAAGAGCAATTGGGTGATATGGTTTACACCATCAAGAAGAAAACTAATTGTCTAGTCTCATCCCTGACCAAAAGTGGTTGTTCATTATTGTTATTATCACCAACAGTAACTTTATGCCACAGATAAGATATTTTGAGATTTCATTTTTAAACATATTGTGGGGGAAAAATAGACACACCCACTACACTCAGAGCGAAAGACATGCCGGCACCATCATGGAAGATTCACAGCCATCAAACAAATTTTTATTATTTAAAATTAAAAAACTATCAAATTGACTGACCCAGCACTGATTTAAAAAAATAATAATAATAATAATAATTGTTTAGTGTATAAAACCCAGCAAGCTGGGTAAAAATAACCCAGCATTTGTTCTGTCCAATATTTACCTCAGAGCTGGGTTGTCAAATAACCAAAATTGTGTTGTTTTTAACCCAGCATTTTTTAGAGTGTAGAGAGAAGAGCGGCACTATCCCAGGAGGGATGGATACTATCTCTTTTCAACAGGTCAGGTCTGCCCCAAAACCTTTTCCAATTGTCTATGAACCCTATATTATTTTGCGGACACCACTTGGACATCCAGCCATTGAGTGATGACAGTCTGCTAAGTATTTCATCACTCCACCGAACAGGGAGAGGGCCAGAGCAAATTACAGTGTCTGACATCGTACTTGCGAGTTCCCACATATTTTTAATGTCAATTTTAGTGATCTCTGACTGGTGAAGTCAGACATCATTAGTGCCAACATGAATAATAATCTTAAAGTAAAAGGTTAGAGGTTGAAGTAAAAGGTCAATATATCAGTAAATATCACACTTTTTATGATTTGATGATAGTTCTGCCACTTCTATGAGTTTAAAACTGTTTTATGTTGGTGAACAGTTTAATTGTGCAACATATCGGAGTGATAGATTTAGTTTTTGCAAAATGTTGTTGTACTTCTGGTTTTCTTTCAGCATCTGTTTTTCACTATATCAACTATTTAATTTAGGAATTTGGCTAAATCAAGATGCTGCTGATCACGGAAGCTCTTCTTCTCATTTTAGCTGCTTTAGGACAGGTAAGCTTGTGTTCTAATATTATTAGTACAGACATGAATACTGATGATGTGATCATTATGATTTCTGTTGCTGTAGGATCACAGAGGATCTGCAGGACAGATACTTCCATTGGATATGGCACAAAATTCTGTTGATGATCAGTATAAGGGTTGTATAAAGAACATGAAACATCTGGTGGAGACAAAACTTCTAGAGAAAGAAAAAACTCAGTCTGAATATGAATTTGTAAAACTTTGGGAAGAGGGTGTACACAAAGCCAAAACACCACAAGATAACTTGTCAAAAAATCATTCAGTTGCTGTTTATGTTTACACACATTCACATCCACTGTATCAATTTTTCAATAATGATGTTCGTAGTCAGAAACAAAAATACAAAGACAAGACATTTAAATGGTATTCACTTCACTTTCTGTTAACAGATGCGATACAGATTTTGAAGAAAACACAAAATAAATGCTATTTCACGTATCGTGGTACTACAGAGGAATTTGATAAGAATGTTCTGAACAAAGAGGTTCGTTTTGGATCATTTACATCCTCCTCTTTAAATCAAAGTGTAGCACAAGGTTTTGGAACTAAATCTTGTTTTCAAATCAAAACTTGTGAAGGTGCTGATGTGTCACATTACTCTATATTTTCTTCTGAGAAAGAGGTGCTGATTCCTCCATATGAGAAGTTCAAAGTCATTGCTGTCAACACGAGAAAAGGTCAGAATGATCTCTGGTGTGACACTGTGTTCATATTGCACAGCTCTGGAACAAGAAGCGACCTGAACTGTGCAGTGACATCCATGGATATCAGTACCAATGCACCTTCAGTTAATTTTATTATTGTTTTTTTTGCTATTATAACTATTATTATTATTTGTTATGTAATGTATATTTTAATTAAGAAGTGCTATGGTTTGGACACTGTTAGACCTTACCAGGCTTTTAATTATTAACTGTAATCTGCAGTACTGTAAAGGTACCACACAGATAGACTGCCCTAAATTCTGCCATTTAAATTTATAAACTAATATTTATAATATGCTAATAATGAGACCATATTATTACTGTGAACTTATTTCATTTGATTCCACTAAAAATATTTTAAATAAAGAGATTTTCACTGCATCAGCAACTGCAGTCACCACCTGTTAAATAAAGAAACATGCAGCATATCATCAGTGTTTTTGGGTCTTCTCTTCTCCTGAACTGAAGCACAATGATGACCCAAAAACCTCAATTTTACGTTAAACTACCAGCAAATGTGTCCAATATATCGTTGTTTTTTTTTTACTCAGTTTATTACTATTAAAATACATTTTGTGAGTGTGTCTTTTTTTATCTTGTACCTTTAACCCTTTCAACAGGTAAATCATGTAGTGTCCAACTACAAAGAGTAAAAGTAACATTGACATGTTGCAGTAAGATAATTAAGTGAATATGTAAGTGATGATTGAGCATTAATGATAAACACTTGCTGTTAACAAGCAGAATCTATCTATTCAAAATAAGTACAATTTAAACAAATATATTGGTTTCATTGAACAAAAATATATAATGAATACTACTTAATGGAATTATGATTTAACAAAAAGATAAGTTGATATTTTTAATGTGTGGATTAATTAAAATAATTTAATTAAATCGGATTTCAGGAATGAACAATGAGCTGCTTAAAGTGTGCATTTTAACAGAAAATAGGCCTAATTCAATCTTGAGCACAATACATTAAATACAGTTGGATGTAATTTATTTCATTTATTGATTAAGTTGCATTTTCTGTATACTTTTATTTTTTGTACTGACAGTGGTTAATTAAATCTGCGAGTTATTTATATGTGAGAGAGTCAGTGGTAATTCCTATTGGTCAGTGTTAGAAGAATCAGCTTATCTTGACAGTTAGCCTGCCCTGGATCAGGATAGTTTCCCAGCATAAGTTCCTGGACTGAGCTTGATTTATGTTAAATTTGCTTTATGAAACTAAATCATTTGACACTGAGTCAGACTAACTGAAATAAGCCTGGCTTATTTGGTCAGCTTGTTTTATTAAACCCCGCAGGTTGCTGCTGGAAGAGGTGTTAATGAGGCCAGCAGGGGGCGCTGCTCGTCCTGTGGTCTGAGTGGGTCCTAACGCCCACTCAGTTGCCATAAACTGTACTGTAAAAAGGGTTCATATAAACCCCAAAATCTTTCTCAGAAAGATTAGGGGTGAAACCTTGGTGTAAAATAGTACACAAGAATAGTACCATCACACACAAACAATCAATGTAGATCAGTTAGTTTCACATATAGTACTTTATTCAGTTCTTATAACTTTTGTGGAGCCACTTCTTTACGTAAATCCAACCTTGTATTTTTTTTTGAGTGCAACACAACATAATATTACAGGAGAAAAGGCTTTAAAGTATAACAACTCATAATCTGAATATACTGTCAAGTCAATAAAAAGTAATCAGGTACAACTGTCCTTATTTTCCAAGTGGGTTTGAATTTTGTGAATGATAAATTAAAAATATCATCTTCTGTGGATCTGTTTGTCCTGTACACAAACTGTAGTAGGTCAAATGACTTTGGTGCTCAGGATGTTTCTTAATAAAGTGATAATAGTGGTGGACTTGAAGCAGAAAGGAGCTCTTACCAGGAAGAGACTGACTTATTTCTCCTTTCTGTCTGCCATTCATAAAGTAAAGTTTAGATTGCTGGAACTCAAAAAGTAAAAATGATTTCACTAAATGTATCTGTAGAAGAACGTTGCTGTTTCTCATCAGAGGAGATCTGCAGTTTATACAGTGAGAAACTCAAAAGCTGAATCCCAAATGGTACCCTACCCTGATTTTCTCCTTTAATGTTTTCTTTGTGTTAAAGTTACTCTTATAAGGACTTATAAGGACTAAAATATATATATATATATATATATATATATATATATATATATATATATATATATCAAATTTAAATTATATCAGGGCTTAAACCTACAGAAGAACAAATGTTTCAGTTGTTTCTAGTTGTCTATTTGAAAATTAAATGAAGTTTAATTAGTGATTTACTGAGGTTTACAGAAAAAAAGTATTCAAAAATAGTTTTGCTTTGTCTTTGTGCATAAATGATGCAGATGAATGTTTATTTTTATGATTGAAGTGAATGTGGTTTGATTTCAGTCTCAAGCTGATCACACAGAGCGTCAGATTAAACAGCAGTTTGAGAAGCTTCATCAGTTTCTCAGAGATGAAGAAGAAGCTACAATCACTGCACTGAGGGAGGAAGAGGAGCAGAAGAAGCAGATGATGAAGGAGAAGCTGGAGGAGATGAACAGACACATCTCAGCTCTTTCACACACAATCAGAGACATGGAGGAGATGAAGAAAGACAATGACGTCTGCTTTCTGAAGGTCTGATTTCAGATCATTGATTGATTGATTGATGATTGATTGAGTTCTTGATGATAAATGGTGTTTGTTCTGCAGAAGTTTCCAGTCTCAGTGGAAAGGTGAGTGGTCTGCTCCTGTCTCTGGTTCTGACTGTATAGCACCGTTGTCTTTACAGAACTAGTGACAGCAACATTACATGCTAACTAAAGTTAAAAAAAAAAGTGAAATAATCAACCACCCCTTTAAGGATTAAATGTTAAAACAGCTTTCCATAAGATGTGGGCATTTACTATAATGACAGTGGTGAGACCCTATAAGCTTCATGCCACACAATATTTGCCCATGCAGGTAATATTTTTAGTTATTCTTAATTTAGGGAAGACTGCATGTAATATTAACTACCATCTGATATTGACATAAAAAACCTGATTCTGTTAATATAAAATTACCCACATAGTTTTAATATTACTTTTATTGACTTGTAATTTAGCAGTTGTTACTAACAGACAACTGACAGTGAGTCATGAACAGATTAAAGCACACAAACCAAAATCAACATTTTGAATTACAGACATATAATATATTGCTAAAATAAAAGGGGTAAAATTTTACATTGGAAGATAGAACAAGCCCCATATTTAGAAAACTTAAGAACAAAGGGTCCCATGCAGGGATAATAACAAATCAAACTGCTCTGATAATTCGCAAGATTATCATAATGGTACATCTGAATGAAAAATCCTAAACAGGCGTTTCTTTAATCTGTGACATGCGATATTCCTTAGCAGCCTTCTTTGTATTCAGGTCTGGCTTTAAGTGTGCAATTTGTAGCACATCTTCTGTCAGTGGATCAGTACTTCCATGCCTAAAATATAATGCAAGTCAAAAATGTAAAATAAAAGAGGTACTTTGATATAAGATTTTTCTAATGTAGATCTGTCCAACTGAAAACATCTTTATTAGATCTAGTAAATTCATCAATTTAACAACTTGTGTGACAGAGGACAAGTTTAAGTAGGAGGAATGACAGTTTTCTGTAACTCTGGACCTACATATTTCTAGGAAAGAAATAAAGAATATGCTCACTCTTTATATAGTTAGTAGTAATCGGAGGCTTTTGTTAACTTCATGGACTTGCAGTTTTGAATTTACCTTTTCCAAGTCATCCAGAGAGGAACTGGCATACATCTTTGTACTTTTCTTGGCTTCTTCCTCATATTTGTGTCTGTTGCTCAGGAATTCTTCTGCCAGAATGCTTAACAAAGAGCATAATGCTTACTGAATGACTACTTTATGTAAAATCTAAATAGCTACTACTTTAAAATCTCAAAACCTGTTATAGCCTATATATTCTGTTTACCTGTCAAGAGGATCATCTGGTTCAGGAGCGATCAAGCGTATCAGGCATTTCATGTCCGCTACACAAATGCTTGGCTTACATGAAAAAAGTAATAGGGGCTCAACATCACAAGTGCTGAAGCGTTTCCTTAAGGAAAGATTATGTTGTGTTCCATTTACCTCAGAAGAGGGATGTTGCAGCTATGCATGATGTCACACCTGAGTTGACAGAGGTGTTACAGTAAACAATATATATTGCTACTGTTTCATTATGGTTGATGTACTGAGATGCAATATTAGATTCTGAAGTTGGGGTTGTTGCATTTTCCCCAAGTTTCTCAGTTCCAACTCTGACTTGAGGAGGCGTTCCAATTAAAAGTTCCTACTGGGAACTACACATTTCCCACTTCCAAGTACAAATGGAACACCATTATGCACACTACAAACACTGTGATCAAGTACAACATGACAAATAGTTTGTCTTTATTTACTTTAATTCTGACTCTCTCCCAATATTTTAAATATTTGGTGTGTTTTAATGAGCACCATTAGCAAGTTTCACCTGGAATTGAAATTGATTTTGGTAATCTGATCACAAGTGGTCAACCAACCCTTACAATATATTAATATACTTTAAGTTCATTTTATTAAGTATACTTAAGTAAAGTTCAAGTGTATTTTTAAGTATACTACTATGTACTAGAAGTATCCTTGTAAGTGTACTATTTCAAAACTACTAAATTAGCCCACTTTTTAGTGTGTAAAGGTATACTTTTTGGTATACTTTAAGTGTAACAGTAGTAAACTTTGAGTACACTAGTTCACAACTACGTTTTTCATTTGTACTGCATCTATATCACAAGTGAACTTATAGGTATAGTGATGTTCACTAGTCATATACTTGTAGCACATTTTTTAGTTTATGAAAGTACACTTTGAAGTATACTCTCAGTAAACTGATAGTATACTTGTAAGTTTTCTTTAAGTGAACATGACATTATACTTGTTTACAAATTATATTACTTTTGCACTTTTAGTATACTATGTTCCAATTTAGGTATTATTTTTTTATACTTGAAATATACCTTTAATATTTTAACTTTCCATTTAAAAAAACAACAACATTTTATTCAAGCTTCATGCATCCTTTTTTTTTTTTTTTAAATCAACACTTGATGCATGAATTAATGTAACTATACGTTACTGTCTTAATAAAGCAATACACAGCATATCAATGTTTTCTGGTCCATCCTGGACTGAAGCACAGGCTCTACTCTTTGGCACAATGATGACCAAAAAAAAAAACAGACAATAGAAAACCTTTAAATCCAAACATAACAAACACTAACAGATCTCTCAAGATCTTAGTATCTTCACAACTTTATTTCTTTCATACTAAAGTTCTTATTGAGAGGTTTAGATGCTGATGTTTTATTAAAATTATAAAGTTTTGTCACCATTATTGTGATCAGCGTTCACTTTAGTTGGGCTCATGACCCTTTAAAGGGTTAGTTCACCCAAAAATGAAAATTATGTCATTAATTACTCATCCTCATGCCGTTCCACACCCGTAAGGCCTTTGTTCATCTTCAGAACACAAATTAAGATAGTTTTGATGAAATCTGATAGCTCAGTGAGGCCTGCATCACCAGCAATCACACTCCTTTTCAATGCCCAGAAAGCTAAAAACATACTTAAAACAGTTAATGTGACTAGAGTGGTTCAACCTTAAACTTTACAACCCTATACCAATACATTTTGTGCACCAAAAATAACAAAATAGCGACTTTATTCAACAATATCTAGTGATGGGCGATTTCAAAACACTGCTTCATGATGTTTCGATTCAGTGGTTCGGAGCGCCCCCAGTGGTGAACCATTGCAATTTTAAATCACTTATGACATGACAAATCTTTTTTTAATGAAATCATGTGATTTTGGCGCTCTGAACCACTGATTCAAAACAAAAGATTAGTAAATCTCCGAAGCTTCATAAAGCAGTTTTTGGAAATCGCACGAAAAGTATTCTTGTGGTATCTAATCAAAAATATCTTAATTTGCGTTCCGAAGACAAATGGAGGTCTTACGGGTGTGGAACGGCATAAGGGTGAGTAATTAATGACAATTTTCATTTTCGGGTGAACTAACCCTGTAATGTTTTAATATTAGATTTTCTCTGGCTGCTTTAACGGTGTCTCTGACGCATGTTTGTTATGACAAAATTGGCAAGTGAAACATGATCAGTTGATGTTGGTCACTTTTTAGTGATGGTTTAACTGTAATTTAGTGGCCTGATTCACTGATACCAGACTAAACTCTGATTAAATTGTTTAATTTTAGTTGTTAATTTCTTGTGTCAATACTACTGCAGACATTTCTGCAGTGCTTTGATACTCTGATTTTATGAAGCCATCATGCAAATGTTTTGACAGGATCATGTAGACTCACACAGGCATCAAGAATCTGCATATGAATCTCAACAATGGTGACAATCAAAAAAAAAAAATATTCAGATCAACTCTGAATGTCACAAAACAAGCTATTAAAGACACAAAAAGCATTGTTTTATGTTGATAAGATTTATGTTGATTCTTAATGTCTCGGTGCAAAAAAAAAAAAAAAAGATTTGACTAAGTGATTTCAGTAAATAAGGCCACTACATGATAATAACATCATCTGATGACATTTTCTCCTGCTTTTTTTGCCATAACAAACATGTATCAGAGAGACCCAGTTAAAGCACGAGGAGAAAAAACTAATGTTAAAAAGTCAAGGGCCCAACTAAAGCAAAAACTTAAAAAATATATATAAATAAAGATATCAACATCTAAACCTTTGTTAATTCTCAATAAGGACTTTAGTATAAAAGAAATAAAGTCAAACTGCATTGTAATAAGTAAAGAAGTTGAGATATGGAGAGATCTGTTAGTGTTTAATGTTCTGTTGCTGCCAGTCATTTGAACTAATTCAGCAACTTACCTGCACAATAACAGTGTTTATCGTTTTATTTAAATTAGAATATTTTACTTTAATTTTATGTTTTTTGTATGGCAACCGCAGTTGCCAGACCATTTTTTGTGATGTTTCTGTACAGTAAAGTTATTTGATCGTAATAATTCAGAAAATACCTGTAAAATAACAGTGTTTTTCGGTTTATTTCAATAAGGATGTCTTACTTTAAAGCAGCAGTCCATAACTTTTTTGTTTAAAAATGATCCAAAATCTATTTTTGAGCAAGTACATTACCAGCCAGTGTTCAAAACTATCTCCATACTATAGCTCGATTCACAATGATTCACAGCCATGTGCTTCTCGTGCACGTTGGGCTAGTTTACATATGAGTGCGCGTGTCGCTTTGACGCAGCATACAGCGGTGTTGTGCATTTTAAACAGCTGAAGGGGAAAGTATTCTTAAAATGTAATATAAAAATTAATAATTCGTAATAATTATTCACAGTATTTTTCGTGCCCACGATAACAATATTGTGCATATTCATTATCATGATATATTGTATTACCGAATATGAGCACGTCTAATTGTATCGTGAACCCAGTATCGTGATACGCATCGAATTGTGAGCTGAGCGTATCATTACACCCCTAGTTACAGTAGCACATTAGTAATATATATAAGAAAATATCAATAACCACTAACATGTATTGAAAAATGGATCATCTGTCAAAGGCATTCCATCAGCAGTGAACAGGCACACAGTCATGTTGTCACTAATGTTCTCGTGAATGCTAATCCTCAGAATAAGATCCTCCAGTGTGTTTTGTAATGGGTCCATATCTGTGCAAAAAACTCAAAATTATGATTATCACACAAAAAAAAGTCATTATGTCTTTCAAGTTTTAAGGGATTTACCAAAATGCTTATCAAGTATTTCTTTGCGTCCTTGACATTTTGGAAATGAATAATACAGGCGATATGCCTGTAGTGATTTCCTCAATGATCCTTCATGGGGAGGAGCTAAACCAAGTCTCTGAATCTCATCTATCATGCTTTTAAATCTGTTCTTCTGAACTTTCTTAAACTCTTGGGAGGTACAAAGCAGAAAATGTAACTTAATAATGTTTAGTGTAATGTTTAAAGTCTTAACAAATGTCATTAGACCGGGAAGTTTTTAAAAGTCTCTCATTCACTGCTATAAAAGTTTACCCAACTATGACGACTTCCGCTTCTGAGAAACCCGGAAATGTGAAAAGGGTCTATAGGGAAAACTGAAAACGTGAGTAAAATGAAGTTTAAACTAAATGTTGGACTCGATAAAGTGTTCCGTACAACTTATCAAAGATCAGCACTGCCAATTTAGCTATTTAGCTAAACGGAAGTTCAAAGACAAAATTCAAAAGATGGCAGTGCGCATGTTTCTCTGGAGAATAAGGTCTATAGAAACAGTCAATTTTTTGAGAAGCACGAAAATATTCTTACCGTTGTGTCTGTTCGAGCTGCCATCCTGCAGACAGCATCTCATTATTGACATACAGGTGCTGGTCATATAATTAGAATATCATCAAAAAGTTGATTTATTTCACTAATTTCATTCAAAAAGTGAAACTTTTATATTATATTAATTCATTACACACAGACTGATATATTTCAAATGTTTATTTCTTTTAAATTTGATGATTATAACTGACAACTAAGGAAAATCCCAAATTCAGTATCTCAGAAAATTAGAATATTGTGAAAAGGTTCAATATTGAAGACACCTGGTGCCACACTCTAATCAGCTAATTAACTCAAAACACCTGCAAAGGCCTTTAAATGGTCTCTCAGTCTAGTTCTGTAGGCTACACAATCATGGGGAAGACTGCTGACTTGACAGTTGTCCAAAAGACGACCATTGACACCTTGCACAAGGAGGGCAAGACACAAAAGGTCATTGCAAAAGAGGCTGGCTGTTCACAGAGCTCTGTGTCCAAGCACATCAATAGAGAGGCGAAGGGAAGGAAAAGATGTGGTAGAAAAAAGTGTACAAGCAATAGGGATAACCGCACCCTGGAGAGGATTGTGAAACAAAACCCATTCAAAAATGTGGGGGAGATTCACAAAGAGTGGACTGCAGCTGGAGTCAGTGCTTCAAGAACCACTATGCACAGACGTATGCAAGACATGAGTTTCAGCTGTCGCATTCCTTGTGTCAAGCCACTCTTGAACAACAGACAGCGTCAGAAGCGTCTCGCCTGGGCTAAAGACAAAAAGGACTGGACTGCTGCTGAGTGGGCCAAAGTTATGTTCTCTGATGAAAGTAAATTTTGCATTTCCTTTGGAAATCAGGGTCCCAGAGTCTGGAGGAAGAGAGGAGAGGCACACAATCCACGTTGCTTGAGGTCCAGGGTAAAGTTTCCACAGTCAGTGATGGTTTGGGGTGCCATGTCATCATCTGGTGTTGGTCCACTGTGTTTTCTGAGGTCCAAGGTCAACGCAGCCGTATACCAGGAAGTTTTAGAGCACTTCATGCTTCCTGCTGCTGACCAACTTTATGGAGATGCAGATTTCATTTTCCAACAGGACTTGTCACCTGCACACAGTGCCAAAGCTACCAGTACCTGGTTTAAGGACCATGGTATCCCTGTTCTTAATTGGCCAGCGAACTCGCCTGACCTTAACCTCATAGAAAATCTATGGGGTATTGTGAAGAGGAAGATGCGATATGCCAGACCCAACAATGCAGAAGAGCTGAAGGCCACTATCAGAGCAACCTGGGCTCTTATAACACCTGAGCAGTGCCACAGACTGATCGACTCCATGCCACGCCGCATTGCTGCAGTAATTCAGGCAAAAGGAGCCCCAACTAAGTATTGAGTGCTGTACATGCTCATACTTTTCATGTTCATACTTTTCAGTTGGCCAAGATTTCTAAAAATCCTTTCTTTGTATTGGTCTTAAGTAATATTCTAATTTTCTGAGATACTAAATTTGGGATTTTCCTTAGTTTTCAGTTATAATCATCAAAATTAAAAGAAATAAACATTTGAAATATATCAGTCTGTGTGTAATGAATGAATATAATATACAGGTTTCACTTTTTGAATGGAATTAGTGAAATAAATCAACTTTTTGATGATATTCTAATAATATGACCAGCACCTGTACCTTCTTCTTCTTCTGTAGATTTTATTGGCAGTTTAAAAACGAGATGCATTACCGCCATCTTCTGGACTGAGGTGTAAACTCATTGGGATGCACATTTTTTAGGCCTACTTTAATAATAGAAAAATAATTTAAAAAATAAAAATGGGGACACTAATATAAAACTAAACTAAACTAAATCCTATTTGCAAGCTGAGTTTCTTTCAGAAAGATCAGCCTTAATTATAGATTGTGTGCCAGGCAAACTCAATATTTTTCAATTTTTCTTTTTTTTTTTTTTTTTAACTCAATCTCTAGTTCTTTCCTTTTTTTCAGAGTGCTTTCTACAGTCATGTCAAGAGTACATGTTTTACATTTTCCACTTAGCCTATTCACAATGTATGCATAATCCAGTCTGGTGTTTAGCTATTTAATCTTGTGTGCCCTATTCTCAACCTTAGTGTCCTCCTGCTGTCTCAGACTACTGTACTTTTTAACTATCACTTCTTTCTTAATGCTGTATAAATGTCTTCCTTTCTCCTCTTGTATCCCATGTATCCTGCCACATTTTGTTAATAGTATCTTTAATGATAAATTTAATTTCTGATTTGCTAAGTGGAACTTGCATGTACTCTGCCTTCAGGACTTCCTTTGCTAACTTATCCACCTTTTCATTTCTCTCAATACCCACATGTATATAAATTTTGTTCTAGTATTTATACTTCCTGTGTCTTTCAGTTCTTTGTCCGATCTCGTCAGTTCAAGCGTAAGTGTATGGTGTTTTCTCTAAAGAGTTTGTTTATTAAAATAAAGACTTTTAAGTGAGTGATATTAAGTTATTTAACACCTTAGGTCTTCAATTGTAAAACATCCTTCATTTAAATGGTTAACATATATGATCTTCCTGAAATATTAAACACAGGAATAGTTAGGTTACCCCAGGGGCTGCAGTGGTCTTCTCATCAGTGCCATAATTATCCAAAAGCCACCTGTTCCATCTTTACTGAGGGCAAGAAAACTGATTATTACTAAATTTGACAAAGTTAGGGTGATTTTTCCATGTTAAGATTATATATCTAGTGAAATATTCACTTTGCACCAAGAAATGCTTAAGTTCATAGTCACAAAAAGCCTTCTTGAAAGAGTTTTTCTTTGTTCTGAGATTTTTTGTTCTTCATATTGATTCTTTTTTGCTTTTGTTGAGACAAATTCAGAAAGGAGAAATAAGTCACCCTGCATCCCAATGTGCATACTATTCACCCTATCCGCCCTAAATAGTATTGAATATTACTAATGTCACATACTATTTAGGATGGATAGAATGCACATTGAGACGCAGGCTCAGTCTCTTCCTGGTAAATGTTGTAAGAGGGTGGAGTTTCTGATCATGTGGGTTTGTTAAAACAGGTCAAAGAACAGAACAACATCAGGACTTCTAATGTGTTAAAAATTAACTTGCATTGGAACTTAATGCTATAAAATCTTGTATCAAAAATACTAATATAAACAGATTTAAGATGCTTTATTTAATAAACACACGTCTGCGTATGGTGCTGATTGTCAGTGCTTGGAGACATGAACAGCACTTACAGAGTTCTCCCAGTGTCAGTGTGGGTTTCATCCACATCCAAACACATGCAGGTTAGATGGATTGGAAATGTTTTATGTCCAGAAGCAGCAGCAGCAGCAGAACAGCATTAAAGTTTCAAGATTTGATTGTGCTGAAATGAAATCTGACGCATAGACACTTCCACTTTTACCTGCACAACAGTCTTATACAACATGTTATAGAATATATATGAATATATTATTAATATTAATTATATTAATATTAAAAGTAACACCGAAGCAGTGTTAGAGTTAATTAGGTACTTAAGTGATTAAATGATTGTTTGACTATTGAAGACATCTGATGATAACGAGCACAATCACTGAAGGAAAGAGGAATACAAGAACTACAACTGACTTGAAATAGGCCTATAATGTAATAGCAGTCCCAAACTAGTTTTTGTTGATACAATAAAGTTGGCATGAGCCACCACAGTAATTAAAAAAATATACAAAATAACACAAAGTGATAATAAAGTGTAATTTTGGGGTTACAAAAACAACAGTTACCATGGTAAATACACAATACTAACATGAACCATTAATGAAACATGGAAACTGCTCCTGATGAATAGAATGAACATCATACCTGCATCCAAATCCAATAAATCAATTACGTGATTTATTGGTACTTTAATTTTATTTCATGGCTTACCAATTGACAACGTAACGTTGCATGCTCGTAGTTTCTCTTGTATGAAGTGATATTCAGCACGTGCGCTTGCAATTGAAGAGTGTGCGCTACGAACACAGTATAACGTCTGACAGGACAGGGAAGTTCGGTTTTCTGAGGTAAGAGAGACTTTTTATTTCTTAACAAGCTACGAATATAACATTAAAATAATGACACTGACATATGGCCTGCCAGTATATCATCTGACCGCAGATACTGAATCAGGACAACACGTTTTTCTCGGGTACTCCACAACCCACTCAGAGTGGTTTCGTAACCCGACCCACCAGTTCTTAACCGATTTTAAAACTGTGGGAGACCACAGACATAACGACAGATTCAACTGATTTTTAGCATTATTATCTTCTGAACGCACACACTAGATGATTCAGCTGGACCGTGAGACCACACACCTGTTGACTGCAGGAAAGATTTCACAGTGACACCAGATCTCACGAAGACTCGCGAGATTAAACGTGACTTGAGAAGAAAAACAAACGGAGGACAATTGACGCTGTCACCTGGCTTGAGCGTGTTCTGTTTACAGTGAAAAACAAAATAGAAAAAAATGATATGGGTGATCTTCTTTCTCAATACTCCACTTTCATGGCATGTTTGTGGCTGCCAAGTTTCAGCTAAATAAGCACACAACATCCGGTAGATGACGCTTGCTCACTCTCATTGGCTATCGCAAGTATCACGTCAGATATAGCCTAATCAAGAGTCATAAATATCAAATATCATGTTTTTGAGATTGGGGACTCTCTGTCTTGATCGGGAGCAGTTGAATAACCATAATGACACCACAAAAAAGAGGATTTTTTTGGACAAAAAATCGTTTGTGACAAGCCTCAAATTAGGCTATGCCCCCCGATCATTCAGGGTTGCAAATCAGGCTCAAAATCGGGCTTACAATCTTCAAGTGTGTGGCCAGCCTTAGACTAAATCAACTGAAAAGCCATTCAATTTCTCTTATTACAAACTAGACTGACTTTATTCTGTCATTTTTCTACAATTTTTTTTTGTTTGTTTATTTTTTTAGATGTTTAGATGTTTTTTAGAAGTTTAGATGTGGATGTTTTATTGAAAATGTTTCTTTTAGTAGGGCAGTTTGACTCTTGGGTCTTCATAACAGTTTTGATCAAAACACATAATTTGATACAAAGACCATAAACAAGAGCAATCAGTTGATATAATTTACAGAGAATAATTGTCATGAATGTGGCTCCCACGCCTCCTCCTCCACACCACCGGAGGGAGCCGTCACCTGAGTATTGACTATTTCCCATTCGGACTACATTACCCATAGGCCCTCATTCCTGGGACTGATTGCACACACACCTGCACCCCATCACACTCACACTATTTAAACCACCTTCACACGCACTCACATCGCGAAGTCTTGATTTGCCCTGGTGATCATTTCTGAGCGTTTTCTTGTGGACTGTTACCCTGTTACCGTTGGACTGTTTATTACCCTGTGATTCTCTGCTGCCTGCCCTGATCTCTGCCTGTATACTGGACTGTGTTTGTTTGCCGCCTGCCCTGATCCTTGCCTGTGACTCGACCCTGTTTGTCTGCCGCCTGCCTCGACCATTGCCTGTCCCTGTTTATGCTTCTGCCTTTGCCCTGTTACTATTGGTGACTATATCAATAAAGCTGCAAATGGATCCCCACTCTGTTGACCCATCATTACAATAATGAAGAATAATGATTATTTAGTCCCATTACTGACTGAAAGTGGTTATTCATTATTAATAAGTGATTTTCACCGACAGTACCTTCATGCCACAGACCAGACATTTGATTGATGATTTTTAGTTTTTAAACATGTTGTGGGGGTAAAAAAAATCAGACACACACAGATGTTCTGAACACCCTGCCACAACTTTCATGGGTTGTTGTTATTGAAGTGATCATCAATCTTCCTCTTGTAGGCCATTTTTGCTTCGCTCATGCCTTTCTTCAGGTTGGCTCTATAGCAAGACCTGAAGGCGATGTAGCAATGTTTGAGGAGAATTTTAACCGTCTTTGTCATCTATATTACATGAAATGTTGGGTGATACAGCACAAAAGGATCTCCAATCTCTTCTTTCTGTCCTCATGAGAGCTAAGATGCTACAGGTCCTGCAACAGTTTTATTACTGAGAAGTGTTCTGCTTCTAGATTTCAGATGAGTAATGTAGGCATATGGTCACTCCTGACTATTTCGTGCATTTATTTCTGTTGACATGCAGAATGATGCACAACAGATAAAGAGACAGAAAATGGTTGCTTGTGTCTCCAAACACTAACAATCAGCATGATAAGCAGAAGTGTGTGTTTATCACTGGAACTTGAGCATGAAACTACCCTCAACCCCACCGACAAACGTTCTGGCACATTCCCCGGCGCCCTCTTATGCTTCGGCCATCTTAACAGTTCCTCCCATCGAAAAGTGGACCATATTAGGATTGAGCCAAGGACTGATAATCTCAGGCGTACAGTTCTCACAGAGAATAAATAAAACCCAGCTTTACGACCTGTACTTCTTGCAATCTGCCAACCCCTGTCCTAAATCCACTTCAGACACCAAAGCAGCCAACAGAGCAAGCAAAGCGCTCAGGGCCTCCCACTCAAGTTCTGACTCTCCTCGAGTGTCGGGCACTGTGGCAGGCCTTCAGCAAGCCTGGGATGAACCTAGTAGATTACATTCCTATAAGTGTGAACCAACCCCCCCACCCCCATCATTATACATATGTCCCCAGATTCCATTTGTTGAAATGAAACCTGAAGAAACCCTGTTGTTCTTTGACCCGTTTAAACACACCCAAAGAAGATAATAAACTTCACCCTCTAACACAATTACCAGGAAGAGACTTACTTGTTATTTCTCCTTTCTGTCATACTGAATTTGTCTCGACAAAAGAAAAAAAAATCGATTTAAAAACAAATAGAAACACTTTCAAGGATTTTTCTGAAAGATAGCAGATCTTCGTGATTCTCGTGGTTATTCATTTTTGAAGCCTTCATTCAGAAAGTGAATATAAATTTTGGATTGCTGGAGCTCAAACAGGGATAATGGATTCAATATCTGAAGATGAACTTTCTTGTCCCGTGTGTCATGAAGTCTTCAAGGATCCCGTTCTTTTATCATGTAGTCACAGTGTCTGTAAAGAGTGTCTTCAAAAGTGCTGGAGGACCAAGAAAACCCAAGAGTGTCCTGTCTGCAGAAGAAGATCCTCAAATGATCCTCCAACTAACCTTGTGTTAAAAACCTTTTGTGAGTTGTTCCTGAAAGAGAAAAATGAGAGGCGTTCATCAGGGTCTGAGGAGCTCTGCAGTTTACACAGTGAAAAAATCAAACTCTTCTGTCTGGAGGACAAACAGCCTGTGTGTTTAGTGTGCAGAGATTCACAACAACACGACAATCACAAATTCAGACCCATCGGTGAAGTGGTTTTACCATACAAGGTAAGATAAATGACATTTGTTTCAAATCTAAAGAACAGTAAGTCAGAGATCATCACATTCATGGTCACGGCATTTACTGATCACTATTTTAACCTCTGTTCCCTCATGGATGGAGACGTATTGTCAATGTAGTGACACATGGGGTTGCCCTTAGGAGCCCCAAACACCTCTAATGCTTCAGACAATGCCAATGAACATGCGAGTGGAATTTGCATGCCACTCCCCCAGATATATGGGTATAAAACAGGGGTACCCAATCCTGTTCCTGGAGATGTACCTTCCTGGAAAGTTTAGCTCCAACCCTGATCAAACACAAATGAAGCAGCTAATTAAGATCTTCAGGAGCATATGCTAATTACAGACAAGTGTGTTTGGTCAAAGTTGGATCTGAACACTGCAGGTAGGTAGATCTCCAGGAACAGGATTAGGCACCACTGTTATAAAAGGAAGCGACTTGCTCCACTCATGCATGTTTGTGATGAGGAGGTGAGACAGAGGGTGCTTTTAAATTTAAATTTAAAGGATGCATTGAATGTATCCTTCACGACCTTCAATCACCCACATTCCAATTCACAAAAATAAACTGACATAAAACAAGTAAATTGAGCTTATCTGAATTTATCATGACATGTAAGACAAAAACAATGTTTTTGGACATGAAAGCATAGATGTTATATTTTGTTTTGGTGTAAATTAATCACTTAACACTAAATTGCCAATCATGTAAGCCACTGGGAGACTTCAGACGGATGTGATTCATTGTATTGCATTAATAGAAAGCCAGATCGTATAAAGATTTGAAGTACAATGTATTTTTCCAAAATTAAGTTTTAGTTGGTGGGGGTACATGTGTGACGTAGCCATGTGCACTTACTAGACCGTCTCATTTAATTACATTAACTCGTTTAATGCTGAGGGGGATTTGAGCCTGCAAGCCTCTGAAGGACTAAACACAGCCTTGGTAGGATGCAGCCTTCCATTTAAGAAGCACCCAGAGTCCTGGCCATTTCAACGGGTAGTTCAGTGTTGTGGTAGGAGGGACACAATAACTTATTCTCTCCCTTATCCTTTGTTTACATAGCTCCTTACTGTAGCTCAAGGTTGCGTTGCATAGTACATTACAAATACATTTGCACACCCACACATACAATATAAACATATATACAGGGATGGAATAATGCACAGGCCTATCGGGCATGTGCCCAGGGCACTGGACCAGAGGGGTGGCCCAAAGAAGCCGCAATCGCAATTTCAACCGAGGGGGCCTTTTGCAGGTTCGTGTCCAGGGCACAGAATCATCATAATCCGTCCCTGCACATATACCACATATAGCCATTATCCAAAATATATATATCTAATAGTTCTGTCGTGACAACTCTCGGAGTGTTTGGCATGGTAATGGGTATGACAATGTTGATGTTTGGTCTTGGTGGAATAGATCTGCTACACTGCTGCTGTTGATTATTGCTGCTGCTGCAGAGCAAGTACGGGACTTGCTACTGCCAACACATACACGGCACGCTGCTGTGAGCAAGTAAGACATGCTGCTGCTGTACAATATAGCGTACATGAATTACCCATAGCAGATCTATACAGGTGGAGCTGGGGAAGGTGGAGGGTTTCTCAAGCGCACTGCACTGCTAGGCAAATGCTAGTCATGTATTTGAAGATTGAGCATGCAAGCTCATTGGCTACTAATACAGCAGGAACCAATCATCAGTGTCCTATAGATAATGATGTGATTATGAGAAGGTTGAGTTAAAAGACCTATTAGTCTGCCCATTAGAGTTTCATGCCAGACCTTTGTATATATGTTTTTAGCTAAGTCTTGAAAGTAGACATAATTTAAGAGCATTAAAAACATGGTCACGTTCACACAGCAGCAGAATACGGTTGTCAGTCCTGTATTTGAGTCCTTAATACGGTTACGTTCACACACAGTACGGTTATTTCCTGGAGTGACAACCGCATTCTATAACTGAACTCACACCCATAAATTTTCAGGACTCACAACTGTTACAATACTGACTGAGCAGAGACAGAAGTATGGGTTAACAGACTTTATTTTCACACACAGCAGAGCAGATGGTGATGCAGGTAAGTGACGATGAATGTTTAAAGTTGTGAAGAAGGTGAATGATAGTGATACTGTCCTTTCGTGGATTTGCAGGAGTGATGAATGATGGCGCGATGAGAAGATGGCTGACGAGGATGGCTGGAGACACTCACACACACACTGGAACAACACGAGGAGATTTGGAGACGAAGGAGACAGGTAGGTTTCTTCAATGGAGTCCAAGAGGTAAGCAGATAGCATTCTATGTGCGTACGAGACCGGACAGTGAGTGAATGTGTGTGAGAGTGTTAAATACTGGTGGTGATGAGTGAGTAGATGAGGTGCAGGTGCAGATGATTAATACTCCGGGGATTGAGTGCGCTGTGATTGGGTGATGTTGGAACCTGGCGTGTCTGTGACAGTACCCCCCCCTCCACGGCCCGCTCCTGAGGGCCGAGGACCCCGACGTCGTGGTGGACGGCCTCTTCCACGGGGGGCTGGTCTGTCAGGGTGGTTCGAATGGAAGGTTTGAAGGAGGTTGGGGTCCAAGATGTCGTCCCTGGGGACCCATGAGCGTTCTTCTGGGCCGTAGCCCTCCCAGTCAACCAGGTATTCAAGTATACCACCACGGCGTCGGGAGTCCAAGATCTCATGAACCTCGTAAGCGGCGCCGTCGTCCAGGATGAGTGGAAGGGGGGGTTCGGAGGCTGCCACGCCAGGCCCTGTGGAGAGAGGAACAGAAGGGTGGTGAGGCTTGAGAAGTGAGACATGGAATGTGGGATGAATTCTATAGTGAGGAGGTAGTTGGAGTTGGTACGTGACAGGATTGATCTGCTTGGTGATGGTGAAAGGGCCAATGAACCTGGGACTCAGCTTCCGGCAGGGCAGACGCAGGCGGATGTCCCTGGTTGACAGCCAGACCTTCTGACCGGGTTGGTAGGTAGGAGCTTCGGACCGGCGAAGGTCTGCTGTCATCCTGCGTCTGCGCAGGGCTCGTTGCAGTTGGTGATGTGCCGAGTCCCAGACCCTCTCGCTCTCTCGGAACCAGTAATCCACAGATGGTACATCGGAGGGTTCCCCAGACCAGGGGAACAGTGGGGGTTGGTAACCGAGTACGCATTGGAATGGAGTGAGACCGGTGGCAGACTGACGGAGAGAGTTCTGGGCGTACTCGGCCCAACCCAGGTACTGGTTCCAAGAGTCCTGGTGGTCATGACAGAAGGTACGGAGGAAGCGACCGATCTCCTGGATCTTCCGTTCCGTCTGCCCGTTAGTCTGTGGATGGTATCCAGACGTCAAGCTGACGGTCACACCCAGGAGCGAGAAGAAGGCCCTCCAAACCTTAGAGATGAATTGTGGCCCCCTGTCGGAGACGATATCTTCAGGGATACCGAAGTATCGGAAAACATGGTTGAATAGAGCCTCAGCTGTCTCTAGAGCAGTGGGTAGGCCTCTTAGGGGTATTAGGCGGCAGGACTTCGAGAACCGGTCGACTACAACTAGGACGCAGGTGTTGTTGTCTGAGGCTGGCAGGTCGGTGATAAAATCGACTCCCAGGTGTGACCAGGGTCGGTTGGGAACGGGCAGAGGTAAGAGCTTGCCGGATGGTAAATGGCGTGGGCTCTTGGAGATGGCGCATTCCTTACAGCCCTGCACGTACCTTCTGACATCGGCTGCCATGTTGGGCCACCAGAAGCGTTCCCTCAGCAACGAGAGGGTTTCATTGGCCCCCGGGTGACCAGTGCCAAGTGACGTGTGGGCCGAGTGGATGAGTGGAGTGCGTCGTGATCTTGGGAGGTAGCACAAGCCTGGTGGACAACCCGGCGGAGCGTTGGTGGAGGCATTGGAGGAGGGCATGGATTCCTCTGACCAGGAGATGGGACTGACGATAAGGTTTTCTGGAATGATGGGTTCAGGAGTGTCAGGAGTTTCTTCTGGAGTATGGAGACGGGAGAGAGCATCAGCTTTAACATTCTTTGGACCGGGACGGTAGGAGATGGTAAAATTGAATCTGGTGAAAAACAAAGCCCAGCGGGCTTGTCTGGGGTTGAGTCTTTTTGCAGATCGTAAATATTCAAGGTTTTTATGGTCGGTGAGAACTTGGAAAGGATGTTTGGCTCCCTCCAGCCAATGCCTCCACTCCTCCAGGGCTAGCTTGACAGCGAGGAGCTCACGGTTGCCGATGTCGTAGTTTCTCTCCGCCGGGTTGAGCTTGCGGGAGAAGAAGGCACATGGATGGAGTCGACTGGGATTCCCCTGCTGCTGTGACAACACCGCTCCTACTCCTGTGGTGGAGGCATCCACCTCGACAACGAAGGGCAGCTCTGGGTTGGGGTGGATGAGGAGAGGAGCGGTGGTGAAGGCGTTCTTGAGATGGTCGAAAGCCTTCGTGGCCTCAGGAGTCCAGGACAGAGACTTGGGCTTGTGTTTGAGTAGGTTGGTGAGTGGACTGGCAAGGGAGCTGTAATTGTGGATGAAGCGACGGTAGAAGTTAGAGAATCCGAGAAATCTTTGCAGTTCTTTGATGGTTGTGGGAGTGGGCCAGTCCTTGATGGCTTCCACCTTCCCCTCGTCCATCCGGATACCACTGCTGTCTATGATGTAACCCAGGAAATGTACTGATGACTGATGGAAGGAACACTTTTCTGCCTTGAGGAATAGATGGAACTTGCGGAGTTGTTGGAGGACCTCCGCAACGTGGTGGCGATGTTCGGCCAGGCTCCGGGAGTAGATTAAGATGTCGTCGATGTAGACCAGGACAAACCGATGGAGATACTCCCGGAGCACCTCATGTATGAAATCCTGGAATACGGAGGGGGCGTTGACCAGGCCATACGGCATAACCAAGTACTCGTAGTGGCCGGTAGGTGTCACAAAGGCGGTCTTCCACTCGTCCCCCTCGCGTATCCGGATGAGGTTGTACGCGCTGCGGAGGTCCAGTTTAGTGAAGACAGTGGCACCACGGAGATGTTCTAGGGCTGATGGGACGAGAGGAAGGGGATAACGGAACTTTACTGTAATCTTGTTTAGGGCACGGTAATCAATGCAGGGCCTCAAGCCTCCGTCCTTTTTGGCCACGAAGAAGAAGCTTGAAGCAGCAGGGGAAGTGGATGGTCGGATGTAACCTTGAGATAGAGCCTCCTTGATGTATTCCTCCATGGCCTTCTCCTCCGGGATGGATAGAGGGTATATCCTTCCCCTAGGCACTGGTTCACCCGGAAGCAGATCGATGGCACAGTCCCATGGCCGGTGTGGAGGCAGCTTGGAGGCTCGTTGAGGGCAGAATACGTCGCTGAAGGGGGCGTAACACTTAGGGATGTCGACGGAACGTTGGTCCACTGGGCTCTCGATGGTAGTGGCACAGACGGGAATAGTCTCGGAGCGTGGAGTATGTGGGATTGGGAGCCCAGGGAAGCAGCCGTGGAAACAGGTTTCGCCCCACTTCAGGACCTCGCCTGTTCTCCAGGAGAGTGTAGGATTATGCTGCTCCAACCAGGGGCGCCCTAGTATCACGTCAGCGGTGGATCCCTCCAGAACCAGCAGATGGAGGTGTTCGACGTGAAGCAGACCAACTTGAATCTGGATGGCATCGGTGCAGCGACGAATATGTTTACGACTTAATGAATCACCAGTCACTGATCGAATCTTGTAGGTGGTCGGCGTGGCCGTGGTCTTGATGCCGAGCTGGCGACAGAGGGTCCCGGAGATGAAGTTGCCGGCTGACCCAGAATCGAGGAGGGCAATAACTGGAAGAGTAGTTTTAGAAGCAGTAAGTGTTACAGTTGTGGTGAGTGGTTTCATTTTTCTAATAGAAGGTATTATTGCACTCACCATGGGTCTTGGAGGACGAATTGGGCATGTGGAGAGGATATGCCCAGGAGAACCGCAGTAAAGGCAAAGATTCTGGGTCAGCCGCCTCTGTCGCTCAGCAGAGGAAAGCCGAGTGCCCTCTAGCGTCATAGGCTCGTTGGCTGGTTCTGGAGAGCTGACGGATTCTGGTCGGCGAGCTGAGATGGTAAACAGCGGCTGGTCCTGGTGTTCTTCTAGACACGACTGCATACGAGTGGCGAAACGTATGGAGAGTTGAATGAAACGTTCCAGGCCGATGGAATCCTCGTATGCAGCGAGATGCAACCGCACGCGAGGATCCAGTCCCTGTCGGTATGTAGTAATCAAGGCCTGCTCATTCCAGCCGCTGGATGCCGCGAGGGTTCGAAACTGCAAGGCATAGTCATTAACAGTAAGAGATCCTTGTTTCAAATTGTAGAGTTTCTCACCAATGGAGGAATCTGTGATGGGCTTCCCGAACACTTCGCGGAAGTGAGCCACAAAACCGGAGTATGAGTGAGTGATGGGATGGTTCTGAGACCAGATTGAATCTGCCCAACGAAGCGCTTTGCCTTGCAGTTGTGAAATGATGAACGCCACCTTTGAAGTTTCAGTAGGGAAGTTGTGCGGTTGCATCTCCAGGACCAGCGAGCACTGCAGAAGAAATCCGCTGCAGTCCTCCGCCGAACCAGAGTAGGGCGCCGGTGTAGCCATGGGACTGGCGTGCACAGGAGGTGAAGGAGAAGTAGCGGTGTTTGCGGATGTGATCGCTGGAATAGGTGATGCTGGAGTGGTGGTAAGAGCTCGCCGAAGGATATCGACGAGCTCCTGGATGGGATCCGGTTGGCTCATGCTGTGTGTGAAAGACGAAGTTTTCGGTCCGGTCTTCTGTTACAATACTGACTGAGCAGAGACAGAAGTATGGGTTAACAGACTTTATTTTCACACACAGCAGAGCAGATGGTGATGCAGGTAAGTGACGATGAATGTTTAAAGTTGTGAAGAAGGTGAATGATAGTGATACTGTCCTTTCGTGGATTTGCAGGAGTGATGAATGATGGCGCGATGAGAAGATGGCTGACGAGGATGGCTGGAGACACTCACACACACACTGGAACAACACGAGGAGATTTGGAGACGAAGGAGACAGGTAGGTTTCTTCAATGGAGTCCAAGAGGTAAGCAGATAGCATTCTATGTGCGTACGAGACCGGACAGTGAGTGAATGTGTGTGAGAGTGTTAAATACTGGTGGTGATGAGTGAGTAGATGAGGTGCAGGTGCAGATGATTAATACTCCGGGGATTGAGTGCGCTGTGATTGGGTGATGTTGGAACCTGGCGTGTCTGTGACAACAACCTCATTCTCTGAAAATTTGTACTGTGAACGGAACCGCACTGGACAACTAGTTGTCTGTCACGTCATATAGTGTGGGAAAGCCGCTCTGCTAAGGGGTTTTGTGTGGTTTCACTTTCAGTAACTTACAGTGACGGAGATATGAGCTATGTGTCATCTGAAGGTTTTAGATCCAGTCACTGCTCTCCACCGGAGCGGCTCCCGTCAGTTTTGTGTTCTATGCGCGACTCAAATACCGTGTCATGCGTGAGACGCTGCAATGCACATGAGATGCGAGTGAAACGGTTAAATGTGTCTGGCTAGTGCATGTTTACATTAAAGCTGCTGTCAGTTAATGAAGATATGATGGATGAGCTCACGGCTCAATTGGACTCTGTCCTGTCAAAAGTGACAAGACTTTTCAGTTTTATGGACATTGCCATCTTTGATATTACTTTGGTCACTGTCACTATGGTTACTGGTAAGAGAATATGGGCTTGACTCTCATTGCACGTTCATACAGACAGTGTTCCAGACGCTACTGTAAGTTGCTGTGTGAACGGGACATTTCGAGACACACACCTGTAAGTAAATGCGGTTGTCAATCCCAAAAACTGACAGTGTGAACGTGGCCTACAGTATATGACCTTCCATCTACAGTAGACAAACAAAATCGATGGATGGACAAAATACCAAGTTCAGAAGATCTAAGCTACCGGGCAGGGCAGTAGGGGTGGAGTAAATCAGTGAAATATGGAGGTGCAAGACCATTTAATGCCTCACATGTTAGAAGCAATTTCTTAAAGTAAATATGTGATGCCACGGGTAGTGAAGATCACGCAGTAAAGGAGTAATGTGAGCAGAAAGCCTGGTGGAGGTGAGAGCTTGCTGCTGAGTTTTGAAGAAACTGTAATCTTGTGTAATCAAACTGTAATCAATGCAATAGACAATCTAAAAATGTTGATTTGTAACATTCCATAAACATAAAGTCCAGTTTCCTTAATGTTAATAGAATGCTATTTAAAGGTTAATATGATGTTCCTGAAACATTCTTTCAAACATTTAAACAAGCTTTCAGTGCTGTAAACAAGCACTGAAAGAAATAGAAAATAAAAACGCAAACTACAACTGACTTCCAGCCACTGTCTTAGATGAAATCAACTGAAGATAAAAAAAAAAAAAAAACATTAAATGATTAAACAATTCCACAAACAGTATCACCAGCTTCACTTATTGCTAACCAGATTGACTTTATTTCTGTCATAGATCTACAGCAGTTTAGATGTTGATGTTTGGTTGATATTTTGTTTGAGGTCACCATCATGGAGATCATTGTTTGCTTTAGTTGGGCTCTTTACCCTTGACGTTTATTAAGTTACTTTTTCAACAATTGCAGTTTTTTTTTTTTTTTAAAGGGTTAGTTCACTTCTGAATGAAAATTTGCTGATAATTTACTCACCCCCATGTCATCCAAGGTGTTCACATCTTTCCTTCTTCAGTCGAAAAGAAATTAAGGTTTTTGATGAAAACATTCCAGGATTATTCTCCTTATAGTGGACTTCAATGGCCTCCAGACGGCTGAAGGTCAAAATTACAGTTTCAGTGCAGCTTCAAAGGGCTTTAAACAATACCAGACGAGGAATAAGGGTCTTACCTAGCAAAACGATCTGTCATTTTCAAAAAAAATAAACTGTATATGTTTTCTATAAACAAACGTTCACCTTCTAAGTGTCTCCGCCAAAACCGCATTTCTGCATTCTCCAAAATGCTTACGCTGTATGTTCTACGCCATCCCTATTCAACTTACGGAACGAACGCAGCGCCAGTTACATTTTTTCCGTAACTGTAATTTTGACCTTCAACCGTTTGGAGGCCATTGAAGTACACTATAAGGAGAATAATCCTGGAATGTTTTCATCAAAAACCTTAATTTTATTTTCGACTGAAGAAAGAAAGGCATGAACATCTTGGATGACATGGGGGTGAGTAAATTATCAGGAAAAGTTTATTTGAAAGTGAACTAATCCTTTAAAGATCAACATGAATTGAAGCAATATTAGAAAGTATAAAGTCAACTGATGTAATAAAGTAACTTAAATAATAAAGCAAACACTGATCACGTTAATGGTGACCTCAAACGAAACATTTTCAACAGATACAGTAAAAAAAGAATGGCAAATTATTTTTTCACAGCACTGTATGATCATGTCACTGTATTCTGTTCTCTTTTCTTGCATTTTATATATTTTTATTTTGTTCAATTCTAGGAGGAGCTCAATACAGCATTGAAATTCTTTCAGGAGACACTTAAACAGAGAGAAAAGATTAAAGGAGAGTTCGAGAAAAATGTTCAACACATCAAGGTAAGGATAGAACAGAACAGTCATTTTTTTTTTATAACTGTAAGATCACTCAAAAATGGTTCACACAAAATCACACAAAAATGGTTTATTATATTTAATATAATGAATTCCAGTTTATAGTTTTTGTAAATGACAAGCAACAGTCTGCTTCTGGATCTGTTATATGTCCAGTATCTAAGTTTAGCTCAGATATTAACTCTTTCCCCGCCAGCATTTTTTTTTCTTTGCCAGTCACCGCGAGCATTTTTGATCATTTTGACAAAATTTCCATGGCCTCCAGAATATTTTGTTGTATGAATATCTGAACATGCAATACATCAAAATACAGAACAGAGCCTACTTTTAAAAAATTTATTATAGCTTCAAACATTATTTTTTTATCAATGCTCGAATGTAGGTAAGTTTCATTAAAAAAAAGCAACAAAAAAGCTGAGAAAATCGCGTTTTTAAAACTACATCTGCATCATATTCAGTACAATGTACAAAGCACAGATGCAGTACATTGCTTCCATCAACACCCCCAAAGCTTCACAGTTCTGTACCACTTCCTGGATCGACATTTCACTCTGTAACAGTTTTCATTTCTATGCTGATTTATTGTTGATATTCACATTATTTTCATATGCATCTGCTTACATATGAAACGTCTCTCTTCTTTGGCTGTGTTTTGATTGGGAGATTCTGTACGCATTCAGAAGATGTGTCATAGCACCCCAAAGTGTATGACAATGAAAACATGGAAAGCAGTAAAATCTCGTCGTTGGCGATTGTGATTGTGTTGATGTTTGTTGATTGAGATAATTGAAGTGAATGTGATTTGATTTCAGTCTCAGGCTGATCACACAGAGCATCAGATCAAACAGCAGTTTGAGAAGCTTCATCAGTTTCTCAGAGATGAAGAAGCAGCTACAATCACTGCACTTAGGGAGGAAGAGGAGCAGAAGAAGCAGATGATGAAGGAGAAGCTGGAGGAGATGAACAGACACATCTCAGCTTTTTCACAGACAAACAAAGACATTGAGAAGATGATGAAAGCCAATGACGTCTGCTTTCTGAAGGTGTGATTTCAGATGATTGATTGATTGATGATTGATTGAGTTCTTGATGATAAATGGTGTGTTTGTTCTGCAGAAGTTTCCAGTCACAATGGAAAGGTGAGTGATCTGCTGGTGTCTCTTTTCTCTCTGGTTCTGATCCAAAGCCACTGCAGTTCTGACTCCTGAATGTTCTTCCAGACTTCAGAGCTCACAGCCGGATCCACAGATGGCTTCTGGAGCTTTGATTCATGTGCCAAGTTACTTGGGCAACCTGCAGTTCAGAGTCTGGAAGAAGATGCAGGACATCGTCCAAAACAGTGAGTCTGTAGAAGATCTGTGCTGTTACACACACACTGGAAATGGGTGGACATAATTTACATGACACAAAAGCACTAGATTATATCAATTTGCAGTAAGTGAAGACCCCCCCCCCCAAGTGGGTGGTCGAGGCTATCTCACTTGCTTACGAATCTACTGGACAGCCTTCTCCTTTGGCTGTCCGGGCACATTCTACTAGGGGTATGGCTGCCTCAAAGGCTTTAATCTCGGGAGTCCCCCTCCATGATATATGTGATGTGGCTGGTTGGTCCTCTCAGCATACGTTTATCAGGTTTTATAACCTTGACTTAGGCTCCACTCTGGGGTCTGCTGTGCTCTCGTCTTAAGATGACAGACAGTCACTTGGCATTATAACGTAGTTGGGATAGGGTTCCCAATGTGTCTCAACACAGCTCGAAGTTCCCATGAAAGGGAACGTCTTGGGTTACTTGTGTAACCCTGGTTCCCTGAATAGCGCTATTGCTTCAGCCAATCAGAAGCTAGAGTTCTTTGTTCTGGGTATGCTTTATCGTTTCCTGGTCTGTGACGTCACCCACCTCTGACGTTCCGTCACGCCATTGGTTTGATTTCACAAGTGCTTCATGACGCAGTCATGCAGGAGCGTTCCCAATGCATCTCGACGCAGCGTCTCGTTCCCTATTCAGGGAACCAGGGTTACACAAGTAACCCAAGATGTTTTTGATCACATGTCACTTAAGGTGTTGTTGTGAGTGTATCAGATGACTCCTCCCCCCTCTGTAATACGGGCCACCAGTTAAAGCTGCAGTCCGTACATTTTGCCTTTTTATCGCTATCTTTGTTTGAAACCTGCAATTGCAGTTATTTGCAGAATTATCATCTTTACTTGGGTTGTGCAACGACACAGCTCCTCAACGCAGACAAATCTAATGTTTGCTGTCAGTCACCGCACCGGTGGATACTGTACTTCAGAATCACAGATTGTAGTCTTGTAGTCTTGACCAAAAAAGGAATTTTCCCCAGAAGATGTCATCTGTAAAAGTTAGTAACATGTCTGCCACTTTTGTTCTGACCAACTGATAAAAAAGCATTACAATAGATCTCGCTACCAATGGTGAATAAATCTAACGATCGCTTAGCTCGGATCACGTCAAGCCGTGCAAATTATTATTATTGTTATACTTTGTTTTCAGAGTGTTAATGTTAACAACATCAGCATTGCGTGACTATGTGTATTTAGTGTGTATTAGCGTTACCTGTAGATTTCAATTTCTGTAGCCACTCTGCAGTCCGAAGTCTTTTGCCTTTGACTACAGGAGATAGTTTTGGTTATATACTTGCTCAAAAATTGATTTTGGATAATTTTTAACCAAAAAAAACAAAACTGCAGCTTTAAGAATACTACCTTAACAATTTAAGAACACTCCAAAAGAGCTGTTCAATAATTTAGAATTAATATAAACTGGAGTGAGTCAGTCAACTGATTTATCTGAAGGATTTGTGAGAGTCTGGCCAACTACAGTCTTTGATCATCAACACAAGAAACAGTTGAAATTTATTAACAATAGATGTACAATATCACAACAATTAATATTACAAATATTGAATATGCACTGCTATAAGATAGTAAAAGAATAACCAAAGTAAAATAATGAATTAAATTAAAAAATAAATAAATGAAGTGAACACAGAATGGATAAATGCAATGCTGTTGAATGCAGAAAGGAAGAGATTTATATTATCTCTGTTAATTCTCAAAAAGAACTTCTGTAAATGAATAACAGAAATAAAGTCAATCTGGTTAGTAATAAGTAAAGCTGGTCATGTTGTTTGTGGAGTTGTTTAATCATCCTCTGCTGAGATTGTGAGAGATTTATTGTCTTCTTTTATTTGCAGTTGATTTCAGGCTATGTGGCTTTAAGTCAGTTGTAGTTGTGTTTTATTTTCTGAGAGTGCAAGCATGATGTTGAACCAACATCACATTGTAACATTGATTCAATGACATTACCATTCATTTTTTTTGATGAAATTTCAACATTTTTTTCAACATTAATTGCGGATGCAAAAGTGATGTTGAGTCAATGTGCTTAATGTTGATACATTAACACTGACTTAACGTTGTTTCTATCTGGGAAGATTACTCACCCCACCAGTTATGTAAGGCTGAATCTTTAACTTTGTGTAGATGGCTCTAAACTGAAAAAAAAAAAAAAAAAAACATGGGATTGATATTTGATGCTCATTTAACATTTGTTCCTCACTTTCAGAATACTGTCAAGACATATTTGTTCACCTTAGAAATATTGCCCGATTACGTCCTATGTTGTCATTCCCAGTGGTTATTTAACATATTTGTATTTTCTCGCATTACTTTTAAAGGCGCTATAGAAAATAAAGTTCATTATTATTATTATAAAATATTAAAATGATAGATTATTCATTATTAAGTCAAACAAAACAGACAGCAACAAAGTATTTTAAACCAATACACACACATTAAGACCCAGTTTGATGAGTGTGATGATGATGAACAGAATTTTTTAGAGTCATAGTATTTCATCTCAACAGCTCTGACTGTTTGATTGTGATTTAAAGTTTTCTAAAATATCAAAACCAGGGGTGTCCAGTCCTGCTCTTGGAGGGACACTGTCCTGAAAAGTTTAGCTCCAACCCTAATTAAACACTCCTGAGGCAGTTAATCAAGCTCTTACAATATACAAGAAACTTCCAGGCATATGAATTAAGGCAAATTTGAACTAAACTCTGCAGGACAGTGGCCCTCCAGGACCAAGTTTTGATTATTTTAATAACAAAAGTGAGTGTGTAACTAATAACCCTCACAGTGATCAGAGGAAAATGTCTGATGTGTTTGATCAACAGAACAAGTGTTAATAATTCATAACAATCTGTGTACGGTTCACTCTTAATCATTATATGAACATCAGAATAAAATTAGCTGTTGATTGTGTCTCATCAGCTCCTGTGATTCTGGATCCAAACACTGCGAATCCATCTCTTGCCCTGTATGATGATCTGACCGGTGTGAGATTCAGCGAGAACAAACAGCCGGTTCCTGATAATCCAGAGAGATTTGACCGGTGTCCCTGTGTTCTGGGTTCAGAGGGTTTTAACTCAGGAACACACTGCTGGGATGTGGAGGTTAAAGAGAGTTCAGCCTGGAGTCTTGGAGTAACTACAGCATCAAACCAGAGGAAGGGAAGTGATTTCTTCAACACTGATGTCTGGAGTGTGCATTACGATCAATACAGACAGTTTCTATCATCTGGTATCCGTGTTAAACAGAAGCTTGAGCGTGTGAGAGTTGATCTGGACTATGACAAAGGAACGGTGTCATTCTCTGATCCTGTAACTAACAAACATCTACACACATTCAAAACCACCTTCACTGACACACTCTTTCCATTCTTCTGGTGTTATAATTCTTCCTCTCTGAGGATCTTACCATCCAGTTAGTAAATGTTACTGTAGGTCTGGGGTGTATTCCAGACAGGTTAGTTTAGGCAACCAGGGTAAATGGATAACCTCAACTTTCAGCTCCAAAAAGTGAAGTAACTTTCAGGGTGTGAAAGTAGCCATACCAAGTTATTCTCTGAACATAACCTGCGCTGCAATTAAACACAGTCCAATCTCAATTAAACACACCTGAAGCAGCTAATCAAGGTCATTAGGCATACTAGAAACTACCAAGCAGGGGTGCGTTCCCCAAAAGCATCGTTAGCCAACTAACATCGCAAGTTCCGTCGTTACTTACATAGTTCAACGATTTGGTGTTTCCCGAAACCATCGTTCAAACGAACATTCGCAAACTGCATCGCAAACTTGTGTGGTTGGAACGACAGCTCTCGAGCTGTGGTTAGAACCATGGTTTCTTGTTTTTATGACATGTGGACTTAATAAATCATTATCTTGAGCAAAATAAGCAAGCTGACATTAAGTACAATGTATCTCAAATGGATTCATTTAAAGAAGTTATTACTCACCACCTGCGTGACGTCATTCACCAACGTGGTTGAACGACAGGTTTGCGTCAATACGTTTTCGGGAAACATTCGTGACTAGCTAGTTGATTTGTTCAACAATGCATCGTACTATGGTAGTTCAGCAGCGAGTTACATCGTTGTTCGGGAAACGCACCCCAGGTGTGTTGAGGCAAGTTGGAGCTAAACTATGCAGGACGGTGGCCCTCCAGGACCGAGTCTGGAGACCCCTGCTCTTGAGTATGGACTCAAATTCTGAGGAGAGTTAATTTAACACTGGGGGTTTTGCTGTGAGTTACTGAATATTGAGTATCTGCCAATACAGAGTCCTGATGCAATACTTGTATTTTCCTAGTGCTTGGTACACACTTCAAGTACATTAAAGTTATTACAAGCCGTCCAATGTATATGGGGACGAGTTCCTCATGCACTGTAAAAAGTGAACATGCAGTTGTTGCTTTAAAGAGGTATTTCTAGCTGATTCTAAAATCTGATTTTGTTGTTGTAATCTAATTCAATCAGGTTTATTTAACATAAAACAAGGGAAAACTGTTTTAACTTTTTGAGTTAAATTGACCAAATATACAATTTCCAATAAAGCTCAGGACGAAAACATTCGACACATGCACAGTATGACTGCACTCATGGTGGTCTTTAGTTGAGCTCTTGACCCTTAACTTTTTAACATAAGTTTTTTTTTTTTTTTTGTCTGTTTGTTTTTTGCCTGCTTTAACTGTGTGTTCTAATCTCTGATCACCAAAAAACAAAAACAAAACAAAACAAAAACAAAAACATGGTTTGACTAATGTATCAAATTTAAATATACTAGAGTAAATTAATTTGACCTAAACCAAATTGTATTGACCCAACCAAACTGATTTCTTTTGAATGAGCTAAATTAAATTGTGTAAAAATCTCTTCAATTAATTTAACTAAGGGTATTGAATTAATTTTTTGAGTGCATTTACATCAAGGTGGAAAAGGGCTTGCTGGAGAAATCAGGTTATATTTACTTACAATTATGCTTTAGTAAAACCTTGTCTTTTCAGGTTGGTTTAATTCAGTTATAATCAGCAATCTTCAATCATTTTCTTCATTTCAATAAAACCAGCTATTGTAAATCTACAAACACTGTAAAAATGTAAAAAAAAACAGTCAATGATTGGCAGCAACTGCTGCCAAACAAAAAATGAAAAATTAAAGTAAAATATCCTAATTTAAATAAAGTACAACAAACTTTAACAGAAATTTACCTTAAAATTGACCTAACCCTAACCCTCTCTTGCAGTTAACTACATGGATGAATTAATGTAACTATATATTACTTCATCAACAACTACACAGTTAAAGCAACCAAGAAAAACGGATGAAATCAAGGGTCAAGAGCCCAACTAAAGCAAACACTGACCGCCATAATGGTGACTTCAAACTTTGTGCTTTTCAATAAAACAGCATCATCTAAACCTTTGTTAATTCTCAATAAATAATGTTGTATGAAAGAAATCAAGTAAACTGGATAGTAATAACTGAAGATGCTGAGATCTAGAGAGATCTGTTAGTGTTTAATGTTCTGTTGCTGCCAGTCATTTGACTTTTGTTTTTTACAGTGAAGGTATTTGATCGTAATAATTCAGAGAATACCTGTAAAAAAAAAAAATATATATATATATATATATATATATATATATATTTTTTTTTTTTTTTCCTGTAAAACATTTAAGGAACATTTCTGTTAATGTTTTTTTTTTTGCACTTTATTTAAATTAGGATATTTTACTTTAATTTCATGGTTTTTGTTTGGCAGCCACTGATGCCTGTCATTTGACCTTTTATCATTTAACTGTTTTGTTACTGTTTAAATACAGATTATTTGTGTAATTTTACACACATTTGTATATAAAATTGAAAAACATAATGTATATAAAATACAGTATTTTTCTGTATATAAAAATGTGAATTTGGGTACAATTTAAAATAACAAACAACTGTGTGTGTGTATATATATATATATATATATATATATATATATATATATATATATATATATATAAATCAGTTATTTTCCATAAAATTGGGATTTTCTTTTTTTTTTTGATTGATTAATACCACACAAAGTACATTTTCTAAGTTGAATTGACAAATCTTTTATTATTATTATTATTGTCTAGGCAGAGGCATAAATTGGCATCTGTCTCTATGGAATAATTTCAATATTTATGCAGTAATAATAGAAATTATATTATATAATTTATAATGCTAAACACTGTAAACAGACTGTGTAGTCACAATTATGCATATGGAACTGTTGATATAAACTCCTATTATTTTGTATTTACAAAAAAAAAAAAAATAATAATAATAAAATAAATAAATAAATGGATTTATGGTTGGAAAGCATGAGTCTTTGTCAAAAAACAATAAACTGTAGAATAAACAAATGACTTTTTTTTTTCTTTTTTTTCTGATGCCCCAAGTTAAACTGCATTGTTTCATTTACCTTCTCTGTCACTGTCCAAAAAGTTTTGAAGCAACAAAAAGGGAAAATATCCAGCCTGCCAACTGTATGCAATTATAAGTCCCAGAGAAGCCTGAGTATAAGCTCCTTGGCCATCACTTGACTGCTGCTGAATTTGCAAGTTGGGTATGTAAGATCGAAAACTATAAAAACAATATGGATTTGCTAACAACAAAAGTGGAAGGGTCTGAAGCAAGCCAATGAGAGATCAGCCTCAAGCCTTCTTTTCAAAGGTTTACAGACATACACATACTCATTTGGCTGGCACCCTGCACACACGTGAACAAAATGCAATTTTGATCCATTTATTTATTTATTTTTAATTAATGCTAACATTACAAGGGCTTGAGACATCTCCTTCATCCAAAGTTTTTGTGTTATTTTCTTTGTATTTCTTCTAAGTTTCTTTTTGTGTAATTGATATTGTTGCATTCAACATGTTACTTTAAATATATAACACTTAAAATTTAATGATATAAGATAATTAGTTAATTGCATTTCATAGATTATGCTTTCAATAAAGCATTTGGTGGGGGTTCACCTTGTCACACTTGTGATGTTCCCAGTCAAAAATGACCGGCTTACAAAAAATTGCTTATAAATCTTTCATTAGGTTATATTATCACCAAATATTGGATTAAATTTTTTTGTTAACTTGTTTTATTTAATTTAGGACTGATTTTGTATTTCTTTTTGCATCTGATTAATCATAGGCCTCATTTATCTGAGAGTAGGCACCTCAGTTTTTGAGTGAAAAAAGGTGTTTTTTGTGGAGAATTTTGTCAATTTTAAAAAAATATGAAAAAAAATTTGCATTGTTTATCACACTAGTGTGCTTTAATGTTTAAGCAGGAAATGTTTTTATTTTGGTTTTTATTTATTACAAAAAGGTATAAAGTCACACTTGTGGTGTTCCCGGTCAAAAATGACCGGCCTACAAAAATAGCTTATAAAATCACTTGTTACGCAATTTTATCACCAAATATTGGATTCAATCTTTTTGTCAACTTGTTTTCTTTAAATTAGGTTTTATATTTATTTTTGAAACTGACTGGTCGTAGGCCTCATTGATCTGAGCTTATATTGGTCAAAAATGACCAGCCATTGAAAATGAATGGGGGAGTCGAAAATCAGAGAAACAATTAGTGTTCAGGAGCGTTCAACAGAGATGAACTTCATCCTCAAATCAGTGAGGCTCATAACAATGAGGCCTATGATCAATCAGTTTCAAGAATGAATACAAAACCTGTCCTAATTTAAAGAAAACAAGTTGACAAAAAGATTGAATCCAATATTTGGTGATAAGGTAGCATAACGAGAGATTTATAAGCATTTTTTTGCAGGCCGGTCATTTTTGACCGGGAACACCACAAGTGTGATCAACACAGCACAAGGGTTAAAAAAACGCAACTTGATCCTACACCCTTTTTTTGTGTGTGTGTGTGTGTGTGTGTGTATGTGTGTGTGTCAAAAATACTAGAAAAGGCAGAATTCTCACAACTATGTTCCTTTTTAGACAGAAATAGTATCTGTGAGGATTTCCAGTCAGGTTTTAGACCGTACCATAGTACTGAGACTGCTCTCATTAGAGTTACTAATGATTTGCTCTTATCATCAGATCGTGGTTGTATCTCTCTATTAGTGTTACTGGATCTTAGTGCTGCATTTGACACTATCGATCACAACATTCTTTTAAATAGACTCGAAAATTATGTTGCCATTAGTAGAATTGCGTTAGCATGGTTCAAATCTTATTTATCTGACCGTTATCAGTTTGTAGCAGTAAATGAAATGTCATACCGATTGTTACAACCTCTCATAAAAATAATGGCTCAAAGGAAAGAGAGATTACATAACATAAACAAGAATGAATAATTGAACAGGTGCGTCCACCTAAGAGAGAGAGAGAGAGTGTGTGCATACTCGCTCAAAAGGATAGAGCCACGACAAGAACAAAAAAGGGAGGGTCAAACCAAAAAGACAAGACACAGACCAAGACACAGACCGTAACACCGATCACAAGTTCAATATGGAGTACCACAAGGCTCAGTACTAGGACCATTGCATTTCACCCTGATGCTACCCTTGGGAGATATCATTAGGAAGTATGGTGTTAGTTTTCACTGTTACGCTGATGATACTCAGCTCTATATTTCATCTCGTCCTGATGAAACTTACTAATTCACAAAATTTATAAAATGCATAGCTGATATTAAAGAAAATTGGATAATTTCCTACTATTTAATTCTGAAAAAACATAAGTTTTAGTTATTTGAACAAAAACCTATGCATGTAAAACCTACAATATTGTCTAACATTTAATGGCTGCTTAGGCAAGTCTTCATCATTAGTTAGGAACCTGGGTGTGCTCTTTGATACCAATCTCTCATTTAAAAGCCAAATTTCTAGCATCCGTAAATCCACATTCTTCCATCCTAAAAATATATCTAAACTACGACATATGCTCTCAATGACAAATGCGGAGCAGTTATTTCATGCGTTCATGAACTCAAGGCTAGATTACTGTAACGCTCTACTGGGTGGTTGCCCTGCTCGCTTGATAAACAAACTACAGCTAGTCCAAAATGCAGCAGCTAGAGTTCTTACTAGAACTAGGAAGTATGACCATATTAGCCCAGTTCTGTCAACACTGCATTGGCTTCCTGTTAAACATCGTATGCATTTTAAAATCTTGCTAATTACTTACAAAGCACTAAATGGTTTAGCTCCCCAGTACCTTCACGGCTATTGCATTCTCAAAATTCTAGCCAGTTGATAATGCCTAGAATATCAAAATCAACCACAGGCAGTAGATCCTTTTCCTGTTTAGCACCTAAACTTTGGAATAGTCTTCCTAGCATTGTTGGGAAAGCAGACACACTCTGTCAGTTTAAATCTAGACTGAAAACACAACCTTGCATACACATAACACATCATCAATTTTTATTTTCAAATCAGTTAAATTATTGTTAGGCTGCATAAATTAGTTCAGCCAGAACTGGGAACACTTCCCATAACAACCAATGTACTTGTTACATTATATGAAGAATGGTATCTATGTTAATATTAGTCTCTGATTTTCCTGAGGTTACCATAGTCAGCCGGATCCAGGCCGGATCCAGATGGAGGACCTGTGCCCAGACACGACCACATCTCAGCTCTGAAGTGTCAGCAGAGATTGTATCAAGTAGACAATCCCCTGTGAAGGCCTCATTGACACAACAGCCAGTGGCACGGATCCTCAGCAAAACCCATCTCCATACTGGTGTGAATCCGGTCCTCAACCAGATGGAACTGGATTGACTTGAGTAATTATTATCAAGATTAATACTTTCACTTCTAACTGAGAATGATTTCTGTAAGTACTTTTACTTGAGTACAGTGTTTGATATCGCCTCTGCTTGCATTTCAAACACTGACAATCAGCACGATAAGCAGGTAAGTGTTTATCGCTGGAACTTCAGCATGTGAAGAAATCATTCTGACAAAGATATGATCATGACAGGCCCTTTAGAATCTCTGTGACAAATAAAGAGCACTAAATAAAACACATAAATAAAATGTCTTCTAGTATTTTCATTATCAGTATTTTTCATTGTTCTTTGGGGTTTAATTCAAGGCTTATAGCATTATACCGTCAGTGCAAGATTTGTTAACATTTAACCTGAAGAACATGCTGTTGTTCTTTGACCAAAAGGTGATCATAAACTCCACCCTTATACAAACGCTTATCAGCAAGCGACCGACTCATTCAAGAAATAAAGAATCAGCGATCAGTGAAGAATGAAGAAAAACACTTTATGGAAGGATTTTTTTTTTTGAGAAGCTTGTTTCTGATCAGACAGCAGATTTTTGTGATTTTTGAAACCATCATTCAGAAAGTGAAAGTAAAGTTTAGATTTCTGGAGCTCAAAAAATGGCTTCACGATCTGTAGGACAGCTTTCTTGTCCTGTGTGTCATGAAATATTCAGGGATCCTGTTCTTTTATCATGTAGTCACAGTGTCTGTAAAGAGTGTCTTCAACGGTTCTGGAGGACCAAGAAAACTCAGGAGTGTCCTGTCTGCAAGAGGAAATCCTCAAAAGAAAATCTTCCTCCTAATCTGGCATTAAAAAATTTGTGTGAATTGCTCCTGAAGGAGAGAAAAGAGAGGCGTTCATCAGGGTCTGAGGAGCTCTGCAGTTTACACAATGAGAAACTCAAACTCTTCTGTCTGGAGGACAATCAGCCTGTGTGTTTAGTGTGCTTTACCTCACAGACACACATCAATCATACATTCAGACCCATCAGTGAAGTGGCTTCATCACATAAGGTAAGTCAAATGTTTCTGGTTTCACATGTAAAGAATAATAATTAGTGAAAAACACAGAAATCACATTCATGCACTTAATATTGCTCTCTGTCTTTTATTCAACTTCATATGACATGGGGGTAAATACTTTTTCACTGCATTTTTTTCCAGGGGGAGATCAAAACAGCACTAAAGTCCTTACAAGAGAAATTTCAACACAATGAAGAAATGAAAGGAGAGTTTGAGAAAACAGTTCAACACATCAAGGTGAGGAAACAAAATTGAGTCATTTTCATTAGCTGGAGGATCACTATTTACAGTTATGATTTACAGTATATTTAATATAATGGATATCCAGTTCAGTCTGCTTCTAGATCCATTACACTGTAAAAAAAAAACGGTCAATGACTGTAAGCTACGGCTGCCAAACAAAAACTGTAAAATGAATGTAAAATATCATATTTTAAATAAAGTGCAAATAAGCACAGGCTCTACTCTTCAGCACAATGGTGATCCACAAAATTGTCTTTTTTGTTGTATGGTAGAAAATGCATGGAAAATTCTGATCAGACAATGTTGGTA
Source organism: Hypophthalmichthys molitrix (assembly GCA_037950675.1). NCBI lineage: Eukaryota > Metazoa > Chordata > Actinopteri > Cypriniformes > Xenocyprididae > Hypophthalmichthys > Hypophthalmichthys molitrix. The sequence continues at coordinate 9,634,227 of CM075494.1, forward strand.
ATTTTTAGCGATATTTTAGTTGTCATGTAGTGGCCTGATTCACTGATACCACCCAGAGTCTAATCTCTGATTAGATTAGAGTCTAATCTCTGACAAAAGTACAGTTTCATTATGTACTTAAAGTGCTCTATTTTCGTGCACCTATTTTGTACTTAATATACTAAAATGTCTACTTTAGTACTTCTGTGTTGATTGAGATGATTGAAGTGAATGATTTGATTTCAGTCTCAAGCTGAGCACACAGAGCGTCAGATTAAACAGCAGTTTGAGAAGCTTCATCAGTTTCTCAGAGATGAAGAAGCAGCTACAATCACTGCACTGAGGGAGGAAGAGGAGCAGAAGAAGCAGATGATGAAAGAGAAGCTGGAGGAGATGAACAGACACATCTCAGCTCTTTCACACACAATCAAAGACATGGAGGAGATGATGAAAGACAATGACGTCTGCTTTCTGAAGGTCTGATTTCACATCATTGATTGATTGATTGATGATTGATTGAGTTCTTAATGATAAATGGTGTGTTTGTTCTGCAGAAATTTCCAGTCACAATGGAAAGGTGAGTGATCTGCTGGTGTCTCTGGTCTCTCTGGTTCTGATCCAAAGCCACTGCAGTTCTGACTCCTGAATGTTCTTCCAGAGTCCAGAGCTCACAGCCGGATCCACAGATGGCTTCTGGAGCTTTGATTCATGTATCAAGTTACTTGGGCAACCTGCAGTTCAGAGTCTGGAAGAAGATGCAGGACATCGTCCAAAACAGTGAGTCTGGAGAAGATCTGTGCTGTTAAGTTTAAGTCACAGTACATGACTTCTGCTCAGATTTTTGCCCTGAATTTCAGTCTGGGTGAGGTGACAATAGTTGACAAAAATCTGCGACAGTCTGCAGATTTTGGGCAGTCAAAATTGACAAAACTCACAGCCAATTTTAGAACACACATTGTGTGTGATGCATACATGAATACATTACAATACAGTCATATACACTGACCAGCCACTGGAAATCAAGGGCACAAAGTCACAAAGTTCGAGAAGAACCAACCACGTAAGTACTATACTATTAGTTCAGATCTTGATTCATTCATTGTTATTATAATATTCATCATTATCCAGGGCTTGACATTAAAGCTTGACTGGGATAAATAGCCTGAACATCAGTGAGCTGCGAATGACTGATTATTTGTGGCCTGTACTGGCAAAATGAATAATGACTCGCAATGAATAATTTTCAACCTTCAAAATGATGTATGATTTGTTGGAATCTGACAAAAATGACTGAGCTACACCAAGTCGATAGAGTCAGCAAAGTCAATTTTGAAAAAAATAGTTTTCTGAAGGTTCCAAATCAAAATTACCTAGCAACATTGCATCTTTTCCTCCCATTCTTTTCTTAATAAAAATTAGTATATTAATAATCACAATACAGCTCTTTTTGTTTTACCTTTGTTATTAAAAATAAGAACAAAGATGCAAATAAACAGTACATACACAGTAAATTCCCCAGTGTTAAATTAACACTGCTCTGTGTTCATATGGGAACCACCAGCAGGGTGTTAAAAGTAATACCGAAGCAGTGTTAGAGTTAATTAGATACTTAAGTGATTGATTGAGTGATGATTGTTCGATTATTGAAGACAACTGATGAAAACGAGCAGAATCACTGAAGGAAAGAGAAACACAAGAACTACAACTGACTTCAGCCACAGACTTAGACAAAATCAACTGAAAATACAGTAAATCTCTCTTATTACAAACCAGACTGACTTTATTTCTGTCATTCCTCTACAGTCTACAGAATTAACAGAGGTTTAGATGTTGATTTTTTATTGAAAACATTTGGTCGCCGGTATGGTGATCAGTGTTTATTTTAGTTGGTCAGTTACTTTTGATTTTTTAAATACATTGTGGGATTTTTTTTAGATACACATAGGCATACAGAATCAGCACATTAATCCCAACAATGGTGACATGCTTCAAGTTGCAATGCATGCTGGGAGTCATGAGTTTTATATTATGGCGGCTCCCAGCATGCATTGTGGTATTAAGCATGTCACCATTGTTGAGATTCATATGTCGATTCTTGATGTCTGTGTGCCTGAATGATGCAACATTTCTTTAAAACAATATATATATATATATATATATATATATATATATTTTTTTTTTTTTTTTTTTTTTTTTTTTTTTTTTTTTTCAAATTAACTGGTGTAAAAGGTGTATCATTCAGACACAGACATCAAGAATCAGCATGTTAATCTCATCAATGGTGAAATGCTTCATACCACAAAGCATCCTGGGAGCCACCATAGTATAAAACTCATAAAACAAAAAAATACATAAAACAAAGTTCAGAATGTCTGATATATGCCAACAAAACATTTTTAGTGAAAATCTACTTCTTAGTCAATCTTTTTTTTTTTTTTTTTTTTTTTCATTACGCTGATTAAATCCTTATCATATGATTGCCTTTTTCATGGTTTCTTTTGTAACAAATTACAAGTTTTGGTAAACACTGTTACAAAAACCTGACATAAAACTGACATCAAAAGTCAATAGTCAAACTGCCCATTTAATTTCAGATCAAACATTTTCAATAAAACATCAGCATCTAAACCTCTGTTAATTCTTAAAAAATAATTTTTGTAGATGAATGTCAGAAATAAAGTCAGTCTGGTTTGTAATAAGACAGATGTAATGTTTTTTCAGTTGATTTCGTCTAAGGCTGTGGCTGGAAGTCAGTTGTAGTTATTGTATTTCTCTTTCCTTCAGTGATTCAGCTCGTTATCATCAGGTGTCTTTAATAATCAAACAATCATCACATAATTAATCACTAACGCTGCTATGGTGTTACTTATAACACCATGCTGGTGGTTCCCATACCAACCATTCAAACTGAGTAAAATTTAAACAAAAAAATATTGTTTCACTGGACAAAACAAACAAACAAACAAAACAAAAACAAACAAACAAAAAATAAACACTATGCTAATAAATAGTACGTAATGGAATTGTTAAACAAAAATAAAAAGTAAAAAGTTAAACAAAAATATGGTTGAAAAAAATGGTTAATTTGTAAGGAGGTAATTTGAATAATTCTAACTAAATTCTAATAATCTGTGTGCGGTGCGATAGTCTTGATCACTATGAACATCAGAATAAAAGCAGCTGTTGATTGTGTCTCATCAGCTCCTGTGATTCTGGATCCAAACTCAGCTCATCCAGATCTCATCCTGTCTGATGATCTGACCAGTGTGAGATACAGCTTATATCAACCGCTTCCTGATAATCCAGAGAGATTTGATGAGTGTCCCGGTGTTCTGGGTTCAGAGGGTTTTAACTCAGGAACACACTGCTGGGATGTGGAGGTTAAAGAGAGTTCAGCCTGGAGACTTGGAGTAACTACAGCATCAAACCAGAGGAAGGGACATGATTTCTATAAAACTGATGTCTGGAGTGTGTTTCATGATGAGGATGGAGTGTGTGAATTGCCTGCAAATGAATTTCCTGTTAAACAGAAACTTGAACGTGTGAGGGTGAATCTAGACTATGACAGAAGAACAGTGTCATTCTCTGATCCTGTAACTAACACACATCTACACACATTCACAACCACCTTCACTGAAACAGTCTTTCCATTCTTCTGTAATTCTGATTATCCTTCTCTGAGGATCTTACCTTTCGATGGTCAGTAAATGTTACTCCTGTATGTGTGTATCTTGCTGCTTTCATCATGTTTCCAATATTTAATCCATATCTCATGAGTAAGAGCACTGTTGATCTAAATATCTGTATGGCTGTGATTGGACCACAGCTCACATGACTGATATCCAGCACTACAGCAACACTCACACTCTCATATTGCTTTAACACAACAGTTTAATAAACAAGATGTTTTTACTGTTTAATGAAAACTGCTGCCTGATTCACAACCTCATATATCTGGTACAACTGTTCCTTTAAAAAAAAAAAGAAAAGCCAATAGCACTGAGGGGGAGGGGTTAACAACCATTCAACATTTTTAAGGTGGAACTGATAGTTCTGTTGTAACGTCTGGTTAACTCAAAAACAAAGGGAGAGCTGGATCCACATGCAAAATAGTTAATATATTATATAAAAATAAACAAACATAACCACAGAGACAAGAGAACCATGGAACAGGGAACAGAATGAGAAGCATTAGACGTACATCCATGTAGGACAAGACCTGACAAAGATCACAGGAAACACAGGGGTATAAATACACAGGGTCAAACAAGCTAAACAAGATAAGTTAACAAGTCACACCTGGGAAAGACTAATCAATGGGGAAAACTACAAACATGGCCACAGGAAACGGGACACAGGAATGAACACAGAGACAAGAGGAACATAAAAACACTTCAACATAAAATCCATACAAAACAAATACAACACCAGGATCGTGACATTGTTGAATAAGAAGCTGCCGAAAAAGGAGTTGAAGTCAGCCTTGTATATCGTGTACATGAATTTGGGCACTAGTTAAGTCAAGTCAAGTCACCTTTAGCGCTTTTTACAATGTGTCAAAGCAGCTTTACAGTGAAAACAGGAAATAATTTTGGCTGTACAGCAGAAAAGAATGTCATTGTCCAGCTTAAGTAAATTCAATGATGATTCATTTCCGTTGTAATGATCATTAGTTATTATCATTTATATTATCATTTATCTATATATCAGCTCTGGAGAAAACAGTGATGACATCGTCTAGCTCAGTTCAGTTCACATAGTTCACATTGACAATAGTGTCAATGCAGGCAGATCAGAAACATTGTTGAATATCAAGTGTCCCCAACTAAGCAAGCCAGATGCGACAGCGGCAAGGAACCCTCTCCATCAGGTGACAAAAATGGAAAGAAAAAAGAAAAACATTGGGAGAAACCAGGCTCAGTCAGGGGGACCAGTCCTCTTCTGGCCAACAGCGAACAGTTCATGATTATGATTCAGGCAGCATTACAGGTCATAAATCAGATTAGGACCGGAACAGTCAAAATATTTAATCCAATTTCATCTGGTTCAAATTCATGAATCTTCATGAATAATGCTGTGATTCACACCTGAGAAGACAAAGACCCGCATAATGACCTATGTAATGACCCGCATAATGAGCCCTTTCAGTCAGGTAGGCTATGTGAGAGGACACTAAAAAAATCAAAGTACAAAGTAGTTTTTTTTTTTTTGATAGTTTATTCAGAATATAGTTAACAATATAAATGAGACATATTTTGATATAGAGTTTTAGCTGGAAATAAATCCTGCTCAAAGATATAAGTGAACATCACTTACCTGGTATTCCAAGGTGTTTGGTGTTTCTGCACTAGAGAGAGAGAAAAAAAAAAAACCTTTCCTGCTTCCCGTCAGTGATCTCACCATTATATTCATTCAGAATGTCCAGTGTGGGCCAATATCTGGTCACTATGATTCTCAAATCTGTGAGATAAAAGAAGAAAAAACCCTCTGTGAGCATGCTGATATCATATCACGTTAATATAATGTCCACTCTTAACAGAAAACATGATTGTATAGGCATAAATTTAAAATGACAGTACCAGTCAAAAGATTGGACACATTACTATTTATGTTTTTGAAAGAAGTCTTATGATCATCAAACCTGCATTTATTTGATCAAAAATACAGAAAAAAAAACAAAAAAAAACCGCAATACTGTGAAATATTATTACAATTTAAAATAATGTTTTTCTAATTTAGTATACTTTAAAAAATAATGTATTATTTTTTCTGTGATGCAAAGCGTCTAAACGTTCATATTACTTCTATGGTATTTTATATATTATATATAGAGCCTAAATGTTAATGTGCAGTTTAATACATTGCTAACACATTTTATTTCAGTATTTATTACGTATTTCAATCGATTTCACTCATCTCAGTATAGCAATATAGTTTGGGAATAGCCATAATTTACTAATGTAAGTTGTGTGTAGTAAACGAAACTGCACATCGATCTGTCCCATTAATTCACACTGAGACATACAAAATTTGCCGGATTTATATTTAAACAATTTTTTGCGGTTTAATATTCACAGTCACTATATCGCAATTAGAATAAAGAGCTTAAGAATAAAAAACAACTTACCTTTCACAATCATCGGCTTGATAGCTGATCCTCGAAATGAAAGTGAAACCAGCTCTTCCTCTGAGGTAAATCCTTTTAGAATTATTCCTCACCGCATCTCAAAACGATGAAAAGTACATTAAACTGACTGAAATTAATGCGTTTTTCCGAGCTGACACGGGCGTTCACTTCGCTGCATTGATCGCCTCAGAATTTGCGTCATGTCTCTCTTTTCATACAGATTACATAATCAGAGAATATTTGTTTTCATTCAAACCTAACATTTCAACGTTTCTTTAGACATGTCTCATTTTTGTGTGATTAGTATTCACTACGTTACAGTTCATTTTCTGAGGAAGTATCAGATTGGACTTCATTCAGAGAGAGACTGCGGCTCGCGCATCATGTTAGTTTTCTTTATTTTGCAAAAAGCACAACATTTTGTTTTTACTCTGAGTGTACACAAATAAAAGAAGACATTTCACAGATTAGAATGGTATATAACTCTTAATTGATATGTCCAAAACTGATAGAGTATTTTTAGTCTCTTTCACACTGGTAAGAAAAAAACCAAGGTGGTATCGCCCGCGATAATAATCTGTGGTTGTAAAATGTAGGCTATATTGAAATCAATGAAATTGATACCTGTGGAATTTTTCACAGACAGCAACTAATAAAGATCTTCATCACTGGCAAACAATAGGACGCATTTGCAGATTTGCTTTCAATTGACTGTAGGTCCACTGCCACTTCATCAAACGCTCCAAATGAGAATGAGAAACTGCTTCAGACGATTCAGTGTGTGCAGGGGACTGAACAAATCATTTCAATCGGCTGATTCGCGAACCAATTTAGATGGATTTGCCAACTTGTTTGATCAAGTCTTTGAACAGAATCGACTCAAAAGAGTGATTCATTTGTGAATGAGTCATCGTTCATAAAAAAAACAGACTTTCGCACTTGGAATAAACTACGCATTTCTTAACATGTAACATACAGTATTGCATTAAAATAAAGTAACGAGAGGAACGTCGCCCAGCGTAGCGAAGTAAAAGTACAACTTTTTCATTAGAAATGTACTCAAGTTAAAGTAAAAGTACCCACATTTAAATCTACTATTAAAAGTACAAATTTTCCAAAAAAAAATTTCCGTTGTCAATTAGCCCTTACGTACAGGATAAAAAGTAAACAATTAAAAGGTGACTTATCTGTCTTTTATCTGTCAGTTATGTCTTTTTTTCTTGCTATTGCGAGTTTACATCTCACAATTCTGACTTCTTTGCCCAGAATTGTGAGATATAAACTCGCAATTGCTCATTATAAAACCCAATTCTGAGGGGAAAAAAACTTACTTTTTGTCAGAAGTGCGAGTTTATGCAATCCTGACTTAATAACTCGCTATTGTGAGGGGGATAAAACTTCAGGCGGGCTGTCATGTGCCTTTTACTGAGCAGTGGCTTCCATCTGGCCGCTCTACCATACAGGCCTGATTGGTGGAGTGCTGCAGAGATGGTTGTTCTTCTGGAAGGTTCTCCTCTCTCCACAGAGAAACGCTGGAGCTCTGTCAGAGTGACCAATGGGTTCTTGGTCACCTCCCTGACTAAGGCCCTTCTCCCCCAATCGCTCAGTTTGGCCAGGTGGCCTACTCTAGGATGAGTCCTGGTGGTTCCAAACTTCTTCCATTTATGGATGATGGAAGCCACTGTGCTCATTGGGATCTCCAATGCTGCAGACGTTTTTCTGTACCCTTCCCCAGATCTGTGCCTCCATACAATCCTGTTTTGGAGGTCTACAGGCAATTCCTTGGACTTCATGGCTTGGTTTGTGCTCCGACATGCACTGTTAACTGTGGGACCTTATATAGACAGGTGTGTGCCTTTCCAAATCATGTACAATCAACTGAATTTACCACAGGTGGACTCCAGTCAAGTTGTAGAAACATCTCAAGGATGATCAGTGGAAACAGGATGCATCTGAATTCAATTTTGAGTGTCATGGCAAAGGCTGTGAATACTTATGTACATTTTTTAGTTTTTTAGTTTTAATAAAATTGCAAAGATTTCAAACAAACTTCTTTCACATGGTCATTACGGGGTATTTTTGTACAAATGAATTTAATCCCTTTTGGAATAAGGTTGTAACATAACAAAATGTGGAAAAACTGAAAGACACATGAGCCGTTCCTGAAGGAGAGAAATGAGAGGCGTTCATCAGGATCTGAGGAGATCTGCAGTTTACACAGTGAGAAACTCAAACTCTTCTGTCTGGAGGACAAACAGCCTGTGTGTTTAGTGTGCAGAGATTCACAACAACACATCAATCATACATTCAGACCCATCAGTGAAGTTGTTTTATCATAGATTTACGTCTGAGGATAAAAACATGCTTAAGCATGTATGCATGCATTGCAATGGGCCCCCTTCAGCAATATTATTTGCTTATTTTAATCATTATTTCCTGTTTATCCCTGTAAAGCTGCTTGGAAATGATCTGTACTGTATAAAACTTTATATAAGAAGGTGATTTGACATGATTTGTAACCATTCACGTTTTGAGTCAGATGCACATTTTCACCACTAGATGTCAGTAAAGCCGCACTGAACTCTCCACTGCTCATGAGATGGGTCTGTCTGCGGGCTGCAAGAGAGCAAAAGAGGGGCGTAACAGGAAAAGGGCGTAACTTGTTGCAGGGGGCGTAACTTGAAGTTGTCCAAAATCACACAGAACCACACGGCAAAATGGCAGCTCATTTAGAGACATTGGGAAGTATATTTTCCAGAGATAACTGTTTAAATTGAAGTGTATAAATCATTTTCATACAGTAGTAAGACATTTTGGTATTGTTTCTGGAGTTGATAATCTATTAAAACTTAAACTTCCTCTCTTAGCATTGTTAAGTAAGCAATATTTTTACGTTCTGGCGGGGTAATAACTATTTGCGGGCAAAAAGAACAAAATAAGCTATCTAGCCGTGTCGAACTGAAATGTAGAATGAATTAGTTTAGCGTTAGCTGTACGTTAATGAAATAATATAAGTGGTTGGCTGACCTAAGGTTTACAATGTAGTGTATTAATTAACGTTAAGGTTAATTAACATTAAGGTAATTTGGGAGCCCTATCTGTAATATGCAGTTTGTAACATTATTCTTTTTTCCCACATATCCCACACATAAAAAATGAAAATGTTTGCATTGTTGGAAGTATTAATTTAGGCCATTTCCACACTAATCCAGACAAATGTGAAAATGCATCTTTATTTAAATTAATATAACTTGAAATGAATTTTCTCCATTTTACTGTTCAACTTCAGCCTGAATAGAGAATTTAATGAGCTTACTGAAATGATTTGGGTGTAATACACCTTTAGAGAACATGACTCTTTTGGAAAGTGTTGTGAAGTGTTTTTGATGAAATATTGATGTGTGTAAAAAATAAAATTCTTAATTTATTTGCTTCCAGCTTCATCCAACAGTTTGTAGGGAAGGAATATTGCAAAATCCAATTTCTGAAGGCCCAAACTACAAATGCCAGTTCTGTAGCACAATGGGAGAGTATACATGTTGTGGCACATATGCAAACCCACAAGAAGACAGCTGTTAAACACGGAGGTATTTATCAGTTTCAATAAATGTTGCAGATCTTGTAAAATTTACAAATTGTCCACTGGTAATGTTGACTATTTTATTCCATTGTTAATTTGTGTACAGTTTTAATTTTGAACATTGCCATAAGAATAAAGTAGGTATGAGTATTTTGTTAACCTGAATTTTTCTTTGTATAAAATGTATAGATGCCACAGTGGATGTTTAAAAAGCCATCATCATCACTGCTGCTATTGTGCAAGGATTATAACTTGGCAAAATTTATTTTTGAACCATGTGCACCTGTGTCTTTGCAGCCACCAGGGTTTCCGCAGCCACCAGCGTCTGTGCACCCTCCAGTGTGTGTGCATCCTCCAGCCTCAGTGTCTGTGCACCCTCCAGTGTGTGTGCATCCTCCAGCGTCAGCGTCTGTGCACCCTCCAGTGTGTGTGCATCCTCCAGCGTCTGTGCACCCTCCAGTGTGTGCGCATCCTCCAGTGTGTGTGCATCCTCCAGTGTCAGCGTCTGTGCATCCTCCAGTGTGTGTGCATCCTCCAGCGTCAGCGTCTGTGCATCCTCCAGCGTGTGCATCCTCCAGCGTCAGCGTCTGTGCACCCTCCAGCGTGTGCGCATCCTCCAGCGTCTGTGCACCCTCCAGCCTCAGTGTCTGTGCACCCTCCAGCGTGTGCGCATCCTCCAGCGTCTGTGCACCCTCCAGCATGTGTGCATCCTCCAGCGTCAGCGTCTGTGCATCCTCCAGCGTGTGCATCCTCCAGCGTCAGCGTCTGTGCACCCTCCAGCGTGTGCGCATCCTCCAGCGTCTGTGCACCCTCCAGCCTCAGTGTCTGTGCACCCTCCAGCGTGTGCGCATCCTCCAGCGTCTGTGCACCCTCCAGCATGTGTGCATCCTCCAGCGTCAGCGTCTGTGCACCCTCCAGCGTGTGCGCATCCTCCAGCGTCAGCGTCTGTGCACCCTCCAGCGTGTGTGCATCATCCTGCATCTGTGCACCCTCCAGCGTCAGCGTCTGTGCACCCTCCAGCGTCAGCGTCTGTGCACCGTCTAGCGTGTGTGCATCCTCCAGCGTCAGTGCACCCTCCAGCGTCAGCGTCTGTGCACCCTCCAGGGTCAGCGTCTGTGCACCCTCCAGCGTCAGCGTCTGTGCACTTTCCAGCGTCTGTCCACCCTCCAGCATCAGCGTCTGTGCACCCTCCAGCGTCAGCGTCTGTGCACCCTCCAGCGTCAGCCTCTGTGCACCGTCTAGCGTGTGTGCATCCTCCAGCGTCAGTGCACCCTCCAGCGTCAGCGTCTGTGCACCCTCCAGCGTCAGCCTCTGTGCACCGTCTAGCGTGTGTGCATCCTCCAGCGTCAGTGCACCCTCCAGCGTCAGCGTCTGTGCACCCTCCAGGGTCAGCGTCTGTGCACCCTCCAGCGTCAGCGTCTGTGCACTTTCCAGCGTCTGTCCACCCTCCAGCATCAGCGTCTGTGCACCCTCCAGCGTCAGCGTCTGTGCACCCTCCAGCGTCAGCCTCTGTGCACCGTCTAGCGTGTGTGCATCCTCCAGCGTCAGTGCACCCTCCAGCATCAGCGTCTGTGCACCCTCCAGGGTCAGCGTCTGTGCACCCTCCAGCGTCAGCCTCTGTGCACCGTCTAGCGTGTGTGCATCCTCCAGCGTCAGTGCACCCTCCAGCGTCAGCGTCTGTGCACCCTCCAGGGTCAACGTCTGTGCACCCTCCAGCGTCAGCGTCTGTGCACTTTCCAGCGTCTGTCCACCCTCCAGCGTCAGCGTCTGTGCACCCTCCAGCGTCAGCGTCTGTGCACCCTCCAGCGTCAGCCTCTGTGCACCCTCCAGCGTCAGCGTCTGTGCACCCTCCAGCGTCAGCCTCTGTGCACCCTCCAGCGTCAGCGTCTGTGCACCCTCCAGCGTCTGTGCACCCTTCAGCGTCTGTGCACCCTCCAGCGTCAGCCTCTGTGCACCCTCCAGCGTCTGTGCACCCTCCAGCGTCTGTGCACCCTTCAGCGTCTGTGCATCCTCCAGCGTCAGTGCACCCTCCAGCGTCAGCGTCTGTGCACCCTCCAGGGTCAGCGTCTGTGCACCCTCCAGCGTCAGCGTCTGTGCACTTTCCAGCGTCTGTCCACCCTCCAGCATCAGCGTCTGTGCACCCTCCAGCGTCAGCGTCTGTGCACCCTCCAGCGTCAGCCTCTGTGCACCGTCTAGCGTGTGTGCATCCTCCAGCGTCAGTGCACCCTCCAGCATCAGCGTCTGTGCACCCTCCAGGGTCAGCGTCTGTGCACCCTCCAGCGTCAGCCTCTGTGCACCGTCTAGCGTGTGTGCATCCTCCAGCGTCAGTGCACCCTCCAGCGTCAGCGTCTGTGCACCCTCCAGCGTCAGCGTCTGTGCACTTTCCAGCGTCTGTCCACCCTCCAGCATCAGCGTCTGTGCACCCTCCAGCGTCAGCGTCTGTGCACCCTCCAGCGTCAGCCTCTGTGCACCCTCCAGCGTCAGCGTCTGTGCACCCTCCAGCGTCAGCCTCTGTGCACCCTCCAGCGTCAGCGTCTGTGCACCCTCCAGCGTCTGTGCACCCTCCAGCGTCAGCCTCTGTGCACCCTCCAGCGTCTGTGCACCCTTCAGCGTCTGTGCACCCTCCAGCGTCTGTGCACCCTCCAGCGTTAGCGTCTGTTTCCAAATCCAGAAAAAGTTCTTCAGACAGAAAATGCCCTCATTACAGTCTATGCATTGGGATGGAAGATGGTGATTTGCTGTTACATCTGTATTTTCTAATGAGAGACGTCTTTGAATGTGTATCTTGATGTTTTTCTTGTTCACAATCAAATTACAGAATGTGCATGTAGTTCTTTTGGGCCTTGACTTGAGTATTTTTGGGTTACTCATACAGGTGGTTTGGGCTGGAGTTGATGAGGCAGGTGTGTCATCACTGTTAGACAGTGTAATGACTGTTGGATAGAAAGTTGTTGTCCTGCGGGCTCAAGCACTGGACGGTGCAGAGATGCTGGAGGGTATGCTGACGCTGAGGGTACAGAGATGCTGGAGGGAGGCCAATCACAGTTTGTTTTTTTCCACGTCATGTTTAGGGACGTGAAAATGTAAAGTCGATGTCCCTACAATGACAGACTGGTGTGCATCTAATAAGCTATTCATTCAAGAACGTTGTGCAAGTTTACTGCAATAATGGAGCTGCGAACATCTGTCTGAGCCTGAGGTTAAGACTATCATTTAGTATATGCGGAACCATGAATATGCAAATTAGCACCACTTCTACTCATTGACACCAGGTTAGAAAACCTGGGGCCTGTACCATGATAGTAGCTGAACAAACTCAGGGTTATAGGATTAGTTTCGAGTTGACAAAACCAAACCGATGCAATCAGGGATAATTGGTACCATGACACAGCTCATCAACTTTCTCTGTCAACTCAGGATTTGATCCTTAAGCTATGATTACTCCTCTCGCGTGTGCACATAAAAGAGTGACGTCGGCACCGAACAACCAATCGCGTTCAATATGGAAATAGCGAGAGCATTGTATTTTTCAGCGGAGGAGCAGGAGATAATAATGCAGAAATATGAAGAATATAAAAATGTTTTTCAAGCGTGAAGTAACACTGTCTCTGCTGCCAAAGCAAGAGAAGATTGTTGGAGAAAGATTGCAGGGTTAACACCGTTGATGTCTGATTGTAGACCACTGATCACACTTTCGATCTTAACACAAATGTCATTTTTCATGGATTCGAGCAATTGTTTGTACATTTCATCTGAGAGTGACTCCCCCACGTGAGAACCTCTTGAGTCAGCCAAGCTAGCCGTGTTAACCCACTAGGGCTGTTCGATTCCGGATTTTTTGGACTCATGCACACTCGTGCACACTTTACACATACAAAATTTTTAGGGCCTTTACACATAGAACCTTTTTTTAGGCCTTTACACATAGGCTACCTAAATCTGACTAACCACAATCGTTAGTAATTTATTGAGCAGTTTGATTTACATTGCCCTGTCTTTTAAACCTTGAAATTGATCTGCTTATGTATCTGACGTAAATTGGTGCGTCAGATTAGTTAATTGTTACCTGATCCTCCTCTGTCACCTCCTTTTTGTGAACGGCCCTAAGATGTTTTAGCATTGGGGATGTTGTTTTATTATATGCTAATTTTTTATCGCAAATTTGCCATTTAACTTAATTTTTTGTCGAATCTAACGTAAAGTAGCGCCAGACTACTGATGTTGACCTTGGAGGCATTCTTCTTTGCGTGAGTGTGATTGATTGTTGTTGTCGATTGATTTATTCTTCTTGTCCTAAACTACAACGAATAAGATCAAACCCCGCCCAGCAACCGATTCTAAAGATTTCATTGGGTCAGTCATTGTGCTGATTGCCTACACAATGCTGAAATAATCATCCTACCCTAAACCATACTCTGGACTGGATCCGTTTATTTAGTCTGAACTTTATTTATTTACAGGTGACGTGATTGTGTTGACAAATGAAATTGGCTACAGGCCGCGGTTTGTGTTAAAAAAAAAATCTTAAAGAGGAGTCGATTCCCCTTAATGGAATCGATTCCAACGCCTCGGAATCGATTCTTTTTGGAATCGATTCCCAGCCCTATAACCCACGTCTCTTTGCCGCCTCGTTTGCTGCCCGGAGCTGCCATTAAACACACAGTATCTACTAACTTTATGCCAGTGTGTGTTCATAAATCATATACCAGTGAAAGAATAAATGAAATAAAGTTCTAGGTCTGATTATTATTTAATTGAAATTTCACCTGTGAGGAAAAACGTGTCCATATAGTGTTCGTGCAACAGCACCCTCCAGCAAGCAGTTATCTGCGAGAGATTTGAGTTAACTTGTTTCTAGTTTTGAACGATTTTGTTTTATTCAGTTATTTTCAATTTAAGAAATATTTTTTTAGTGGGATCAAATGAAATAAGTTCACAGTAATAATATGCTCACATTACTAGCACATTATAAATATTAGTTTATAAACTTAAATGGCAGTTGGCCAATTTAAGGCAGTTGGTTTTCTGCACATTAAATGAGTTAACTCAATTTTTATTTAGTAGAAAGTAGATTACGATAAAGAACTGTAAAATTAACAGTAAATTAAGGTTCCCTGTACTCTTTTATTCTGAATTAATCATTATTCCTGTTCCTGACTGACTATGAAATGAAACATAGCTTGTTAGGGGCCAAGCACCGAAGGTGCGTAGGCACCTATTGTATCTGTTGGCGTTCTTTTTTTTTTTTTATTATTATTCTTCTTCCACTCTGGAAGTCTATGGCAGCCCATAGAACCGCTTGCGGGAAAATTGTGAAATTTGGCACACAGTTAGAGGACAGTCTGACCTGTGTCCATAGCAAATTTGGAGTCTCTAACTCAATCCCTCTAGCGCCACCAGCTGTCCAAAGTTGCACTCATGTTTATGTTAATAACTTTTGAACCGTAAGGGTTAGAAACAAAATTCCCTCTGATTCCTTGGGTCAAGACGAATCGATTGCACCCTATGACGTCACTGAAAATTTTTCCGCCATTTTGAATTTTCTGCAAAACCTACTTTTTCGAACTCCTCCTAGGCCGTTACTTCGATTTTCACGAAAATTGAACCAGATCATCTTCAGACCATGCTGACAAAAAGTTATGTCAAAAATAGACATAATGCTGTATCTCCGCAACGCTTTATCGTATTTAAAATGCTAAGATCTTGAGAGAACTGTTAGTGTTTAATGTTCTGTTGCTGCCAGTCATTTGAATTAAGGAAATACATGTAAAATATTTCTGTTAAAGTTTTTTGCACTTTATTTAAATAAGAATATTTTACTTTAATTTTACGTTTTGTTTGGCAGCCGTTGCTGCCAGTCATTTGACCGTTTTTTGTTTTTTTATGATCAGTAGTGAGGAATGAGATAAATATCCCTGAATAAAAGTTTGAATTTAGATCTGTTCCTATAGTAACTTAAGAGAGATAGGTCAGAGAATTAAAGATTGATTATTTACTGAGTGAGTTCAATGGCAAACAGTTCAATCAACCGCATCACAGGTGTCTCCACATGCACAAACAACAGCTTCTTCTTTGCTGCTTTTTAGGCTAAGTTTAACTGCATTACTGTCATAAATATTCACATACAACTTTTAAATCTCACTCTACAACAGTTCCTCACACAAAGCATCACATCCCAAAGATTTGGAATACAGCAGTAATATAGTAATAAAATGCAGTGTATTTTATTTTAAATTTTAATCAATGCAATATTGTAAACTGTAGTACTGTTTACAATTAATCTTTGAAATGCCATGTCATAACAGATAAAATATAATAATCTCAATTGAAGTAAATTGAAAATCAGTCAAGTCAACTGCATTAAAGTGCACTTAATTGGCCCAAGGTCACAATCCTGATTTGGAGTAGATGATCACTGGATTGATCTGAGCCACACTTCCCTTACGGAACAAAAATATATGGGAATATACTACAAATTATAATGCTATATATATTACATAATACATTTCCATATATGGGAAACTAGTGCTTATATTTTTAAATATGCATTGACCATGAATGGCTATATATTGATACATATAAAATATTTATAAATGAAGACAAAAAAAATACAATACATTCATAACCTTTATTGTGTACATATATTGCACATACATGTATACACACATTCATGGAATGAGTTATAATCAGTGGTTACAAAAGACTTCTAGTTCCCAGCATGCTTTGCTTCTGACTGTTAAAGGAGAGTAAATGTTAAAATTAAGTGTTATTTCATGTGTTTTGCTCAATATTGATATAGGGGGAGATCTATTAGTGTTTAAAGTTGTATTATTTTGGAATTTAAAAGGGTTTCTGGTATGTGTGAGTTTTTGGGGTTACCATTGTGCTGAAGATTAGAGTCTGTGGTTAGGTTGATGATTGGCTGAACACCATTAATGTTATAATAACTTTATTTAAAAAGTAACGGCTGTGCACGCTATAGCACAGTGATAGTCTCTTTGGTAGAAACTTTAGTACATGCAGGTGTGCTTTTGTTAACTAACTTGAAAATCTGATACATTTAAAATGTAAATAATTATAAAATATAAGAAATGTGTTACATAATATATTTTACCATGTGTATATACTGCATGAGTAAATATATCTGCAATATATTACGCATGCAGTACCATATCTGATCACATATAAATCTATATAATATGAAGTATATTACTGAATATAAGATTACATACATTATGATATATTAGTAAATATATTATCACATATTTTTCAATATATGAAAAGCAGCAATTCCTTATGTATTATTCAATATATTGTAATATATTTACGCAATATATTTTTCTAATGTACTGTTAAATCATGTAATATATTGATCATTCATATATATATAGGGAAATATATTTTCTTTCCATAAGTTTTCTCCCACCAACAATCGACCCTCATGTTGTTTGCTGTGAACATGCTGTGCCATCATTTCCCCACATGGCCCAGCTCTGGCTGACAGGATACATGCCATTGCTGACAGGAGGCCAGCAGTGCCAGCTTGAGGCCACATTCGGGCCAAGATCGCTTGCTATGTGGGGTAATTTGAGAGTATTTAAGATTTTTAATTCATGCGTATTATTATTATTATTATTATAGTTGTTATTTACCATATAATTATTTTAAAGAAGAACACTGAAATTTAATACCAAATGTCTGATCAAAATATAAATCATGAACAGATATCTGAGTGAAATGGCAGATATCAGGTGAACAGACAGGGTAAAGATTGAGATGGATGGAAATGGAGATTAACAGAATGTCCTTTCTTGCAGATGAGGGAAATCATGGATGGCTGAAGCACACAGATATACGCACAGGAACGACAGGGAAACATAATGGGGAACAGACGCTAGAGAATAGCGCTGGAGACAGGTTAGTCTACATAATCTAAACAAGACTGAACAATGAGGGAAGACGAGGTGTGTGCTTTAATGGTGCTGCTGATGAGGGTGATTGAGAAGTGCAGGTGAGAGCCAAGGAGGATGATGGGAAATGTAATACCTTCTTTTCGACTGAAGAAAGAAAGACATAAAAATCTTGGATGACATGGGGGTGAGTTAATAATCAGGAAATTTTCATTCTGAAATGAATGAATCCTTTAAGTGTGTTAAGAAATATTGTCATTAAAGTGTACTCTCCTTAAGTACACTTAACTGGCCGATTTCAAAACACTGCTTCATGAAGCTTCGGAGCATAATGAATCAGCGTGTCGAATCATGATTCGGATCGTGTGTCAAACCGCCAAACTGCTGAAATGAAGTGACTTTGGCGCTCCGAACCGCTGATTCGACACGCTGATTCATAACACTCCGAAGCTTCATGAAGCAGTGTTTTGAAATCGGCCATCACTATATAAATCGTTATTTTGTTTTTTTTAAGCACACTTCTCTTTCACAAGGGAACTGTCAGTACTCATGTTAAAAATTTCTCTTGGAAACATTTGGGATAACAAAATATATAACACTGTTCTCGTGATTTTTGGATATTTTAATAAAAAAATCTTTGTGCCTTTAAAAAAAAGAATGCCAATATAAATGAATTATATCTGTTTTGAAGGTTTTTTTTTGTCAATTGAGCAAATTTTCTGTTTTATTTATCAGCATTTATAATAGTAATCGGTCATTCTAGAATTGTATCATTGCCATTGAAAGACACTTATCTGTCGATCTCTAGTTGTGAAGTGAACCTTGTATTGGAAAATTCATACAGATGAAGACATTTTTCATGAACAAATTGTTTGTTTATTCTGCTCAGTATTTGTGTTGTACAGCAAAAATCTTAAAGATTTACATCTGTACTAGGTCTACTATACATTGCACATTTCCAAACCAAAGCTCTAATGCTTATTTTGCCTTGAAACGTCAACAAAAACTCGAGCTTGGTGCCTGAAGCTCTCCAGGAAGGCTCTGCGCATGTAGTGTTCTGGAATTCCACGAGGCACAATGATCTGAGACACAGTGGTGCTTTTACCAGGCCCCTGTTTCACATGGATCCGCAGGTCATAGTAGGACTGAAGGTTGCGCTTGATAAAGCCCTCCATGTCGATACGGAGATTGTTAGAGTAGATCAGATTTGAGTGGGCGTGGTCCACCAGGTACCCATTGTCCCAGCGACTGATTAAGATTTGCACCTCCCTTTTCCATTGACTGCCATCGGCGATGTCAAAAGAAGCTGGCTCCACAGTAAAGGTGATATTATTCTTGTTAACTCTGTCCTGTGCACATATCAGTTTTCTGTTTTTTAGGTCTCCTCTGTTGCGATTTTGAGAGGTGACATAAGTGCACTTTTCAGATTCAACGGGCCCGCAGTAATCATAATCTGACCCTGAGGTCCAGCACCAGTTGTAACTATAACCGTGTAAGCCACAGGAGTGATCTGAGCGACACGGCTTGTCTTTATAGGTTACATCCACAATTGGAGAGCAGTAGTCCCATCCATTGTCAGTGTGGCACCAGTAGTAATCACCACTCTCATGATACTGGCATTCGTCCATGCAAAAATGATCTTCCTTAGACCGATGGAGAAACATCTTTGGTTCCATGGACCCACAGTATCCCCAGCTTCCCTCCTTCAGCCAGCACCAGTTGTAGTTTTGACCATGCTTCCCACATGGACTGTCTTCTTTACACTGCTTGCTCTTGTAATCTGTGTTTTCAGATGGTGAGCAGTAATCTTTTCCCTGTGCAGTATTGCACCAATAGTTGCCTTGTTCTCTTCGGTAACAGTTTTCATGACACATCGCGCCTGTCTTAGATCCATAATAGATCTTGTCGTCCGTCACCAGCCCACAATATCCCCAAGAAAAAAAACCAGTTTTGCAAAAATAGTAGCTTTCTCCACTCTTCCCACACTCACCGCATCTTCTATTCCAGTAGTCTGTTTTTGTTTCAGGTGAACAGTACATTGTCTGGACTTTTCCATCTTTATCAATAGACTTACACCTGTACTCATCACCCATAGGCTTGCAGTCTTCTATACACTTTGTTCCAAGATGAGTAAAGTGAATCATCCCATCACTTGGCCACACTGAACAGAAGAAACAGAGCAAAACGAGAGAGGTGTGTAGATGTGCCATTGGGGGTTTGGTGGGGGGGGATTAAGAGTAAGAGGCAAAATGTTGTACACTGTAAAAAAACAAACAAACAAACAAAAAAAACTATACTCAAAATTGTGGCAACAGATTACAAGCAATTATATTAAATAAATTAAACAACACTTCTAATTGAGTTAGAATTAATCAAATGACCTCCTTACAAATCAGCCATTCAAAATGAGTAACTGCAAACAGTACACAAAAAATAAGCAAAATTTCAACAAAAATATTAGTTTTGTTAGACAAAAAAAAAAAAAAACATTATGCTAACGAATACTATACTTAATGGAATTGTTTTGATTTAAAGGTGCCCCAGAACCCTATTTCACAAGATGTAATACAAGTCTCTGGTGTCCCCAGAATGTGTCTGTGAAGTTTCAGCTCAAAATACCCCATAGATTTTTTTATTATACAATGTTTTAACTGCCTATTTTGGGGTGGGATTAAAAATGCTCTGATTTGGGGTGTGTACACCTTTAAATGCTCGTGCTCCCCGCCCCCCAAGCTCACGACTCCAATACACATTGCATAAACATTACTGAAGTTCACAATATAACTCTCAAAATGGATCTTTATGTGGCACTAGAAATGGTTACTCACAAGGAGTACTAACAAGAGAAATTAAAGATTTGAACCAGGGAAAGAGTTACATATGCAAATAACCATCCCCAGATGTAGACTTAACAAGTCACACCTCTAAAGATACCCGACTACGCCACCCCAGAGGCTAATAAAGCAGGGAATCGCCTGTTACAATATCACCAAAAGGCCGTTGGACAAGTAAAGTATAAACAGCTTTATTGAAAATCAGTGAGTAACATCAAAAAAATACCAATCAATAAAAAATCAATATACAACATACACACAATTCTACTTCCACTCCAGGGTTGGGGCCTAATCCTCCTAAATAAAGAAAAAACAAAACCACCAGCTGCCACACACCAGTTCTAGTTCACAAACTCAAAACCGCCGGTCTGGCAGTTTAACAAGCACCGCGCCATATGATGAGGCTGTCTGCACCCCACCGCTACACAGGAAGCAGCAACAGTGTCCGAGCATGCGGCCAACAACGTCCTGACAAGGAACCCACTGCAATGTCTCTCAATGCCTTGGCCTCCCCTTATGCTCTTATTATTCAACTATGCCAAGGTAAATCAAATTTTATAATCTAGGGCACCTTTAACACAAAAATAAGTTTTTGATGATGGTGAAGCTCTCCTACATGTAAGCTGCATCTGGATCAAATTTTGTGGTGATGGCATAAAGTAATCTAAAGTTACAGCATTTGGAATACAATTTTTCCAACATCTTGTGATTAGTGCAATGGATTATGTTGATTTTGGGCTTTCTACAATCTGTGCGTGTTTCATTAAGTTCTGAGCGAAAATTCTGAGCGAAAAATAAATTATGATAAAATTTCTTTCTATTTATCAACAGATAACTCAGCACTACTTAGGAGTTAATCGAACTGGCTACATGCATTGTTCAGACTCAGGTTTTAAATGACACCTATTTTATGTTTATTAAGTCAGTAGTTTTGAAACATATGATTATTCATTTTTTCGCAGCTAGATGGAACCCACGGGCGGTAAACTCTGGATTAGAGGTACTTCTCAGCACTCATTAGGGAGTTTATCAAAATGGTTAGGTGCATTAAAAAGCTGGGTTTCTAAGCTTAAAAATATTTTGTGTTACCTATATGGGTTCAGTGTATATTGGCTCTCAGGAGTGTCTTGAGAGTGTTAAAATTAACACTAAAATTAACACCTGAAGTGGTGTTCAAGTTAATAAGAACTAACCCTGCATCCCAATGTGCATACTATCCACCCTAAATAGTATTGAATATTACTAATGTCACATAGTATGCACATTGAGACTAAGTGATTAATTGAGTGATGGTTAACCATTATTGAAGTCGCCTGATTTTAACAAGCAGAATCACTGAAAGAGAAAATCACAATTTTAACTCACCATTATGGAGATCGATGTTTGCTTTAGTTGTGATCAGGTGTTGTTGGTTGTTTAATACAATCATCATTTGACCTGAATCACTGAACTCATTTAAAGCCTAAACTCTAAGTTAGATTTACCTTATTGATAATGGCAGTTCTGTGTTTCTGCTGTGCAGTATAAGAACTGGCATTTTCAATTTAGTCAGTGAGATTTTTAAAAGTTGCTTTGAAAAAAAAAAAAAAATTATTTGACACAGACACCAAAAATCAGTGTATGAATCTCAACAACGGTGAAAAACTGCATATTCAGATAAAAAGATCATCTCTGAACATCACAAAACAAGCTACTCAAAAGTCACATAAAAACAGCAAAAATGAAAGAGAATAGGAAGAATAAAATAAATTAGTAACACAATTGAGCTCATAATTTATTCCTGTTGCAATGCATGATGGGAGCCATGGATGAGTTTTGATTGGTAGCACCCAGATTCCACTGCAACATAAAAGCTTTTTAATTGCCACCATTATTGAGATTCATAGACTGATTCTTGATGTAAGCTATCGGATCGTATTTATGCATTACATCAGAGTTCATTCTTCCACCAGAACCGGACTTGCATACGTCTGTTTGCTAATTATTATCAGGGGTGTGGAGATGAGTCACAAATTTGATGACTAGTGACTCAACTCAACATAGACTTTGACAACAATGACTTGACTTGTGCTTGAGCTCTCTGATTTGGAAAGACTTGAGTTGTGATCACTATAGGTTTTGTTCACTTTGTTCACTTTTGTTCACATTTAAATTTACATAAGTACTTGCAAACTATTTATAATAACAAAAAATAATAAACAGCAATAATAAGCCTTTCAAACATAATTTGAAGACCTGCTTTTCATGTCAAACACAGATTGTATCAGTAACTATTATAATAAACTATGGTTTATTTTTCTCCCTGAATACCAGCCACACACTTTCATGTCTTTCAGGAGAAATGGATGAATTGATGTTATAAATACGATTAAAACTCTGTTAAAAAAAAGTCTCATTGTGTTCTTCTGAAAGATGATAGTCTCATACACCTAGGATAGCTTGAGTGTGAGTAAATAATTGGATAATTTTCATTTTTGGGTGAACTATCCCTTTAAGGAGCCTAAGTGTCTTTTAATGGAGTTGTTAGTAACAACAGGACCTAGCAGAAGCACTTAAGTTTTATTCAGTTTTTAGTTGCAGAAAATTATTTTCCATCCAGGTCTTAACTTCTTCAAGGCATGAAAATAGCTGATAAAAAGTAATTTCCTGGTTTGATTGGAAAATAGAGTTGGAGAATGTGAGCATATCTATGATAATTTATGTTAAGTTTCTGAAAGATGGAGCCTAAAAGAAACATGTAGAAGGAAAGCAGTAGAGAGTCAAGGATTGATCCTTGTGGAACACAACAAGGGATAGGTGCAAAAGGAGAAGTAAATGACTCAATATTAACAGAAAAAGTCCTACCCTTTAAAATGAGGCGAACCACTGTATATGTTAGGCCCTGAATGCTAACTACACGCTCAAATCGTTTCAGAAGAAAATCATGAACAAGTGTCAAAAGCAGCACTCAAATCTAACATCATCAGGATATCAGATGACCCAGACTCAATAGGCAGCAGAATGTCATTTGTAACTTTCAGCAATGCTGACTCCCCAGATAGCAAGGTGACATTGATTCAATGTTGAAATTCCATCAGAATCATCATTTTGGTTGAGATTGAAAATTCAATGCTAAATAATATTGAATCAACGTTGAAATTTCAATGCTTTTCAGTGTTGAAAAATACGAACATTGAATCAATGTTGATATTTGGTCAGCTTCATTTCCCCATGTCAATTCATCTGTCCCCTCATTCAACACTTTATTCACATTAGCATTCATGCTCCCCATGACCCTTCCCTCTAGTCTAGTCCCACAAAAATAAATAAATAAATAAAAATATAAATAAAAATGTAATAAATAAAAAATTCCTGCCAACTGAAGTGTGTAAATAAACTCCAACCAGTTGGAAGTCAGTGAGATGAATCAGCTGGACATTATTATTATAATAACGTTACACTCTTTCAACTTAAACAGTAAATTCACAACTACTCAAACATCACACCTGCACTTTAAGGATCCCGCGTCAGACGTTTTTCTGACGTCACGAGCGTCTTGAACTTTCTGCTCGAATCGATCTATTTTCTCGGACTGAAAGGTAGGTTGAACTTGGAAATTTGTTTTACTTTATATATTCGATAATGCAGCGTTTGAATGTGCGTTTTACAGTTAATTAACGTTGTTTGTGAACATGAATACTAACGGAATCGTAATTAATCAAATTTAAAATGAATGCGTCCTTTACCGTGTATGCAGCGCGAGATATTTGAAATGCTGTGGGCGGGAAGTGTGCGTGATTCCTGCATTATAATATTGAGTTAAGCTTTTAAATTCATATGTGTCTGTTCTTTTATTTGTCTTTGACGTTAGCTCTGATTTCATGTGCCCAAAATGATGATCCAAATCTGTAAGTAAAGACATTGTGAGCTAACATTACATTTGCCTAACTTGGTGTTTTGCTTCGTCCAGGGAAAAATGTTAGGATATTTTTAGCATAAATCATGATTTTAGAAGAAATAGTAGATTATAATAGTAGTAACTAATTAATTGACTTAGCAAACAACTTTCGACCACTAATGCTGTAAAAATGTTTCTCCTCTTAGGACCTAAAGCTTTTCAATGTTGTTTGACAACTGAGGACACTTTGCAATACATGGTAAGTAATTTCTATATAAAAACTGATATAGTTGTTAATGAATTACTAATGTTGGATATGAGTAAAATCCATGTTGTTTATTGACTTGCATGTTATCCTCTTTAACAAACTTTAAACTTGGAATTATCCAAACCAGATCTTCATTAACTCACCTTTATGCCATCCCAAATGCATGTGATTTTTGTGTTGTTTTTCTCTGAAAAATATCTGTTTAGTAATAATTGTTGCTAAAATGCATGTTTGAGCTGTTTTAACTGAAAGTAACTTGCAAAATTTGTCTGTGCTATTGTTTTGTCTCAAGATGAACGCCAATAATGTATTTTTTCTTTACTACTTAACCCCTCTCACAGACAAGGCTTAAACCTAGTCCCAGACTAAAATGCATGTCTGAACTGTTTTAACTGAAAACATATCTTAAAATATATCACTGCCATTGTTTTGTCTCAAGATAAACACTTTTCTAAGGCATGTTTATAAAAGCTACTTAAATAATTGAACTAAGGTCTGATCCTGGCTTAGCCTAAGCCCTGTCTGTGAAACCAGGTCTATTTGTTTGTCACCATGAAATGCCATTTTTACAGCCACTTGTTTTTCTTGAATGTGATGTTAATTCCTGTTCAAACAGTGTGTGGTTATAAATAAATACATTTGTATGTAAACTGAAGGAAGTTGTGAATTTTTCATTAAAAACCATATTAACGGCAGCCCTTACATTGTCTCTGATTGAAATGAGTAGAAATAGACATTTAACTGGCTTAGAATCTTGCTGTACACAAAGCAAGATTGATTTGATATTGTTTCCACGTTAATTCAATGTTAAATAGGTGATTTAATTAAGGTTGAAAAAAACATTGATTTTACAACCATCTTGATCTATTTTTCATCATTGAAATAACATTATTTCAGGGTGCAAACCTGATGAAAAATCAATTTAACATTGATTCAGTGATAATTTGGTTAATGCATTAACATTGATTCAACGTTGATTCAAAGTTGGTCTGCTATCTGGGTACTATGCAAGGCTGTAAAACCAGACTGAAACATGTCTAGAATGTTCAAGTATCCAGGTTTAGCTCCAACTTGTCTCAACACACCTGCCATGAAGTTTCTAATATGCCTAGTAAGCTGGTTCAGGTGCGTTTAATTTGGTTTAGAGCTAAACATTTCAGGACAGTGCCTGACAGTGCCCCCAAGCTCTAAGCTCTGTTCTGCTTATGTTCCAGTAGACTTAACATTGCTAAAATGTCCCTAAATTGCTAAAATAAATGTAAAATATAAAAAAATCTAACCTGTGGAAATCTATGTTCCAAACAGCAAACTGAGTTTTTCTGCTGGATATCATATAAATGATGCGTCTTGTTTTCTTGAATTCTTTTGCTGTATTATTTTGCCACTACATTGTGTGCTTAAATAAGTGTACTTGTGTTACGCAAGATGCGTGTCAGCCAATCAGAAAGGATATGTATGTTATAGAGATATCAGACCTCTGAACTCTCTTTCCAAAACATCACATGACTTTCAGGGTAAAGATCACAGTCTGGTACACACAGGTCTGGGCTTTGGGACCTTGACTAGACCTTGATTAGCTGGTCAGGTGTGTTTGTTTAGGGTTGGTCAGCTGGTGGTGGGCCTCCTGGAGCAGGATTAAAGACCTAGGATTTATATGAAGAATACATTTTTACATTATAAAACGCATTAATCTGCTTTCTTATTGAAGTGCACATGCGTGATATTTGACAGGAATGCATCCTTACCGTGGATTTAAGCACATCCAGAGAGCAAGGGAGGAGGAAATACATTGCAAACTCAGACTCTTTCTTGACCCAAATAATTATAAAAATGTGTTCTCATCTCGTCCCAACTAAAAGGGAACGTTCTTATAACTTTGGCTAACATTCTGTCAGCGTTCTTTCAAAGTAATTAACAAATGTTCTTCCAGTAATGTTAATGGAACATTTGTTCAATGTTATCTGTCTTTAATAATGTTCTCAAAAGGTTAGTGCTAAAACATTATTTATACATTGTTTATAGAAGGTTTTTTTAAATGTTCTCATTTTGTTGGCAGAAAACATTCTTTGAACAACATTCTTCGAATGTCCTTTAAATATTAAGGATCACTAACTTTTTGGCTTAAAAATGGCTTGAGATTGGATGATACACAGCAAAATCCCCTGTGTTTCTTTAATCGCTCTGTGTTCATATGTTAGAGTTAAATGTAACACTTAAGCAGTGCTGGAGTTTATTAGATAATTAAGTGACGATTGAACATTAGTGACGACACACTGAAGGAAAGATGAACAAAGATTTGAAGTCACCATTGTGCTGATCAGTGTATCCTGAAGTTAGGCTCTTGACTCTTGATTGTTTTGTTATTTTTTTTTTGGCTGCTTTATTAGTGTTCAGAAAACATATTTACTGCATCAGAAGAAACCATGACAGAATAACATCGGATGATGTTTGGCTGTTAATTAATGTCATTGTGAAGTGGTCAGATTCACTGATCACATTTGTAGTCTAAACCTTGATTAGAAGGATTTGAACAGTGTTCGAACTATACCGTGGACTTTGGGGGAGCCCACTTGTTCGTGCGCTTGCGTGTGCCTCAAAAGAGGGCTTACAATGAGTTACAAAGATACATAACAGCTACGACTGTGTACCTTCACTTTAGGGGTCAAACAACTAAAAATCAAGTCAGGAAACTTGGGTGTGATTTTGGAGTCAGACCTTAGTTTCAGTTGTCACGTAAAAGGAATAACTAAATCAGCATATTATCATCTCAAAAATATTGCAATCATTAGATGTTTTGTCTCCTGTCAAGACTTCCAGCAGGGTGGATTATTGTAATGGACTCCTCACTGGTCTTCCCAAAAAGACCATAAGACAGCTGCAGCTCGTACAGAACGCTGCTGCCAGGATTCTGAGCAAAACCAGAAAATATGAACATATCACACCAGTCCTCAGGTCCTTGCACTGGCTTCCAGTTGCATTTAGAAGTACTGTTACTTGTTTATAAATCACTCAATGGCCTTGGACCTCAATACATTGCAGATATGCTCATAGAATATAAACCTAACAGATCACTAAGATCAATAGGATCACATCAGTTAGAATGGGTTCGCTCAAAGCAAGGAGAGTCTGCTTTTAGCTGTAATGCCAGCCGCAGCTGGAACCAGTTTCCAAAAGAGATCAGATGTGCTCCAACAGTAGTCACATTCAAATCCAGACTCAAAACATATCTGTTTAGCTATGCATTTACTGATTGAGCACTGTGCTGCGTCTGAAGTGATTGCACTTTATTTTATATGTACTCTTTTAATTATTTTTCTTGTTTTTATTATATATATTTTTTAACTGTTTAATGCATTTTTTTTTTATCAATCTTTTATGCATAATCTTTTTATTCCTGACTGTTTTAATGAATTTTAAATCTTCAAATTTCTCTAAGAGACAAAAATTAAAGTTAGAGTGGGGAGTGATCCATGATGGTTGAAACTCTGTGGTAACTAATGTGGGATATTAGTAATCCATTGTAGACTACAGAGAGTAGTGGGTTTGAGTGAACACGAGGTCGGGGACCAAATTTACTGAGCGCGGACTGGAGGGTCAGTCCTAGAGCTCTTCCTGGACAATTTTAGGTGAAAAATCTGATCTATTAGAGACAGATTATTTAAAAATCTAACAGATTATTTAGGCACTGAGAGAAAACCACAGAGAATGACAGACAATA
The DNA here is from genome assembly GCA_037950675.1 of Hypophthalmichthys molitrix. Classification (NCBI taxonomy): domain Eukaryota; kingdom Metazoa; phylum Chordata; class Actinopteri; order Cypriniformes; family Xenocyprididae; genus Hypophthalmichthys; species Hypophthalmichthys molitrix. The sequence continues at coordinate 9,662,520 of CM075494.1, forward strand.
TAGGAAAGAGACCAATTAAAATATACATAACAAATATTCTGACCGAAACTCTCTGACTCTTCAGATAGGGCTATTCTCTGCTTTTTTGTTACTTTATTTCCAATGCATTCCATTTTTGTTCTTATGTATTTGTTTCCTTTTCATGTAAAGCACTTTGAATAACCATTGTGTATGAAATGTGCTATATAAATAACCTTGCCTAGCCTTGCCTAAGGCAATTCAGCTCATTATTTATTCATATCTCAATGCACACTGGGAGCCATAGATGAGTTTTGATTGGTGCGCCCAGAATGCACTGCAGCATACTTTTTGATAGTCACCATTGTTGTGATTCAAACGCTGATTCCTGATGTTTGTGTGCCTAAGTCATAGTTTTAACCTTTTTGAGTAGAACAGCTTTTGAAAATCTAGACTCACAAGGTTGTTATAATCAACAAGGTAAAATTAACTCACCTCTATTGAGCACTGAAAGAGATTTAATCAGGTTACTACATAATGATAATATCAAAACACGCTTAAACAAACAATAACACAGAATTATGACAAAATGCCATTTTGTCAAATATCCTTATAAGAGCAGTCTTAAATGAACTTAAAGAGTTGTGAGGAAATGAGATGCGCATCAGATCCGCGTCATGTTCGGCAGCCACAGATCTTAAAGTCACAGTAGCCTAAACCAGTCTGCTGTGAGGTCTGTCATTAATGTTAATCAAAGAAGGTAACAAAGAAAATTGTAACTTTAATAAGGATTAATCTACAGTATATTTAATTTATAATTTATGCAGTGAAGACTGTAAAGTGATCGATAACTTTATTCAGTTTCTGTATAGGGTTAATGGAAATGTCTGTAAAATTACTGGATAATGTCCAGGTAATGAGCTGCCAGTACTGTTTCCGTTATTTTACAGATTTATTTTTTACAGTGTGAAGATTGTTTTAAGTTCACTTAAATTAAAAGTTATTTTTTTAAGCCTAATAAATGTTGAAATTGATAGGTTTTAGTTATACTGTAATGTTGAATGTCTATAATTAAGGTTTAAAAAATCAATTTCATAGAGACATTCATAAAAATATGCCATTAAACAAATATTTAAAATATGCTGTATTTAAGTAGTTTCTACATTAATTTGCAGAGTAACTGTGAAAATATTACAATATAAAAATATTAAAAACTCTGTTTTTAATCATGATTTATTAAAGAAAAATGTGCAATTAATTAGTTTTTTTTTTTTAATCAATTGACTTTAACACTTCTTTGTACAAAAACATTTTGAAACCTTACCATTTTTAGACACAGACTTCAAGAATCAGCTATGAATCTCAACAACGGTGACATGTTTCATGATGAAATGCATTCTGGGAGCTACCAAAATAAAAAACTCATCCATGGTTTCCAGCATGCATTTCAGCATGTCACCATTGTTGAGATTCATATGCTTATTCTTGGCATCAGATTAGTGTCCAAATGACAATAATTTTAGCTCTCTGAAATAAAAAAAATGAGTCATTCATGTATCACATTCATGTATTTTACTCACATATGCATGGTTGTTTACAGTGGAATACATCTTGAATACTCACCACCATATCCAACTCTACCGAAGTCTGCAAAGTCTTATTTGAATTATTTATTGGACTCAGGCTGGTTAGGGTAAAAGTTCAAACTGCATCTCATGTGATTTCTCCCAACTCACCTTTCTGATTGCCAATGTACACACTGGCAAATGTGTACACAGTGTGTGGGAAAAGAAGAAAACAACATAAAAGGATTGTGATTAGTGAATTTGCTGTGATTATTTTTGGTATTTCTGCTATAATTATGACAAAGCTTGTTTTCAAATATTAAACTGAGAGTATTGACATGTTAAATTATAAATGTTTCAAGAACTGTATGTTCTTGAAAAAAAAAAATGCCATTATTCAGAGATAAAAAAAATTGAATTTGAATCTTAAGTTTTAGAGTTTTAACTTAGAGTTAGATTATTTTAATATAGCTTATTTAAATACTTAAAGTCTTCTTGCACAGCAAATTCCCCGGTGTTAAATTATACCACTTTGTGTTCATATGGGAACCATCAGCAGGGTGTTAAAAGTAACACTGAAGCAGTGTTAGAGTTAATTAGATACTTAAGTGGTTAATTAAGTGATGGTTGCTTGATTATTGAAGACACCTGATGATAACAAGCTGACCTTCCATGCGCTAGCAAAAAAAAAAAAGGGTGATCAACAACATTGTTCTCACTGAAACTGAATAAAGTAGGTAGGTAATATTTACTTTTTAGGTATTGAGTTTTATATGTAATTTATATTAGTTAATATAACTTAACTAATATAATCTGCTACTGGGCAGACCCTCTGTCAAATTTGTCAAACTCTGTCAACAATGGTTGAATTTTTAATGTTGTATTTATATTTTAATACAGTTATCACACTTGCCTAATTTGTCAATAAACCCGTTTTATTGATTGCAATAAAGATGAAGCTAATGGGAACGTTTGAATAAGAAATGCTGTCTGTAATTAGACACGCACACATTTTTCCAGCACTTTAAACATTATTTTTAATATGACGACCACAAACATTATTTGTTCATTCTTCTGTACCCATTTGTAAAACCAAACATTTCAAGATGTAGGAAATCCAACATTTGACAGAAAACACCTTTCAATAAAAATGAAAAAAGACATGAAGTGCCACTATAACCAGCAAGTGGCAGCAGAGTAGCATTTATTTGCGCATATATTAGCCATTTACTTTAATAGTTTTTCACTCAGTTTGAATAAATATTGAATAAACATTATAAAATCACTAGGTTTAATACATTTTGTCAAGGTGAAGAATGAAGTACTTGAAAAACAACTTTTCTTGTGAATGAATTACACAGAAAGAGAACCGCGCTCCCTTTGTAATCACAGCAGCTGTCAGTCAGTGATTTTGACACACTTGTGAAAACTCACATTTTATTCAATGAATCTAACTAAAGTGCACAATAAATCTTTAATTTACAGTGTGTTGACACTTTTGTTTTTCCACACAAAAGTGTGAAAACTGATGGTCGTATTGAATTTAGCAGAGGGGGAACACTGAGGTATTTATTTATTTTTTTATGTCATCTTTCATTTGAATAAATAAATTAATGCTAGGCCTGACTATATAAATGACTATATTCTGATTAAAAACTAAGTATTACACTATTGATGCTCAACACACCAACAAGTGACATTTCACAGGAAGTTTTCCAGCTGGCTTATATTATTGCGGAAGTTCTAAAGAACGCTCCGTGTATAGTCCATTAACTTCTGCCCTGCGTCCCAATGTCCATACTATCCATCCTAAATAGTATGTGAGACTGAAATAAGTGTGTCTCAAAGCATAATATGTTGAAAAGAGTATGCCAAAAGTCCCTGGATATTCTACTATTTCTGGTAGATTTCCGAAGTGTGGATCCGTGCACACTATATTGGCTAATATTGCCCACAACCCATTGCGCTTTGGGGGAGGATTCAGTTCAGAACTACAAACACAAGTAAAAAGTGTTAAAAAACTACAAAACATGGCTGATATACGTGACCAACGCTGACAGGTTAGAGGGACTAATAATCAGTTTAATAAAAAACTAAAAATATTTATTTAATGTTATCCGTGTTATATTTCATCTGGAATAGCGTGGACTTTTATAAAGATCCGTAACTTTTAAATGCATCAGCATTAATATGAGGAGAGTTCTCCACATGAAAGACCCACGACTGCAGATCAACATGCTACTGCATTTCTCTCCGACATGGTAGGAAATGAAATGTGGATGATTTAAAATGATTGACAGGCCAGTTTACAGTGACGAGATGCGTGTCAGGATGCGACAGAGAGCAAAGACGCAATTGTATGACGTGATAGTATATCCCAAAGCTTGTCTACTCTTTTGCTACACACTCAAAAGTATGTATTTTTTGTTCACAAAAAGAGTACATACTTTTAGGGCGTAGTATAAGTAGGTGAATAACAGCATAACACTACTTCAGCCTTTGATAGCCCACAATCCTGTGCATTCCATTCGGTGACAGTTGAGCTAGAAAAAGAAAGATGGTGTCTGAAAGTTGCGGTTTCTGGTCAGTTTGTGTGTACATGTACATTTTGACATGTACATTTGAAGGTTTTCCACTTCTGATGTCATTTCTAACAATAAATTACTTCTGTAGTACTGTTTAGTTCTCAACAAAGCTCACTTTATTTTGCTCTACCTGAAGTCTGTTTCATGAGGTGCCTTCATGCGCAAACACTGCCTGCAGAGTCTTTGCCTACAAGGCAGCGAGGCAACAAGTCAGCTTTTCGGATGCAGCCCATATATTTCATCTACTGTGTGTGTAGAGTTAAATGATTTGATGGGTGAAAACCTGCTCTCTAATCCTGGATAAAATCAGGGTGGAAAAATATTTTTACAATAATCGTTGATTCCAGCGCAGACATTTTAACATTCAGACCAGCTTACTTTTATTGTGCAGTAAATAGGGGCAGCTGTGGCCTAATGGTTAAAGAGTTGGACTTGTAACCTGAAGATCATGGTTTTTGGGTCTTCTTGCTCATGGGAAGAAACTTTAGCAAATGCTCCTCTGTGCTTCCTTCTCCAGATACATATTCTTTCAGTGAAAGTAAAAATTGACGTGAGGCAAAGTATGATGCATTTCACCCATCCAAGTGTGCACACACACAGTGAACACACACCCGGAGCACTGGGCAGCATTTTTCCCGAGGAGCGATTGGGAGTAAGGTGCCTTACTCACTCCGTTGTGAGTAATGAGAGTGGAAGAGAGCACTGTGGACAGCTGGTCCAGTCGATAGCATTTGCATTGGAGGACACAAGTGCTACATAAATTTGGCGAGCCGGCCAGGAGTGGTCAAGGCTGACATAAAAGTAATAACCACAGGCCAGATAACAGAGTTTCTCATGCTTCATGATGGAAGTAGTTCAAACATCAGTGTAAAAATCCCTAACTCAATTATAAGTAGTGGGGTAGTTGACACAGAAGCTGGTGAAGAAGTATATGACTTTCTTAAACAGTATGGGTCTATTCATAGGATAATTACAGTAGACACCCCTGAGTCAGAGACAGACAGACAAGTTATAGTAGAGTATGCATATGGCACAGCCGTGCAGTCCTTTTCACCTAAACTACCATGCTGCATATCAGTCATTCTGAAAGACGAGTCAGACCATGATATCTCCAAAGGCAGTGATAGCAGAGATTCTTGCCATCAAGAGTGTTCAGTCCATCGAATCTTCCAAGTCAGACTCCCAAACAAAGCTTGATCACAAACCAAAACTCAGCCTTGACTTTGACTAAAGCACAAGGCCAATAGTTTTCAAGTGCTGACTGTGAAGGAGCATTTCATTGGCTTGGACCTACTGAACGAACTACTGATTGAATACGCCCAGCTTTGCTTTGTCAATACGTGTATTTTGTATGTATCCTCATCATTATGTTTCCCACTGCAAAGACAAGTTGTTTTTGACTATTGAAAGTTATGTTAATTAGGTGAAAATATTTTACATTTAATTAATTTCTATCATATTTATAATTGTCAGATCTTGTTCTTATTGTTAGTCTTTTTCACATAAAAATTAAATGACCAATAATGTGTTGAGCACAACCAGCTGCCCATAATTGTCTAAGTTATTTTATTTTCTATCAAAAATATTTGACAACTGTTTTGTAAAAGTGTTTGTTTTCGTTGGCTAAAGTTATATTCTGTTTTTGTCATAGTATAATGAAGTAAAATAATTAAATGCATCATTATAAAACTGACTGAATATAAAGAGTTTTTTCATCGAAATAAAGCATTAGAAATGTTAATCTTTGAAATTGTGTGGATTTTTGTTTTGAACTTTAAACTGTTAAAATTTTTACTTAGTTTTTAATGTGTCCTTCTCATATGGCACAAAATGATAAGAGTTAACTGGCCTGAAATTACAGTATGAAATTTTTCTGTGTTGATTCCTTTGTCTGCTAGTTCATTTTAGGAACAGATGAAAGTTCAGAGTTGACAATTTGGCAACTGACAGATTTGCTATAGTGATTTTCACAAGTATTTTTAATCATTTTATATAATTTTATGAATTCTGTAAGGCCTGCCCAATCGGCCCAATGACGGTTTCCTGCATGTTCTGTCTTTTCAGTGTGCAAAGTTTGACTAAAGCCGGGTTCACACTGTATGATTTTAGGCATGATTTGGCCACCTTAGACAAATTGTGCAAATCCTAAAAGATTCCTCTGATCCTAGGCCAAATCTGTAATATTTGATTGCTAGTTTGACATGTTCACCTATAGCCAATGATTAATGAGCAGTGCGATCAGATTTCACCTCAAATGAAATTCTGGCAGTGTCAGAAGTTTTGAGACGCAGTCCTGCAGATTTTTAACCATCAAATCAAACACCAACAGGAGCGTAGAACCTGCTGACGCTATTAGTGCAACATCATCAAACCACCACTTGCTCCACACACAGTTTTCTTTTCAAAACAAGCCTTGATCAACATAAAATATTGTTCCCTTTCAGTCGGTCACGTTTGACGTACGTCAGTAGTGACCGACGAATTGGGATATCGCTAGAGAGCCCTATCAGCTTCGAGTGAACTACAACAGGCCAATGAAGTTGGCGTGCGATATTTGCATAATGCGCTCCGCCCCCGCCAGGTGGTATAAATAGGAAGCAGATGCAATCGCACTCTGTTTTTCGCTGAGGAGACAATCTAGTCTAGGTACAGCAACTGTGGCAACAGGACGTACGTCTCCGTTCCCTCCTTCAGGGAACGAGGGTTACATACGTAACCGAGACGTTTTTCTTTGCTAGCCACCATTTCAATCCTGCATGTAAATGCAGCTCTCAGTCATGAACATGTCCAATCGTAAAGCACTATTATAAATCATACAGTGTGTGCCCGGCTTAAGCGTGCAGTTATATCACAAGTAGTTAAAAATCTTATATGTGTGTGCAATTTAGATGTAGATGCACAATATTCAAAAATGCTTTCTCATGATCTTAAGAGGATGACTTGAGCCAAATAGCACCAGAAAGTGTCCAGGACACACACCCAGAAACATCAATATTGTTTAGAAATATTCTCACATTCTGACATTTTTTGAGGAAGTGTGTGCCGTTGTAGACTGCATACAATTAGCAATTCCAGTTGTTACCACTAGGGGGTGTATATATGCTATAGGAATGGATTGAAAACGCTCACTCTTCTCTGCTTTGTGGACATGCACTATAACAGTTTTGATTTATTTGACATCTTTTAGTTACTGAATATTTCCCATTTATTTAAATCTTTTTATATAGTTGAGTGATGAGTGTTTCCAAACGTGTATCTGAGTAAACTAACAGCATTTAATGAGTGTTTTGATAAGCAGCCATACATTCACTCAAATTCATATCATATCTAGTTCTCTACTCTTTCTCTGAAATATGCTTGTACTCATTCTGTATTGTAACTGTTTTGCAAATAGCAGGTTGAAACTGGGACTGTGAATGTTAGTACAATTTTAGAATGAAAATGAAACCAGAATATAAAAATGTCACCATATCCTGTACTAGAACAAGATCAGTTGAAATAAACCCCATTTACATCCTGCACTGCTGTCTCCTTTCTATTTCCCAAATCACCTCCAACATCCAGGGACGTTTACCATTTTGTGAGCCCCAAGTCAAGATATGATCTCCTACACTCCAACATTGCATTTTACTTTGAATTGCAGAACAGTGTGCCTACACTGAGAAAAAAAAAAAAAAAAGTTTTGTTAGTTCAACTTAGAAAATGCACTTCATGTGGAAACATGATAGTGGTATTTAAGATTACTGGTTATAACTGAATTCAACCAACCTAAAAAAAGGTTACTGAAGCATAACTGAAGTAGATACAAACTGATTTCTTCAGCAAGGTAAAATTGCTTAATAAGTTTGATATCTTTTTTGTTTTATATGATGAAAGTTATTTTCCACCTTGATATAAACACACTCAAAAAATGAACTTATTACCCTTTCCCAATTTAATTGAAGAAATTATTACACCCAATTTAATTCAGTAAATTCAAAATAAATCAGATTAGTGGGCCTCAGCAAACTTGAATAAAGTTTGAGTCATGATGTGCAACAAGCATTATGTCAAATGTTAATTTCCAGTCATTTGTTTTCTTAGAGATCATCTGTGTCCAGGATCTTGGCACCAGCCTTGCATTCTGTTTCACACAGACATTCCCATCTATGTTAATGCCATAAACTGTATAAAGGAGTCATATAAACCCAAGAGTCTTTCTCAGAAATATTAGAGGTGAAACCCTGGTGTAAAATATGGGCCTCTCACCAATATTATTTGCTTCATTTAATCATTATTTCCTGTTTATCATTCTAAAGCTGCTTTAAAATTAATGACTTGACATGATTGTAACCATACACGTTTTGAGTCAGTTGCACATTTTCACCACTAGATGTCAGTAAAGCCACGCTGAACTCTCCACTGCTCACTGGGACAGCAACAAACTTTAAACAGGCAAACTGAGTATTTATGTTTCATCAATTTATTAATTCACTATTAATATCTTGATTAAATAACTGAAAATTGGTAAAAGTAACTGCACTATGTGTATTATACTCTCTTGCTGTCTTTCTCTGACTGTTGTAACTGTGTGTTTATAAAAATAAGTATTTATGTCTAAAACAACTAGAGTTTATAAGCCTTGTTAAATAGAGCTATATAGGAATCTAGTGGTTACACCATGGAATTGCAGATGTTTTTTTACTCTCACCAGATGGCACTAATCTGCCTTCAAAAATTGGATTTTAAATGCATTGTTTTTATAAATACTCCTTTAATAGAAAAGTAATATAAAATTATTGAAAATAAAAAATGTATACCTTTCAATGGCAAAAAATGGCATATTAATACCATGATATTCTCTCAAAATACAAAATAAATAGATAAAATATTATTGAACAAAAATATATTACACTAATTTTTACTGAAAATAAAAAAAAGTTACATTTCAGGTCACTTTTGAGCAATACCAGAGGGTTGAAATAACACAGAAGCAATGCTGGAGTTCATGAGGTTATTAAATGATGATTGAGAATTAGTGATGAACACTTGATATTAAAGAATAAAATCACTATAGGAAAGAGGAACAAACAGTTATACATGCAGTGAACATTCAATGGTCCCCCCTCCCCTGTGTCTCTGTGTTGAAAGTCATGTGATTTACCAGAAAGACAGAGCAGACGTCTGATGTCTCCGTAACATATAGAACTTTTCTGATTGGCTGACATGCATCCTGTGTAATGCCATGCTACTATTTAAGCCCACACTGCAGTGGCAAAAGAACACAGCAGAAGAATTCAAGAAAGCAAGACACATCTCTTATATAACATCCAGCAGAACTCGGTTTGCTGTTTGGAACACAGATTTCATCAGGTTTGACTTTTTTATATTTGCATGTATTTGTTATTTGACTTTTATTAAAACCTAACTAATCGTTTCTGATTTATGGGACATTCTTGGAATGTTAGTTCTATTGGAACATAAGAATCTTGGTTTAGTCAGAATGTATGTTTAGCCTGTGTTTTGTTTTAGGTCTCACGCTGGTTATGGGTGAATTAGGGATGCTCTAAAAATAGAAATATCTGCCTCACCCCTTTAATCTCGAAAGTGAAAGTGCACGATTTCTACTGCTACTTTTACTCTCTTAATCCACATTTTATATATTGAATCGGTGGCTTAACAGTTTCACATGGAATATTGTTTAAGATTTGAAAAAAGGCATATATGCTATGAACAAGTTCAAATGTAATGCTTTTTATTAAAATTTTTGGGTTTCTAAAAGCTGATAGTAATATTTAAAAAAAAACACAATATAAATTAATACAAAAATAAAAATAAACAAATACAATGCAATACCATGTGAAAGAAACATTTATGAGATGAAATCAGCTGTCAAATAGTAAATAGTCTTATTAGTCTTAATAAAATGTCTTGAAATGGTGCTATTTGCACAGTAAATTCCTTGGTGTTAAATCAACATAGTTCAGTGTTCACATGTTCATAAGTGATTGATTGAGTGATGATTATTCGATTATTGAAGACACCTGGTGATATTGAGCACAATCACTGAAGAAAAGAGAAACACAAGAACTTCCAGCCACAGCCTTAGACAAAATCAACTGAAAAGACATTACATCTCTATTATTACAAACCAGACTGACTTTATTATTTTATTTTCATTTGTCTACAGTTCAGAATTAACAGAGGTTTAGATGGTGATGTTTTATTGAAAATGATTGGTCACCATTATGGTGATCTGTGTTTCATTTCATTGGGCAGTTTGACTCTTGGCATTTTATGTCAGTTTGTGGTCTTTTTAACAGTGTTTAACAAAACACGTACTTTATTGCAAAGAAAACCAGAAACAGAGATGATCAAGAGATGATCAAAGAAAAGTAATTGACTAATATCATCACTGACCGAAAGTGGTTACTTGTTATTAATAGATTTTTACCATCAATACTTTTTGCCACATATCAGACATTCTGAATTTATCCAAATTTATTAAGAAAAAAAAACAAACTGTAGACACACCCACAAACATCAAGAATCAGCATATGAATCTCAACAGCAGTGATATGCTTCATGCTTCAATACATGATGGGAGTCATGAGTTTTATACCGATGTGGCTCCCAGCATCCATTGCAGTATGAAGCATGTCACTGCTGTTGAGATTCATATGCTGATTCTTGATACGTGTGTCTGAACGGCCAATCAATTTTTTTATTTTATTTTTATTTTTTTAGAAAATGTGCAGCATTCAGACACACCAACATCAAGCATCAGCATATGAATCTCAACAATGGTGACATGCCTCATTTCGCAATCCATGCTGGAAGCCACCATATATAAAAGTGTCAAACTGCCCAACTAAAGGAAACACTGATCACCATAATAGTGACACAACATTTTCAATAAAACATCAACATTCAAACCTCTTAGTTCTCAAAAAAAAAAAAAAAAAACTGTAGACGAAGGACAGAAATAAAGTCAGTCTGGTTTGTAATACAGGAGATTTAATGTCTTTTCAGTTGATTTTGTCTAAGGCTGTGGCTGGAAGTTTTAGTTCTTGTGTTTCTCTTTATTGTGCTCGTTATCATCAGGTGTCTTCAATAATCGAACAATCATCACTTTATTAATCTCTTAAGTATCTAATTAACTCTAACACTGCTTCAGTGTTACTTTTAACACCCTGGTGGTGGTTCCCATATGAACACAGAGCAGTGCTAATTTAACAACTGTGAATTTACTGTGTGGTGTGTACATTATGAAATATGTTTTTTTTTTCTGTGTGTTTGTTGTAGAACATAATCGAGGTAAAATCAGAGCCACAGAAGTTACTGTCTATCTGACAGATCCCAACAAACCCATTAAGGTGAGTAAATCTTTCTGTTTCTGTTTAATGGCCTGGTTTCACAGACAGGGCTTAGCTTAAGCCAGACTAGGCCTTCGTCAAATTAGGATATTTAAGCACCTTTTATAAAAATGCCTTAGAAAAAAACATTACTGGTTTACATCTTGAGACAAAACAATGTCACTACCCGTAATCCATTATTAGCCGGCTCCTGTGTCACGTGCTGCTCACGTGTTCAGGGTCGGCCAACACTGAGTCGGCGTTATGACGTACAGCCGCTGGAAGCGCTGAATGTAAATAACGTGGGAGAATGACTCAGAAGAGAAGATATTGTTGAATAAAGTTGTTATTTTTGTTTTGTTTTTACACACAAAATGTAACATTAAGGTTGAACCACTGTAGTCACATCGATTATTTTAACAATGTCTTTAATCCTTTAAGCCTTGTCTGTGAAACCGGGGGAATGAGTTAGAATAAGTCCTGAATTAAGGAGAATTTATCACTTTTGATTGTTTGTTTGTTTGATTGTTTGTTTACATTATTTTAGCCAGGAAGAAGAGAGGATCCTTAGCTGAAGCTTTTGAAGAAGTAATAAAACCAGAGTCAAGAGGGATTTGTTTGAACTTTTGTTTGAAGTTTGAACTGTGTACAAAACCAGCCTTCTGAATCTGATGGAAGTGGTAAAAAGTGGGGAGAACCCCTTTAGATTATATAAGTAAGGATTTGTTGTTGTTTTTATGGTGCTGACCGTTTAGAGAAAACTAAAAGAAAGATTGAGAAGAGATTTGGCATTTAAAAAAAAAAAAATCACAGTAGTTGTTGGCCAGCTGTTGATATCAAACAAGCAACACAAGGAACTGATTTAGATTCAAGCAGAAGACGTTGCAGGGGTTAAGAAGAAGGGTGTGTTATGATGGGTTCTGCAGAGCGTTCGAGCGAATACATACTGATCCCTTTCTTGGAAATGTCTGGTAAAATATCAGCCTCTAAAGAAGTTGATCCAAATTCAATTGTCAGGTCATCCAATAAATTAGTCAACGGATGTCCTTCAGATTCTGACTTAAGGATAAGAAAATCTTATGTCATGTCATACAACAATGAAACCAAGAACGCTGAATGGGTGTATGAGGTACTGAACAAAGACACTCTGAAGGTCAATTGTAAGGCACACTTGAGCTTTGGAAGGAATGAATTTGTGGACAAAGTGTATGAACAAGGTCATCTTGCTGCGGCTGCCAATCACAAATGGTGTCAGGAAGCCTATAATGACACTTTTTTGATCAGCAACATGGTACCACAGGAAAAAAAATTAAACAATGGCGTTTGGAAAACTATTGAGAATTACTGTCGAGACAAAGCTATGAATGATAAAGTTTGTAATGTCCATGTGTACAGTGGACCACTTTACTTGAAAGGGAAAAAAAATAAAGAGGGTACTAAAGTGGAGGATTTCTATGATCGTGCTGACCTCAGTACACTGGAGCAGAAGGGAGGGAAAGTAGTGCCAACTCACTTCTTTAAGGTGATAATTGTGGAGAATGAGGATGGGACAGTAAAAGAGTCAGAATGCTATGTGATGCCCAAATTGGATAAAGAGGATACAGATATTCAAAAGGAGGCAAAACTAGACAACAAAGAAGCTGTACAAAACAAGTATGCTCAGCATATTAACACAATAGAGATACTCTCTGGGTTGAAATTCACAGAAGAAAACCCCAGTGTGGTAACGAAGGACTGTATAAAGACGATTACAGGAGAAGGTGAAAAAGGAGAGTCATGTAGTGCTAAAATAAAAGTCAGAATAAGTGAAAAAAAATAATGATACCAGGACCGGCCCTGTCTAATATCCTTGTTAACTCCGCTGTTATAATTAATGCTTTATGGTGATGTATCATAATCGTGTCATGATGTAAGCAGTGTTTAAATTAATCTGACAGAACGTTGTCAACTACTACATTTTTAGTTTATGTCAACTTTGTTATGTGAAACTAAAGTACTAAATGGATGTTTTGTTTGTTAAAATGAGACGGTTTGCAAAACGCAAGTGAGCAGAAATCAGCGTTGAACAAAACTCAACAGATCATCAGACATGTCTTTGATTGGATTCATTGCTCATCACTTGTCAACAAGCTTGTTGAGCACATGGTCCTGTCTCTAATGTGGCGCCCCCTGTCATTTTCACCCTTGGGAGCCACCTATAGCAGATGGTGCATGTACAAATATCTGATGTGTTCAGTAAATTACTCTATTCCCCTGATGACGCTGGAACAGTTGTGTTTGATCTTCCCTTACGAGTGAGTTTGGATGAATGGACCATCTGAAGATCAAAAGAGGGAAAGTTTGACTAAGACTGCAGTTGAATCACTACTGCTTAATAATCCCATACTGTACGTAATTATATATAGATGCACAACATTCAAAAAATGCTTTCTCATGCTTTCAGAAATGTGTCTCATGATCTTAAATACCTTTAAATCTGAGAGCTTATGCTTAAATGATTGAAATTAATTTTGTCTATAAACATACATTTATGTATTTCTTTCCCCACAAAAAAGTATTGTATGTGTTCTGGACACTTGCTGCCTATATCTGTGCTATTTGGCTCAATTCATCTCTGTCAAATCGAGTCATTGCTATTAATTACATCCAAAATAAAAGCTTGTGTTTACAAAAACTATATATAATGACTCCGTGCGAATATTCTTCACTCATATTTACTCATATCTAATTCTGTATGTTCTTTATTATTACATGTGCTTGCACTGATTCTGTATCGTAAAAGTAGCAGGTTGAAACTGTGAATTCTGTCAGGATCACTATCTTCAAATATGATTGATAATTGCATAGAGTTTGTATTAGCGGTATGATTCTGTTCTGGGCAAGAACTCCCTGCGCATACATGCAGCCTAGCATGGATAAGAGCAGGGAGAGCAGCAATAACCCCCCTAGGGTAACCGAACAGAACCAACATATGCATATATAATTAGTCAATAATTTAACATGTACACAAACTTCAAGAATAGTTTGATTCAGGGGAATAATAAGGCCAATCCTGACTGAAGAGAGGAGGAGCTGGGGATGGAGAAGGGTAATTTGCTCCTGAGAAATGCGATAGCTGCTGATAATACTGAGGAGCTTATATATGGAGGCTGTGATAAGCATCGTATTCCTATAGGTAGACGTAAGTGACTTGGGTGTCAGCTGATGCGAGCTTGACTGACGTGACCTGCCAGAACTGATTGTAACACTTTTAAAAGGAAATGTGGAACTAGAAAATAAGAATGTCACCATATCCTGTTTTAAAACAAGATCAGCTGAAATAAAACCTGTTTACAACCTGCATCTCCGTACTTATTAGTAGTCCCAATAGGACTTTGGAAAACTGTAAAACTTTGCTGCGGTAATCAACTGTAAAGATGTTTTTACAGTTTTTTTTTTATGTTTGTAATGTATCTGTAAAATGCTGGCAGCACAGTTGCACTAAATTAAGTTAATTCACTTCTTTTGCAGAAACTGACTGTCATAAAATGGCCAATTGCCATTTAAGTTTATAAACTAATATAATACGTTAATAATGTGAGCATTTTAAAACTGTGAACTTATTTCACTTCAGTTGTCTATAAAAACAAAACAAACAAAAAAACATCAATTTAACTTGTTAATTAATTAACAAACAGCTTTTCACTGCATCAGTAACTACACAGTTAATGCTTTTAAAGAAAGCAACAGGCTGCACAACATCAGTTTCTTCTTCTTCGTCTTCTTCTATGCAGTCATGATTTGTTGACTCTGCCCCAGTTCTAAACCCATCAGGATCCAGATATCTCCACGCTGAACCCCTTATGATCCAAAACAGAGCAGAGCAACTTTAAGTTATATTCTTTTATCTAATGATTTTCTGTATTAATGCTTAATACTATAAATATTCTATAACATCTCTATTAAATTCATACACCAGTCTCCCACTTCCCTATTTGTTTTACCTTTTTTTTAATCTAGATATGCCATTAATTCTTTCCTATACTCACTATACTCCCTACAATCATATATAACAACATCAATTGTTTGTTTCACACCATCATCAATGTTTCTTGTTCTTCTGCTGGACTGAAGACTCAGACTGAAGACTCGTCTGAAAACTCAGACAAGAGACTCTAAACTCAAACAGATCACCCCTATACTGTCAAGGAAAAGAAGGCAACAGACAAGTAAGCAGAAATATAAACAGACTTGAACAGGTTGGAAGGAATAACAGGATCTGGACGTAGCAATGGTGAGTATAGCAGTTTGGAGATAATCTGGAAGATTTAGCTGGTTGGTAATACAGTCTGTATATTGCAGGTGCAGTGGTGACGGTGAAGACGGTGATGCTGGCTGAGTGGAGGATCCAGGAAGATGACACAAGGAAAAGAAAGCGGGTCAGGAACAACAGGTAGGTTTCTCAGGTGAGTCACAAGTAGGGTCGTGGAGCTTGTCTTTGACATTGACGAGACCAGACAACTCTAGTGAGGATTGTGCCTGCTGATAAAGGGTGAGTAGATGAGGGTGTGCAGGTGCAAATGATCATTAATCAGGAGATGAGCTGTGGCAGGTGTGGTGATGGCTGACTGAGTGCAGGTGAGTGGGTCAGGAGGATTGTGGGAAATGTAGTGCTGAGCTGGTGACTGACAATATCATCACGTGTGTGTGTGTAAGAACACTTCAGTTCAACATTTACTCTCCTGATCACTCACATTAAACTTATTTTTTCTATTAAGTGCAATTTGACTTCACAGTAATTTTACAGTAAACTACTGGCAGCAGGTGTGCCAATATATGACTGTTTTTCTACAGTTTGCTTGCTGTAAACTTAATTACTGTTAAAATACATTTCACTGATGCGTCTTTTTATCTTACACCTTTAAGCCTTTTAACCCCACAGCAAAAACCTGTAGTGTCCACACTACAAAGAGTAAAAGTAACACTGAAGCAGTGCTGCCTTAAATGAGATAATTAAGTGATTGATTGATTGATTGATTATTAAGCATTAGTAAACACCTGCGGCTACTGACCCTTGATTTCTCACTATTATTTTCAAAAAACATCAACATCTAAACCTCTGATAATTCTCACTGAGATCTTCAGTAGATGTCTGACAGAAATAAAGTCAATCTGGTAATAAATAATAAGTGAAGCTGGTAAAGCTGTTTGTGGACTTGTTTAAACATCCTCTGCTGAGATCTTGAGAGATGTCGTGCCTTTTATCTTTAGTCAGTTGTAGTTCTTGTGTTTCTCTTTCCTTCAGTGATTCTGCTTGTTAACAGCAGGTGTTCATTAGTGTGTGGATTCACTCTATCAAGTGAGAGAATGTCGGTGTGTTCCAAACGGGATATATTGCCCTCCGAAGGGCACTTCGGAGTGAAAATAATCATGGCCGCCATATTGAAGAGTCGTTCCAAACCGAAGTGCTCAACTTCAAACGGCCCTTCGGAATGAAGGATTTCGAAGGGTACAACTGATGGACACTTCGGGCCCCCATGATCCTTTGCACAGGGAAGTTCTTTGACGTTACAGAATACAGGAGGCTCAGTGTTCGATTTTATCTATAAATGTATGTATAATATTTTTCTATACTACTGTAATATTTATATGAGTTAGATTTTGCACATTATTATGGTCAAAACATTGTACTTCAACAAAAATACTTCACAGCTACCTTTATCAGTCCATTCAAATGTTTCAAACACAAAACAAAGGCAACCTGAGTAAACACAAAATACAGCTTTTTTGTAAGCAAAAAAGAAAAAGTTATCAAACATCTATCACCGATGTGAAAAACCAATTGCTCCCTTTAGCAACAAAAACTGTAACCAAATTCATCTAATAACTGGAGATCAGTCTTTCACAGCATGTGATGGGATTTGAGTGGGAATAATTATTTTCTAGGAGGAGCTCAATACATCACTGAAGTCCTTACAAGAGAAACTTCAACACAATGAAAACATTAAAGGAGAGTTTGAGGAAACAGTTTAACACATCAAGGTGAGGAAACAGAATCAAGAGTCAGCTTGAAAATATTATTCATTGTTGTATTTAATATAATGGATTTCACTTTATTATTTTTGTAAGTAGTAGCAAATCTGTAGCAAAAGTATTAATCTGCTTATGGGTCTGGTATATGTCAGGTAAAATCAACCATTAACCACATGTGGGTCCTATGCCCCAGTACAGTCGCCATAAACTACTGTATGAAGGGTTCATATAAACCTCAGAGTCTTTCTCAGAAAGATTAGATTATAACCCTGGTGTAAAATAGTCCCAACAGCAATATTATTTGCTTCTTTCAACCATTATTTCCTGTTTATCCCTGTAAAGCTGCTTGGAAATGATCTATACTGTATGAAGCTCTATATAAGAAGGTGACTTGACATGATTTATAACCATTCATGTTTCGAGTCAGTTGCACATTTTCACCACTAGATATCAGTAAAGCAGCACTGAACTCTCCTCTGCTCACTGGGACAGAAAGTACTGACTTTAAACAGGCAAACTGAGTATTTTCTGTTTCATCAATTTATTAATTAACATCTTTATTAAATAACTAAAATTTGGTAAAGGTTGACTATATTGTATAGCTTGTTTTGTGATGTTCAGAGGTTATCTGTTTATCTCAACATTTTGTTGATTGTCACCCTTGTTGAGGTGTGTCTAAATGTGTTTCAGTGGCCAGTTGAAAATGATTTTGTTAAAACATTTTAGCATTTTGAGAAATCATCTCTGATTAACTTATAATGCTGATGCATGCATTCTTTCTTTCAAATGCGTCTAAACTTCATTATAGTTTGTTTTGAGTTATTGCAATTTAAACCACTTTGACGGTCATTTAAAAAGTCATAAACATTTAACTTCAGTTCATCTGTTTCTCCTTCAAGCTCCTTCTTGAGAGTAATTTAGAAGAAGAGGAAACATGCATGTATGTATTACTTTAGATATTTGATTATTCTGGGTATCTCATACTTTCAATTATCCGTTCATTATAGACCCAATATCATCTAGAGAATTCACGTAGGCCGGGTCATTCTCTCACGGACACAATCTCGTCAGTCAGAGGGTGCAGAGTTTACTAATGCATTTGAGTTGAACCGCCACATGCTTGTTCATACAAAAACACAGTTTTCTTAGTCACAATGTTGCAATTTGCTAAGTCAGTAATAGACAGAAATTAAAAGGTCCGAAATGATGTGTCACATGCTCCTTTCATTGAGCCTTCAGTATGATCCTGAACACAGATTTGCGGAAATACCAGACTCCACTTAATCTACTGGTCATAATGATTTCAGAAGAATCCAGAGTAAATCAAGTATAACATTTTATTTGTCAGGTAAAAATGTATCATTACCAATGACATAATTAAACAATTAGAAGCCAATTTAGAAATAATAAATACATAACATCAGTTGCTCAAAGAGGACTCTAAGAGTAAGAAAGGCATATTACACACAGTCGATTTAACACACTCACCCATCTCTGCATGGGGTCTTCTGGCTACAGATTCTCCCAAATGGCTGCCCTGCCACCTTCCCTTAAATATCCAGACAGGAACAAAAGGATTGTAAATATTTATTACACCGACATCTGGTTTTGGGGGAGAGGAGAGGGTTATCGGATATACTGAAGAGACACCACCCAAAAAGGAGAACAGAATTCTCATAAGTTTTCAATCTTTCTCATAGTGACTGCAGTGAAATTGAGACCATTTTACTAATCACACTGAGACATTTAAAATCATACCAAACATAAAATTGAAAAAACAATAGATTCCCAAAATACATCATATGTAGTATTTAGGCATTCTTAGGCCAAATCCACACAAAGCCAGAGCTTTCCCTATACAATCTTTTTTCCCTCGTTTTAAAAAAAATTCTGTAAACAAGAAATATCTGCGTACACACGAAACCACTGAAACTGACTCAAAACAATGTAGTGTACATGCCAGACCAGCATGTGGTGCTATAATTCTGTCACAGAGAAACGGAGAATAAGACTTGGAGCACGCGCATAAACCTTGCGTGCGGTATACAAACTTTAGTAAAGCTTAGAAATAATGCTTTACTTTAATTACGTTACATAGCGGTGTCTGACTAGTGTCGAGGCCTGCTGAGATGACATCAGCGTTTCACAAAATATATGGTTTGGCTGTACACACGTTTTCCAGTTTATCCACTCTGGGACCCGGTTTCAGGTTCCCAAAACGTCGGATCCATCTGGACGAAACAATACAAAATTTTTACGCATACAGCTAAACGTATCTCTGTGGGCTCTGTTTGATCTCAGCTTTTGACTTAGCAGGAAAATCAAGTCTTACAATGTTGTAACTGAAATGAAAATTGATTAATACTTATAATACAGACCAGAGTTGCACCCCTGACTAATGTGTTCATTTATCATTTTTAATCTTAATTATTTTCCTGTTGTTACAAACCATTTAACTGGTAAAATCCTTATATGAGGACAACAGAAGAATGGAAAGAGTGTGTCAGTGAAGGTGGGTGTGAATGTGTGTTAGTTACAGGATCAGAGAATGACACCGTTCCTCTGTTATAGTCCAGATCAACTCTCACACGCTTAAGATCCTTAAGATCACTAGCAGGGAGAAAGGTGGTGTCAATTATAGGGGTCCATGGCTGTCATGGGCACCTGGTGATGTAAATGGAGCCCCCCCTCAACTTACTTACGGCATTCATAATAAACACATTAGAAAACGTATAGTGGTAATAATAATAAAACTCAAGACACTTTATTTTTTGTTTCATTACACTTTATTTGTTTGTGAATGTGTTTGAAGCTCAAAGAGTTTCTCCAGAGTCTCTCACGATCAAATCTTTGTCAAAATGATTTCTTGACATGCTAAAGTTGCAGTGATAAACACTTGTCCGCTTATCATGCAGATCATCAGTGTTTGGAGGCGTGAACAGCACCATCAGTGATGGCATCAGGAGCCGGCTCAGAAGTAAAGGTGGTTATTTTCTTGTGAGCACTGTCCTTCTCTGCGCATATCAGTTCTTGGTCTTTTTTTGTCTCTCTCGATGTGTTTTTAAGGTTACACTTTATTTTACAGTGCTGTAGTTACATTGTAATTACTCAATTAACTACAAGTACTTACTATAGAGTTACAGTTAGGGTTAGGTTTAGTTACTTGTAATTATGCATAATTTACTGTTATTACTATATAAGTACATGTAGTAACGTGTAACTACGGCACTTTAAAATAAAGTGTTACCGTTTTTAATTGGTGATGTGTTTAAAGTCTGGAAATTCAATGGGCCCGCAGTAATCATAATCATCTGACTCTGAGATCCAGCACCAGTTGTAACTATAACCATGTGAGTCACAGGAGTGATCTGAGTGACACGGCTTGTCTTTATAGGTTACATCCACATCTGGAGAGCAGTAGTCCCAGCCATCGTCAGTGTGGCACCAGTAGTAATCACCACTCTCATGATATTGGCATCCGTCCACGCAAAACTGATCATACTTAGTCCGGCGGAGATACGTCTTTGGTTCCACGGACCCACAGTATCCCCAGCTTCCCTCCTTCAGCCAGCACCAGTTGTAGTTTTCATCATGCTTCCCACATGGACTGTCTTCTTTACACTGCTTGCTCTTGTAATCTGTGTTTTCAGATGGTGAGCAGTAATTCCATCCCTCTGCAGTATTGCACCAATAGTAGTTTTGACCTCTTCGGTCACACTTGTCGTAACACATTGCTCCTGTCTTAGATCCATAATAGATCTTGTCGTCCGCCACCAGTCCACAGTATCCCCAGTGAACTGCATCAGGTCTACACCAATAATATTCTTCTTTACCCTTCCCACACTTATTGCACTTTCTACCAAAGTAGTCTTTGTTTGTTTCAGGTGAACAGTACATTGTCTGGACATTTCCATCTTTATCAATAGACTTACACTTGTACTCATGATCCACAAGCTTGCAGTCTTCTATACAGATTGTTCCAAGATGAGTAAAGTGAATCATCCCATCACTTGGCCACACTGAACAGAAGAAACAGAGCAAAACGAGAGAGGTGTGTAGATATGCCATTCTTTCTGTAAAGAGGAGAATAAAGTCAAGAGTAAGAGGCAACATGCTGTTCACTGTAAAAAATAATACATTATATCTACTCAATAAAATTGTGGCAACAGATTACAAGCAATGTTACTAATTAAATTCAACAACACTTGAGAATTGAGTTAGAATGAATCAATCATTTGAAATCAACCATTCAAAATGAGTAACTGCAAACACACACACAAAAAAAAACAAATTTAAAATAAAAAAAATGGTTCCATTGGACAAAAAAAAACACTATGCTAATGAATACTATACTCAATGGAACTGTTTTGATTTAACACAAAAATAAGTTGGTATTATTTTTAATGATTATTAATTAAAATAAGGATTAATTAAAATAAGTTTGAAGCAGTGTTCAAGTTTAAGTGATTAACTGAAGTTATGGTTGACACCTGATTTTAACAAGCAGAATTACTGAAGGACAAAAAGCACCACTGTGGTCAGTGTTTGCTTTAGTTGGACTCTTGAACCTTGACTTTTTAATATTAAGTTTTGTCTAGCTGCTGTAACTGAGTTATAACAAGAAAGAAAAAATCTGATCAGGTGTTGTTGGTTATATTTTGATACAATCTTCATTTGAGCTGAATCACTGAACTCATGTAGTTAGATTTACCTTATTGATAACTGCAGTACTGTGATTCTACAGATCTGGCTTTTTCAGTATAATCAGAGAGAAATTTTTAACCCTTAAACGCATACGTCGGGTCTTTATCGACCCGGGACGTCATTCACTACCCTCCTCCTCATTCATTTTTCAAAGTTAGACATCAACCTTCTTAGTTGTCACAAACTTGGCCTCTGTGGCTCCCTCCGATCGCCACCAGAGGGCTCTCTCACCCGAGTACTAACCTGTCCTGGACTACATTTCCCATAACCCCGTACCTGGGCTGATTACCCACGCACCTGATCCCTATAACCCGGACTATTTAAGCCGGCGCACACACTCATCCTGTGCGAAGTCTTGTTTTGCCCTGGCTAACATTACCGAGCGTTTTTCCCTGTTTATTGTGATTCTGTGTATGACCTTGGACTGCCTTATACCTCCGTGTTTTGCCTGCTGCCTGCCTTGTGATTTATCTGACTGTTTCCTGGATTACTCTGCCTTGTCTGCCGCCTGCCCTGACCTTTTGCCTGTCCCTGTTTCTGATTACGTTTGATCTTTGATATTGCTCTTGCTGGTATTTGACCCCTGCCTGTACGACTACGATTGTTTAATAAAGCTGCACATGGATCCCACCGAGACTGCCGCCTCGTTACATTAGTATTCCTCAATCAATTCATTGTAAAGAATATAACAAGAAAAAAAATCATAAAAGAATGCCTATTTTCCTATTCATTTTTTCTAAATATATATATATATATATATATATATGTAAAAAAAAACATTGTATAGGGTCACTAACGACCCGAGGTGTGTATCAGTGTACATATATTTTTTTCTGCACAACAATAATTGAATCTTTGATGACGGAATAAGCACAATTCACCTTTATTCCACAAGGTGGCAATGTCTGATACACAATGATGAAGTGAAGTTTAATTCAGACAGAAAACGAAAGAAACATGAAATGGCTCAGCGATTTAGTGCAGAGCAAGTACTGGTTGCAATCAAATATGAGTGTGTCTGTCACTTGATGGAGGATCTGGTGAAGCTATCAGTGATCAAAATATTGATTTTGAAGATGCTGAAAATGAGAATATGTTTGAGATCGCAAATGTACGGTGACCAGGAGAGAACATGTCCGGTTCACCATTTTGTCATGGCTACGACATATAAACTCGTGGGAACGTGATAATAAGTCATGGCCACAAGATCATTTTGCCGAGGTAACGCAAAATATATATATATTTTTTTAAAAATCACTTATAAATCAATGCTGAAATGAGCTCATATACATTCAAAAACAAGTGTTTAACCATATTAAATAATAATAATAATAATAATAATGTGTATAAAATAAAAAATTTGTTGATTTAGGCCTATTATATCGAAACCCTCCAACATTTTTCTTTAAAAATCCTAGTTTTATACTTTTAATTTGTGGCCGATGTTTTGTTTTGCTCTCTCCTCTGCCCTTCCGTGTTCGTCACCGGAGCTCACACAGCGCCTGCATATTACGTCATAAGTTGGGATGATTACACTTTATTAAGTTTTAAATATGGATATTTTTCTTACACAAATGCATTGCTTTGCTTCAGAAGGCCTTTATTAACCCCCTGGAGCCGTGTGGGCTTCTTTTATAATGGATGGGTGCAATTTTTTGGACTTCAAATTTTGGGCCACCATCCACTCCCATTATAAAGCATGGATTAGCCATTATTTAATATAACTCCAAATGTATTCGTCTGAAAAAAGAATGTCATGTACACCTAGGATGGCTTAAGGGTGAGTAAATCATGGGAGTCCACAATCCAACAATCCAGTAAATCAGCGTCCACAATCCAACGCGAGAGTCTTTCCTTTGCGACTGGAAGCCCCTTGGTGTGGCCACCAAAGCACACAAAGAGCTGGTCCAACTGCCGAAAAGGTGCGGAGCGCTCAATGTATGTCCTCAATGCCCTAACGGGGCATTGTAAATCCAGCTTGTGCTCGTCCCGTGTGGGAGGTAGCGCCAAGAGGGTAATTACCTACGCTCTGAACGAAGTTGTTAGGAACGTAGCCATGCCTGTGTTTCAGGACGACCTTCGAGTCATTAAGCCCAAATTCGAGGCACACAGGGCTCACGGAGAGGGCCTGCAGATCGCCTACACGCTTGACTGATGCTAGAGCCAGTAGCAGAGCAGTCTTAAGCGATAGGGGCGAAGGAGAAAGGCGTTCAGTCTCGTTGTCCAGCGAGAAGTAGTGTAGTCGTCACTGAAGAATATAGATCTGAAATCCTATGGCGAAATGCTCACTTATATAGCCAGACGCCCCACCCATTCTAGCGGGTTTTGGCGCTCTGCATCACCATAGGCTGTCCTGCAGAGTTTAGCTGCAAACCTGATAAAACTCACGTGTGTAATCCTGAAGACCTTGATTAGCTGGTTCAGGTGTGTTTGAATAGGGTTGGAGCAAAACTCTGCAGGGACAGCGGCCCTCCAGGACCGAGTTTGTCAACCCCTGGACTATACAATCAGTTCCCTTTCAGTCGGTCACGTTCGACGTACGTCAGTAGTGACCGACGAATTGGGATATCGCTAGAGAGCCCTATCAGCTTCGAGTGAACTACAACAAGCCAATGAAGTTGGCGTGCTATATTTGCATAATGCGCACCGCCCCCGCCAGGTGGTATAAATAGGGGAGCAGATGCAATCGCACTCTGTCTTTCGCTTCGGAGCCAACCTGTGTGTTTCTGCTATTAGTCTGAGAGTGACTTCACAAGCCTTTGAAGAACTTTTGTTCTACAGTGCTGGCTTTATGGCACCTTACAGCGAGGCCGCGAGCTTTCCCAGAGTGAGCTTCTTGAGCTGTTATACAGCTTTCAACTGCTGTTTTCACAGCATTATTTGCCCCGTTTGGTTTGCGATTTGGGCCGGTTCCTCTGTGTCTGTGACTCAGGGAGTGAAAAGTGTACCTGCAGTCATATCGTGGCTGTTCCCTGTGTGCTTCGGCACAAAGAACAAGAGCTTCTAAAAGAGCTTCACAGACAGACACTGCGTCTTTTTCAAGACGTCATTCTGTCTGTGCGTTTTTGGAGGCGGTCGTTTCCTATCCTCACTGATGGCCACAATCACTTTCTCTCATGTCTGCTTAGCGTGCTGAGACTGTGTTTGTGGGTGGTTCATGTTCTCTTGTAAAAAAAGAGAGCACGGCCACGTCGGCGCGTTGTTCGTCTTGCCTTTCTCATAAGGGCTTGAGCGCTCAGCGCGCCGTGTGCCGTCGAGCTGCCGGCTGACAGCGCGCGTTGCCATGGCAACCCAGCGCGTTGTTCGGCGCTGTAGATGCATGGTCGAGACTCGAGTGCCTCAAATGAGGTGGAGTCCCCTCACCTATTCCCCGATCTAGTTTCTCTTTCTGAATCAGAAAAGTACTACTTTTGGTGAATAAGCCAGGGTGACCAGAGGATCACAGTGGGGCAATACCCGCCGAGCCAATCTCCGTGGGCCCCCCACTCCTCTAATGCATCGCAAACATGTTGTGACTGTGTACGTGGGTGGTTTATGTTTGGTAACAACATGGCCACGACGGCGTTCAGCGCCGTGTCGTTCAGTTAGACGGCCACGTTCACTGTCCCACATGGCTGGTAGCTTCTGGGTGGATTGCTGGTCCTTCTCATGGGGGACCTAGCGTCTTAGTCAGGGCTCCAGCAGAGGATCAGATGTCGACTGCTACATTGGAGAGAGGGTTGTTGGGTTCTGGACATGAAGAGGAGGCTGAGCGTCCCACGGTTGTGATGTGCTCACGCTGAATCGGATTCAGAGTTAACAACCATGCTTTCCCGGGCCCCTGGGGGTGTGGTGCGACGCGTACTCGCCTTGCCCCACCCCCTGTCTTTAGCCCGGACGTGCATGAAAAACTTGGCAGTTTGGAAGCCTTTTCTGGTGCCAAATATGGAACGCCAAAAGGGTCATAATCTGCATTAATTTTTTTCTCTCTCACTACCCTCTGTGGTGGGGTGGCAGTGCTACGGGCACACCACCTCTGCCCTGCATGGGTCTTGGCCCCCGGCAAGTCTGTGGAAGGCCAAAGCACTCATCGCATATGGGTAGTTCTGAGTCAGGGTTGAGCTACGCATGATGTAAGTCATAGCGCAGGCCCCTGGCCAGACAATGTCCACCATGGTGGTCCAGAAACACCCCTGGCTAGCCTTGCAGAGGTGTGTCGTCGTCTAAGTACGCTTTCTCGATGCTCTCATCTCACAAGCTGGCCTAAAATCCAGCCCGCTCAGCCCGCAGCCAAGCCAGTTGGCTAGCGAGAAGCGGTCCTGGAGAAATGGGTGACCTGGAGCTGAGGTAAACAGTTCTTCGGGAGACGATGCCCGCATCGCTCCCTCCCCGGAGGAGGGCCGGGTGGAGAATTTTGGTTTGTTCCACCGCTGGCTCTCCGGAGTCCAGCGGTACCCACGAAGTAGAACTGTTTTCTAACTCTCCAGGTCCCAAGAGGTTGCGGCTGGCAGTGCGCGAGGCCCCGCCTCGCCGCTCTCAGCCCCCTCTCACTTCGCCAGCAGGTCCCAGTGTGTTGGTTGAGGCCGCCTCCCATGTGCCGTCTCCCATTCACACTGCCACCTTGCAGAGTCTGACCCCACTACGGGCCGCTATGCCGTCCAAGTCGGGTCCCAGCACTCTACCTCGCTGCCCCACGCCCGGTACGTCTGTGGTGCATTTGGTCCCGCTGGCTCGGTGTCTGGAAGCCTGGCTAGCGCTTTCCAGCCCGTCCCACTGGCTCATTCGTACCATCAGACTCGGCTATGCGATTCAGTTCGCCCGGCGTCCCCCGGTGTTCAGGGGTGTCCATTACACTCATGTGTCCCTGGACAATGCACCTGTTCTCCGGGCGGAGATTGCTGTCCTCCTGGCGAAGGATGCAGTCAAGCCGGTCCCTCCAGCCGATATGGAGTCAGGGTTCTCCAGCCCCTACTTCATTGTACCCAAGAAGGGCGGTGGGCTACAGCCAATCCTGGATCTGCGTGTCCTGAATCGGTCCCTTCTCAGGCTGCCATTCAAGATGCTTACGCAGAAGCGCATTTTCGAATGCGTCCGTCCCCAGGATTGGTTTGCAGCGATCGACCTGAAGGACGTGTACTTTCATGTCTCGATTCTGCCTCGTCACAGACCCTTCCTACGGTTTGCGTTCGAGGGTCGGGCATATCAGTACAAAGTCCTACCCTTCGGGCTGGCCCTGTCGCCTCGCGTCTTCACGAAGGTTGCGGAGGCGGCCATTGTTCCGCTCAAGGAACAGGGCGTTTGCATCCTCAACTACCTCGATGACTGGCTCATCCTGGCCAGCTCGCGAGAGCAGTTGTGCGAACACAGGGACATGGTGTTAGCTCACCTCAGTCGGTTGGGTCTTCGGGTCAACTGGGATAAGAGCAAACTCTCCCCCGGGCAGAGGATCTCTTATCTCAGTATGGAACTGGATTCGGTCGCCCGGACCGCGTGCCTCACCGAGGAGCGCGTCCAGTCAGTGTTGACCTGCCTGAGTACGCTCAAGCGCAGGACAGCGGCCCCACTGAACTCTTTCAGAGGCTCCTGGGGCATATGGCATCCGCAGCCGCAGTCAAGCCGCTCGGATTGCTTCATATGAGGCCGCTTCAACACTGGCTCTGCGGCCGGGTCCCGAGATGGGCGTGGCAGCACGGTACGTTCCGTGTCCCCGTGACACCGAACTGCCGTCGCACCCTCACCAAGTGGTCGGACCCTTCGTTCCTGCGGGCTGGAGTTCCCCTTGAACAAGTGTCCAGGCATGCTGTGTCCGCACAGATGCCTCCGCCACGGGGTGGGGGGCCACGTACAACGGGCATGCAGTGTCGGGTCTGTGGACGGGGCCCCAACTGCATTGGCATATCAATTGCCTCGAGTTGCTAGCAGTACGTCTTGCACTGGACCGCTTCCAGGAGCTGTTGACAGACAAGCACGTACTGGTCCGCTCGGACAGCACTGCGGCCGTTGCGTACATCAACCATCAGGGTGGTCTACGCTCCCGCCGTATGTCGCAACTCGCCCGCCATCTCTTGCTATGGAGTCAGAAGCATCTGAGGTCGCTTCGTGCCATTCACGTCCCAGGCGTGCTCAACCGTGCAGCCGACGAGCTCTCACGGCAGCCTCCGCTTCCGGGCGAATGGAGACTCAATCCCCAGGTGGTCCAGCTGATCTGGCAGCGCTTCGGCGAGGCACAGGTAGATCTGTTCGCCTCCCCGGAGACTGCCCACTGCCAGTTGTTCTATTCCCTGACCGGCGGCACGCTCGGCACGGATGCCCTGGCAATCAGCTGGCCCCGGGGCCTATGCAAATATGCGTTTCCCCCAGTGAGCCTTCTCGCACAACTCCTGTGCAAAGTCAGGGAGGACGAGGAGCAGGTCTTGTTAGTGGCTCCATACTGGCCCACTCGGACCTGGTTCTCGGACCTCACGCTCCTCGCGACAGCACCTCCCTGGCCCATTCCTCTGAGGAAGGACCTCCTGACTCAGAGACGGGGCACCCTCTGGCACCCGCGTCCCGACCTGTGGAAACTCCATGTGTGGTCCCTGGACGGGACGCGGAGGTTCTGAGTGATCTCCCGCAAGCGGTCGCAGACACTATCACTTCCGCTAGAGCTCCTTCTACGAGGAACCTCTATGCGTTGAAGTGGAACCTGTTCGTCGAATGGTGCTCCTCTCAACCAGAGCGAGAGGACCCCCGATCATGTTCGGTCAGAACCGTGCTTTCCTTTCTGCAAGAGGGCCTGGAGCGAAGGCTGTCTCCCTCCACCCTCAAGGTGTATGTTGCCGCTCTTGCCGCACATCACTATGCAGTTGATGGTGAATCGCTAGGGAAGCACGATCTGATCGTCAGGTTCTTGAGGGGGGCGAGGAGACTGAATCCTCCCCAGCCCCCCTCTGTACCCTCTTGGGATTTGACCCTGGTTCTTACATCTCTCCAGGGTCGTCCCTTCGAGCCTTTGCAATCAGTCGAGTTAAAAGTACTGTCCCTAAAGACCGTCCTCCTGGTTGCATTGGCCTCGCTCAAGAGGGTAGGGGACCTGCATGCATTTTCGGTTGACGAATCGTGCCTGGAATTCGGGCCCGGTGACTCTCACGTTATCCTGAGACCCCGGCCTGGATATGTGCCCAAGGTTCCTACCACTCCCTTTCGAGATCAGGTAGTGAACCTGCAAGCGCTGCCTTCGGAGGAGGCAGACCCAGCCCTAGCTTTGCTCTGTCCCGTCCGCGCTCTGCGCCTGTACGTGGACAGAACACGAAGCTTCAGGACCTCAGACCAGCTCTTTGTCTGTTACGGAGGCCAGCAGAAGGGAAAGGCTGTCTCCAAGCAGAGGATGGCCCACTGGATAGTGGACGCCATCGCCCTGGCGTATGAGTCCCAGGGCGTGCCTTGCCCGTTCAGGTTGAGAGCCCACTCCACCAGAGGAGTGGCCTCTTCCTGGGCGCTGGCGCACGGCGCCTCGCTGACAGATATCTGTAGAGCTGCGGGCTGGGCGACACCTAACACGTTCGCTAGATTCTATAGCCTTCGTGTAGAACCGGTATCTTCCCGTGTACTCGCTTCCACCAGCTGGTAGACGCAAAGAGCCCGTTCTAGTGTCGGCTTGCAATGCCACTCCCGCCCCCTGGGCCGGATACGTGCATTCTTTTTACTCCAGTCGAGTTCCCCGCTTGGCGAACCCTGTCGAGTTCCTCCGCCTCCCCCTTCGGCTCGGACATTGCGGAGTGTCTGATGCCAGGCCAAACCTCCGTCTCTGACGCTGATGATTGGCTGGGTTCCACATGTCGTGACCCCTCCACGTGAGTGGTCCCATGTGTATATTTGTCCACGGTCAACTCCCTACGGCGAGCCCGTGTCTTTCCCTTAGCAGAGCCAGCTCTGCTGTCACCTGTCAGATGAGTCTCCCCCTACCCAGGTGGAGCCATCCCAGGGACTCCATATGCGTACTGCCCACGGCCAGTCCATATGTGTACTCTCCACGTAAATTCCTCCCCTACGGGTGGGTAGTGGTTTCCGCAGCGTCCCCTACGGGTTCGCTTCCCCAGTGTAGTCTAGTTTACTTAGTGGGTTTATCGGAACAGCAGTAGACTCTCTCGGCGTAAGCTCGCCCCCTTCCCCGTCCCACTGGTGCGCCGGGTGGCTAGAGCTTGCGCTGGGCACTGGAAGGGGTTCATACTGTGGCGCTTTATTTGGGATCCCAATTCGTCGGTCACTACTGACGTACGTCGAACGTGACCGACTGAAAGGGAACGTCTCGGTTACGTATGTAACCCTCGTTCCCTGAAGGAGGGAACGGAGACGTACGTCCCGTCGCCACAGTTGCTGTACCCTCGCTGTAGTGCGGACTAGGTTGTCTCCTCAGCGAAAAACAGAGTGCGATTGCATCTGCTCCCCTATTTATACCACCTGGCGGGGGCGGTGCGCATTATGCAAATATCGCACGCCAACTTCATTGGCTTGTTGTAGTTCACTCGAAGCTGATAGGGCTCTCTAGCGATATCCCAATTCGTCGGTCACTACTGACGTACGTCTCCGTTCCCTCCTTCAGGGAACGAGGGTTACATACGTAACCGAGACGTTTTCTTCTTGAGAACCACAACCTGATTGCTTTTGTTCATGGCCTCCTTTGTAATAACGTAATAAAAAAACACAAAAAAAAGAAAAAAAAAAACAAGAGTCAAAGTGCCCAACTAAAGGAAACACTGATCACCATAATGGTAACCAAACATTTTCAGTAAAACATCAACATCTAAACCTGTTAATTCTCAAAAAGAACTGTAGACGAATGACAGAAATAAAGTCAGTCTGGTTTGTAATAAGAGAGATTTATGCAAGGCTGTAAAACCAGATTGAAATGTTAAAAGTATCCAGGTTTAGCTCCAACTTGTCTAAACACACTTGCCTGGATGTTTCTAGTATGCCTATTAAGCTGGTTCAAGTGTGTTTGATCTGGTTAAGAGCTAAAAATTTCAGGACAGTGCCCCTCCAGGATCAGGATTGAACGCCCCTGCTCTAAGCTGTTCTGCAAATGTTCCAATCAAATTGGGACATTGCTACAATGTCCCATGAATCAAAAACTGATTAGTTGGATTTTTAATAAAAGTAGAAAATAAATAAATAAATAAATAAAATAAATGCAAATGTAAAATATAAAAAAGTCAAACCTGAGGAAATCTGTGTTCCAAACAGCAGTTTTTGCACTGGATATAAGAGATGTCTTGTTGAATTCTTTTGCTGTACTCTTTTCCCACTACATTGTGGGCTTAAATAAGTCTACTTATGTTGTGCAAGATGCATGTCAGCCAATCAGAAAGGATATGTATGTTATAGAGATATCAGACCTCTGAGCTTTCTTTCCAAAAAAATCACATGATTTTCAGGAAGAAGACCACAGAAGGGGGTGTGGGCATTGGGGCCTTGATTAGACCTTGATTAGCTGGTCCAGTGTGTTTGTTTAGGGTTGGTCAGCTAAACTTTGATGGACAGTGGGCCTCCAAGAGCAGGATTAAATACCTATGATTTATTGGAAGAATACATTTTTACATTTTCAAACCATTAACCTGCTTTTTGGCTTATTAAAGTGTGCATGTGTAATATCTGACAGGAACGCGCCCTTACCACAGATTTAAGCACATCCAGAGAGAACAAACGTTTTGCAGCAAGGGAGGAGGAAATATATTGCAAACTCTACTGATAGCAAGCAACCACCACAACAATGTTAAATCAATGTTAATGAGTCAATGTTTTGCACTGAATTAACATTACTTTTGCACCCACAATTAATGTTGAAAAAATGGTAAATTATCATCCAAAAATCAATGATAATGGCATTGAGTCAATGTTACAATGTGATGTTAGTTCAACATCATGCTTGCACTCTCAGAAAATGAAACAACAACTACAACAGACTTAAAGCCACTCAACCTGAAATTAACTATAATAAAAATAAATGTAGACAATAAATCTCTCAAGATCTCAGCAGAAGTTATTTTTGAGAATTAACAGAGATTTAGATGTTGAAGTTTTATTTAAAATGGTTGGTCACCATTATGGTGATTAGTGTTTCTTTTAGTTGGGCAGTTTGAGTCTTGGATTTTTATTTGAGTTTGTGGTCTTTGTAACAGTGTTTAACAAAACACATCATTTGTTGCAAAGGAATCCAGAAACAAAAATGATCAGGTGATATAGTTATCAGCATCATAAAATAGGACAATTTACTAATCTTATCCCCGACCAAAAGCGGTTATTTTGTTATTAATACACTGTAAAACTTGTGCTAACTCAAAAAATTTGAGGAAATCAGTTACATCAAATCTTTTGAGTTATGAAATATCAAGTTTTGAGTTTTTAGTAGTCATACATGTTAATTGCTCCTAACGTGAAGTACTGAGTTCATTAACTCATTAGCAATTAACGTAAATGATTTCCAATAGTTAATTAACTTTTTTATTTTGAGTTCTTGCAAATCAAATGTTATTTGCTTCACTGTAAACACTAATAAGTTGTCAGAACTCAAAAAAGATGAGAATGAGAATTTTTTTAAGTTAAGAAACTTAATGTTTCAGTAAGATCTTTACTCATACATTTTTTATTGTTCTTAACTTAAAAAAAATTAGCACACTAATTTATACATTTAAAGGTGCAATATGTAAGAATTTTGCAGTAAAATATCCAAAAACCACTAGGCCAGTGTTATATATTTGTTCACTTGAGTACTTACAATATCCCAAATGTTTCCAACTATTTGTAAATCGTGAGAAAAAGGCTCCGGGACGTGTGAGGAGTCGCCTGTCAATTGTGTCATACTCGCGTTACCCTCAGTTTCCAGTTTTATTTTGTAGAAACCATGGAAACACTAAAGATGCTTTAATATAATACACGTTTTAATAAACAAGGGAACAACTGTTTAGATATATTGATAGACAGAAATCTAATTGTTGTTATATAGCTCAACACGTTTAGTCTTATTGTTTAAATCTAATTTTCTTGATTTTTTTGCGAGTACCATGCTTTACCATGCCTCAGAGAAAAACACTATTTTGTGAAGTAGCTAACATAGCATAATCAGATGCAGCTTTATTTTTAGTAACAGTAATACATAATTTTCTCCATCATACAATACTAATATGATATTCTAAAATCGATCTATCTTACTGCAGTGTTTCTCAAACAAGTGTCTCACAGCAGCTGCCGAGCGAACGCACAGAGTTACGCTATAACATTTTCAACACGCTCAAATGTATCTAATATAATAAACAGAGCTGCGTTACCTCATACTCATGATTGGAAAAGCGGAAGCAGCGCCGGCGACTGTGTCATAATAAAAGTTCTGCTGCTCATGGCGTGTGTTGTGCAATCGCTCCAGCGACCTCGTTCAGCTCCCACAACACTCGGTCCTGCTCTGCTTCATACTACAGTAACGTTAATAATCGCATCCATGAACATGATTTCTTCCCGGGTCCTATCCCTATTCTTTTGCACCGTCCGTTGAGGTGGAGACAACATGTCCCAAGATTCCACGCTCAAGCTTGGGGTCATCAAGCTACGCCTTTGTTTTGAATAGGCTTCTAGCGACCACTAGTGGACATAATTCTTCTTATCAGGTTATCACAATGTAAATAGTTTGCTAGCTATTACAAACTAATTCAGAAAATGCCAACTTGATAATTTGCTAACATGTTAACAATAACATGGTATAACACTTACTGAATGAGTACAGTAATTTAAAACATGTAACTTACCTGCTCTCAAACTAAGCTGCATGCACCACTTGTCACCATGATGGTAAAGGCCTTTGCACACTGAGTCCGAAATTTTCGTATGCGTTTTTTCGTATTTGTGATCCTAAAAATTCGTCACGCACAGAGACCTTGCACACGGATGGCCCTTTCACAAAGGATGCGGTATGCGCTGCGCTCACCGCTGGGTTCAGCGCAGCCCTTCAGATACAAAGCAATTTGTCCCGTGCTAAGAAGTGAGTGATAGCAATAGCCCTGCTTGTAAGAAGAAGAAAGAGAGCAGCTCTTGACCGTGTCTGTCATGTCTCCATGACACAGCTTTTCTCCTGATGTCTCTATACGACCAGCAAACTTGTATTGTACAGCTCTGGAAATTCCAACACAGTAAATAGCTGTTCATCCATTTTGCTTTCCGATTGTTTGGATTCCCCGTTGCTATTAGTCGCGCGGGTAAACGTCACAGAGCGCAGTGGCAAAAGTTAAAATATTTTGAACTTTGACCGTGGCGTGCGCGCAAGCTGCGCTCGGCTGCGTGTGCGCTTTGGTAGACGCAATAACAAACCGTCCTCGCGCAGCCAAGCCATTGAAATAAATGGGTTTTATAGCACAGCGCATACCGCGTCCTGTGTTTAAAGGGCCTTGAGTCCGATGCGTAATAATGAATCGCGAAAAAAAACGCAAAACAATACACAATGAAGTCTTCAAGCAGTGAGCATGATGTAGATGTCCTCTCTTTTAAAAAAGAGAAAAGGAAAAAGGAAATATTGGGTCCATCCAACCCCTAGATATCATAGAGAAAAAGGAGAGTTCACCTCATCAAGGAGCTGCGTGATTATCCCCAGCGTTTCAAAGTTTACTTCAGGATGTCAGTGGCTCAGTTTGATGCTTTGCTATTGGCACAATCTGTCTTTATATTCTCTTTCCGCACTTTGTTTGTCATTCAGTGCTACTGCTTTGTGCCGTAGACGACGTGGATCAACTTGTTAGATAGCATTTGGGATTTTGGCATTTGCTTGTACGGTGGCTCTGAATTGTCAAAACGTCTCTCAAAATGCGTGCCACGGATGCGAAAAATGCAGAAAATCGAACCTGATCCGAATTTTTTTTTTTTTTGACGGACGAAAGTTTCGGAGGCAGTGTGCAAACGTGATTGACATAACGTGAGGTCGAATTTATTTTTTAACGTGCGAAAATTTCACATGCGAATTTCGGACTCAGTGTGCAAACACAATAACTCTCCAAAAACCCACATCAACAGAAACTCATAACAAAACATTAATCACTACTAAATCTCCCACTTAACATTAATCTTGCACCAAAAAAAAAAAAAAAAAACATTATATAACACTTAATTTTAGCATTTACTCTCCCTTTCGAGTGCCATGGGCAAAGCATGCTGGGAAATAGAAAATCCCATCCCAGTTTCAGTTAAACTTAAGTTTGTCTAAATTAAAATCAATTAGTTTGTACAACTCAAAACAATAAAAAAAAGTTCAGTTTACTTGAAATATGTCAGTGCTGTGAACTCAAAAGAAAAAGAAAGTTCTAAATACTCAAAACAGTAGTTTATATAACTGAACTAATTTAACTGTAAATGTAATGTAAACACAGCTTTTGTGTCTGACATTCATATAATCAAGATTATGAATCATGAACCCAAATTTTATGTTAAAGAAATTTGTTTTCCACAGTCCTAGAGACTATCAAGCAGTACAAATACACACACCCCCCGAACCATTCTTTAACCTTGTGATTTACTGGAAAGAAAGAACAAACATGTCATTTCTCGCTTACCTACAAATCCTTTCTTACTGGCAATGTACACATTGATAAATGTGTACATAATGTGTGCCAAAAGAAGAAAACAGGACACATCTTCTACATAATATCCTGCTACATAATTTTATTTTTTGGAATCCAGATTCCCTCAGGTCAGTTTCTTATTTTGTTCTTAACATAAAAGGATTGTGATTAGTGAATTTGCTGTGATTGATCTGGTATTACTGCTATAATTATATGGCAAAGCTTATTTTCAAATATTAAACTGGGAGTATTTATATATTTAATTAACCACAATTAATTTTGTAATTACAAATGTTTCAAGAACTGTATGTTCCTAATTAAAACAATATGCTGTTATTGAGGGGCAAAAAAATAAATATGATTTCCACTGGGTTTCTGGAATTTTATTATAGAATTTTAATTTAGAGTTAGCTTATTTTAATATATTAATAATTTATTTTTTTAATAATGAAATAACATTTTGCAAGTCTTCTTTCTCTGACACACCCATATCAGGTATAGAAGTCTCTATTACAGGGGTGGTTGATTATTATTTCACTTTTTTAAGAAGAGAGAGGACAACTAAATCATGCTTGAAGATTCCATTTTGTCTTGTTTTGCGAATTTTTTCGTAACAGATTCATTAATACTCATCGGACTCAGTGTGCAAGGTCTCTGTGCGTGACAAATTTTTAGGATTACGAATACCATGCACTAATTCACACTAATTCATGTATGAAGTAAAAAAAATAATAATAAAAAAAAGCTAGTATTATAGTAAAAATTAATCAACCCTTATGCTAGGTTAATTAAACAACCCAATTTGTTTGGTAAAATTAATGTTTTAAATGTTTTATGTCCTATATTTACCCAGCCCTTGAGTTGAAAACAACCCAAATTTGGTTGTTTTAGAATGTAGATGACAGAAATAGTCAGTCTGGTTAGTAATAAGTGAAGCTGGTAATGCTCTTTGTGGAGTTGCTGAATCCTCCTCTGCTGAGATCTTGAGCGATTTTGGTCTGGTTTCACAGACAGAGGGTGTTAAAGAAACTTGTGATCCGTGTTGTCTGTGCGCTGATTTGCAGCAAAAAACAACAAACACAGAGGATTTTGCTGTGCAACACGTCACTTCAACATTCACCATTGGATTAATTAGTACATTTTTAAGGAGGATTTTGCTATGTTGAATGTTGAAATGATGAAATTAAGTTGAAAGAATGTTTCGGGAACATCATACTAACCTTTTCAAATAATGTTCTATTAATATTAAGGGGGAAATGCATTTTTATGTTCTTGGAATGTTACAAATCAAAGTTCTTATAATGTTGAGTTGTTTATAAAAAAATTGTTAAAAGACCATTTTAGTAACTTCATACTATAACTTAAAAAATGCTCCACTAACATTAAATGTTCCTCATCTACGTGTGCAGATGCATATATGCTGGCTAATAATTGCCCTCTTTACTGTAAACCATGCTCAAATTGAAAGTGAAATCCAGTAAATGCAACCCAACATTGACATTGACCATGTAAACACTCAATAAAGTAAATGTTTTCAACCTTTAGATATCAAATGTTACAGAGCCTAACCTTTCACTTCAAACCTTAAAATTCAGTCCAGGAAATGGATGCTGTATTTGTGTGATCTTGTTTCATTTAACTACTTTTTAATTCAGTTCAATTTCAGATGTACACGAAGTATCTGAACAGTATTTACAGTTAAATAAATATAAATACATGCATGGTCTATTGTTAAGGCAGTCAGTTTCTACATATTTGTCTAGTAATATATATTATTGGTTTAACTTTAAAAAAAAAAAGTAACCTGGTTGCCTTATTTTTTTGTTAATTATTTGAGATTATACAAAAAAGAGAGATTGGTTTAATAAACAGAAACTCAACATATTGTTAAACAGCATCATCTAAGTTGATTTGCGAAAGAAAAAAGTTGTGATGAATCAGGAAAAAACATTTTTACAGTGTTTGTGGTAGTAAGTTTAATCAACTCAAAAATTAGATAATTTTCTTGCTGATTGCCATCAGTTTCCTAAAGTAACAATCAATGATCAAGTTTTGCCTGTATTTGTGCATGTTCCTAACAGATCAGTTACAGTAGTAATTATTGTATAATGACTTTGAAAACTGCGATATTGACACACTTTATCTGGTGCCCATGACCTGTAAAATAACACAATCTGCATAGTTATTTATTGACCAAATGGTCTTTATATTGGTGCTTTGCCTGGATATTTCTCACAGCGGATGAGTTTGCAACTAAAATTATAGCACCAGTCATACTCCTTTGCTTCTTTTTGGCATTCTGTCCCCTCTCTGTTGGGACGCCCCTCACTTGTCCTCCTCCATTTCTGAATGAGAGCGCAGAGCAGGGATCAGGGAGACTTTGTGCAACGCTGCAACTGTACACCAGGTTGTCCTGTCCCAGTGTTAACCTGTCAGTCAGTGAAAATGAGAAGCTGAATCCTGAAAAATGGCATCTGGAGAGTCTGTCACTTAAGGTGAGGCTTTAAGATGCATATTTACTTAATATTATCTTTAACACTATTATATGGAAAATGGTGTTGCAACCCTTCCTTTTTGATCATACATATTTCTGTTTTTTGTACACTGTAAAAAAAAAAAAAATGAATAGAAATGGAAACTCAAAATGACATTTAAGGTTCATTTGATGATTACAGCAGTGTAAATTTTTCAGCAAAACCCAGACAAAGAGACATTTTGAGTAAAACATGTTTATAAAATGATTTTACAAATGTTCGCCAGATCATCGCACATCATCGTCCACATCGTCGGGGGCATAACATCGATAGAATGATCAAGGGGGATGTACTTTTGTCATAAAATTTTGAAAACTTTTTCAAATAAAATGTATCCAAAATAATTTTGTTCTTCTGTATTTTTAATGTTTCTATTAAACGCTTTACAATTTTTAATACAATCATTACAATTGAACAGCAATGATTAGTTTTGGAATAGAAAATACAAATACATGAGTCTGGACAAATAAAAGTGAAATCTGCATCACAGAAGCGTTTCATCTCGGTGCAATGTCTTCAGAGTTGTCAGAGTTATGTTCAGTTTTGGCCATGTTTCTTAGTGTTTTGGTTCTGTCTTTCTTGTCTGCATGTTTGACCCAGCTTGTTTGATTATTATTCAGCTCACCTGTTGTTAACCAATTAGCTCATTAGTTCCTTCATTCCTTCTGGTATTTACACTCCCTGTGTTCGTGCAGTCCTTGTCCTGTCTACATCAATGTTGGACGCTTGAACATTTTGAGTTTACTCGCTTCATTCGTGCGTGAAATTCACTTCACAACAGACGCGAATTCGCGTCATGTGAGGGGCTTCTGCCAGGCGGCAGTCTCAGTATGTATAGCTCAAATTGAGTAAAGAGCATTTTTTACAACCAGACTGTCTGACCTCCTCATTCACTTCCTTCCAAGCAAGATCCTTTTTATTCCTGTTTCTATAAAAGTACGAATCGTACAGCTCCGGGTATCCACATACAGCGACAATGATTTTGTCCTCCATTGTTGTTTCAGATTTCTGCCTCCGCTCGCTACGTCATAATCATGTCACTACTAGAGCAAGCTCCTGATTGGTTAACGCATGTCAAACACCCGAAACGCTCAATTCGTGCGAATCGCATCATTCGCGCCACCTCATTTGTGCGAATCGTGCTGCAGGATGCGTCTTTGCATTGACTTAACATGTAAATCACTTGCGCTTAACGCTTCATTCGCATCTGGTGTGAACGACGCACCATAAGTATTACAAATTCACACGAGTATTTTCATTTTGCCTGAAAGCTCGTCCTGACAAGTCCCCCTGTAGTCCCTTAAAACTCATCTTTGATCACCAAAATGACATATTTATACGTCATATTCATAAAATTCTTCATGGCTTAAAATAAATGAAAAATGTTGATTGTAACTCTACACCCTTGCCTCATTTAATACAGATAAATGTATATGCAAATTAGCCCCGCCTCCACTCGCTCACTCCAGAGCAGAGATCCACTCTGTCAATTTACTGAGGCTCACAATGTCGTACACACAATGGTAATTAACATGATTACCCTTTTGCTTGACTATGTTATCAAACAGCTAATAAATTATATTCCCGTTTGCCATCTCAGAGTCAGACAGCTGTCTTCTAATAATCAGCATCCTTACAAACACTTTAAACAATTCAGAACGTAAGTGAAGGGTATATAGTTCATCATAACATCGTAATATACATCACCCGCCATATTGCTACACGATTTTTCATATCAACAGAAAAATATACCGGGATAACCTGACTTCTCTTGAGACTCCCTTGCTAGTTCGCTGTTAATGATATAAAACTCGCCCACACGTTGACGTGATTGGTTACAAGGTAGTTTGTGACGTCAGAAATATTTGAGATATCAAATTAAATTCTTTACAATTTCATATTACAGTTGAACAGCAATTAATAGTTTTGGAATACAAAATGCAAATACATGAATCTGGAAAATTCAAAGTGAAATCAAATCTTAAACTGCATCACACATGCAAAAATGTTATAATAAATTACATTTGCACAATAAAATTAATGCACCTGACAGCTATAATCATGAAACGAAAGTTTCATCTCGCTGCAGTGTCTTCAGAGTGAACACTGCATTTCGGAAGTGGTTATTTAAGGTGGTAGTTCTCTGTAGTCGCTGTGCTC
The DNA here is from genome assembly GCA_037950675.1 of Hypophthalmichthys molitrix. NCBI lineage: Eukaryota > Metazoa > Chordata > Actinopteri > Cypriniformes > Xenocyprididae > Hypophthalmichthys > Hypophthalmichthys molitrix. The sequence continues at coordinate 9,702,925 of CM075494.1, forward strand.
ATACTGCTGCAGTCAAGCACGTCATTGGCCGAGCAAATGACACGTTCAAGACTGATATTCACATGGATTTATAATAAATCTCTTATTAAAAGGAGAACAAACAAAAATTGTTGAGCCCAGTGCAGAGTATTCTAAGCTGAACATCACACATTTTTTGTACTGGAACTAAACTCAGCCGGAAGCTGGGCCTTAAATTAGCTGGGATTTAAATTATAGACAACTTTCACAGTTCTACTAGTCTAGATACACTATTTTTAGGTTAAACAAGAAGCTGTAATGTGGAAAAGAAATGCAGGGTTACTCCATTAGCTTCATAACTTCCTCCTCCTGTGGGGAAGGCGGGTAGTTTCTTCCCAATTAATCATTTGATTTGTTGGAGCAGTTCACACACAGAGCAGAAGAAGCCAGTGAGAACATGTTGAAAGGCAGTTATTGAATAAATAATGAATTATAACTATCCAAATATGGATATAGTAAAACATTCCCCAAGACCCAGTTTGTTCAAAAGACTTTATAAATCTTTCACTCAGGCTACATTCACACATCAGCAGAATGTGGTTATCAGTCTTGTGTTTGAGTGCTAAATACTGTTGCGTTCACACACGGTTTATTAGTCTGTAAACAAGCTGTAGCTTTCAGAACTTAAAAATATCCTAAAAGAGTATTTATTAAACGTAAACTGCAGAAAAAAGCCCTGTGACTGTGACGCCAGACGAACATTAGCATGTGACTGTCTACTAGTGTTCATGAAGCTACTTTGAAACAATTAATTAGCTCATCATGAGAGTTTTAATGACAACAGTTGAGCCAATGCATGGATGAGTTGAAAGCAGAGGTTGTCTTAGCTAAACATTTCTGTCTTTTACTGAATTGCCTCTATTATTGTTACGGAGGGACTGAGACGAAAGGCGTGCGGATCCATCTGCAAAGTCTTTTATTTTTAAACAAAGCCAGAAGTATGATATGGCAAGACAAAACGCATTCCAGGGGCCCGTTTCAGAAAGGAGGTTAAGTGAGAACTCTGAGTATGTTAACCCTGAAATGAGGGAAACTCTGGGTTTTCCGTTTCAGGATGGGAGGTATGTCAAACCCGAGAAAGCAGGGTAAGTCAAGCCCATTTCTGAAAGAGAGGTAACATATACTCAGAGTCACTTAGCATGGTAACTTACTCAGTGAACCTAACCTGGTCAGGAGCAGGTTTTCTTCGGTAAACCCAGAGTTTCTTTCGGTCTCCTCCCCCTTTTTAAAGTGCAAGTGATGTTTAAATAGTTCATTCATTCGTTCATGCTGCAAAAAATGCTTTTCTTGCTGAGTGTTTTTTTTTATTTTTTTTTTTTATTTCAAGTACAAATATCTAAACATTCTTAAATCAAGATGGATATATTTTCTATATAAGAAAATTATATAAGCTATTTAGTCGTGTTTCCTTGGAGATCTAAATTAAGTGCATTTTACTTAAGTAGAATTATCAGTATCTGCATATCAATAATCTTAATGCAAACGGAAAACAAGATTGTTCGGAGTGTCTATTACTAAGTGCAAATTTACAGTAGCCCCGCCCACCAATGTCACACAAGGTTAAAAACATCACATGTGAACAATGGCTTCAGTGGTTTAAGCAGTAGTGTGTTAGACACGGAGAATTACCTTGTGATGTGATTGACTGGGTTCCAATCCGCCTTCTGCAGAGCTCGCTATTTTCATTTTTCACATCACATCAGAAAGGCGTTTATGTTAAAAAAAAAATGAAGAAAATGTTCATAAAGGTGCAAATACTATATGCAGCGCTTATACCAAACAAGGGATTAGACAAGTGTGAGATGTTTAGGCAAAGATAGATGCTTTCTTTTTAACAAACTTAATAGTGTGTGCTATGGTTGTTGCATAACCTTTTTTATGTCTTCATTTAATTAATATTGTACAGTTTGTCTTGTACAACCCATTTAGCATGCAAATATAGGTCATGTTTTCCTCTGTTAAGTAATTGTGCAACAAAACACTGTCTACGCTAAACTTCAAATATGAGAATGCGTGTAATGTGCTTGATTGAAATGGTGTGCATGAATGAGACAGAAGCAACACAAAGGGGAGAAAAAAACTTTAACATCTCAAATGTTTCTGCTAGACATAAATGAGGTTAAATTAGCATAAAATGGAGACTTTTGCTTGAGTCTCCTGCTTCTCACACTTACCTCCTGCAAAATCTCAAAACTCTCACAATGGTCTTTTTTAAAGTTTTAGAAGAGATCTCAATAACATCACACACTGTGCTCAGATTTTTTTCCTCAGCTAGAGACTCAGGAGCTCTCACATGTGTCTCCTCTTAAAGGTTTGGAAGAGATCTCAGTAACATCACACACTGTGTTCAGACTTTTCTCCTCAGCTAGAGACACGGGGGCTCTCACTCGTGTCTTCTCTGAAGTTTCAGAAGAGATCTCAGCAACATCCCACAGTGTTCTAAGATCTTTCTCCTAAACTAAAGACTCCAGTGGTCTAACACTTGTCTTCTCTAAAGTTTTAGAAGAGACCTCAGTAACATCGCACACTGTGCTTAGATTTTTCTCCTTAGCTAACACTGGACATCTCACATTTGTCTCCTCTTAAAGTTTAGATGAGATCTTAACAACTTTACAAATTGTGCACCAATAAAGAAAAAAAAAAAAAAATCCATAATTTCAGCGTTTAAGCCTATATTAAGAGTGAAATTATGCAGAAATGAGGTTAACGTTACTCTTAATTGTAGATACAATAAGAAAGTAGTACTTAAAATAGTAATGTACCAGATGCCGTTATCAGGAAAATTGCTACAGGAAAGGTATCCATGCAGTTTCTTTGCTGAAAGGCACATTAAATGGCTTATGACCCAATCCGTGACTAATTTGAATATTAATACATAGTATATGATAGAAATGTTTGAGTTCACATTGAGACATTTGACTTGGTATACACATTGCAAAGTTGTTGAAATCACTTTTAAAATTTAGAGGAGACAAATGTGAGAACATCAAAGTCTTTAGCTAAGGAAAAAAGTCTGAGCACAGTGTGTGATGTTATTGAGATCTCTTTTGAAACTTCAGTGTAAGAGATCCAGTGTCTCTAGCTGAGGAGAAAAGTCTGAGCACAATGTGTGATTTGTGTGATCCCACAATGTGAGAGGAGAGGATAACACTTTAGAATACTGATCCTTCTTTAATGAATAACTACACAGGAACAAATGAGTAATGCATTATTAACACACTAGTAACTACTATTAACTAACAAGAAACTCTGATTAATGAATTAGTAAGTAATAGTGCTCAGTTGAAGGTAGTAGTTCACTATTAGCTAATCAGTAACTACTGTTTTTCATACCTCCCAGAGAACTATAAGAACTGCTATATACAGGTTCATAATTAACATGAATAATGCATGATGTATAATTAATTCTAAAGTAAAGGTCATGGTAACCCACTAGTAATGACTGAAGTATTACCAAATCCTTCAGAAGGAATTACTAATTAATTAGATCAGTTTTCTAAAGTGAGGTGCAGTATATAATACCTGACCTTGAAGATGTCTTCTTGTTACATGTGCACTCTGTTTTGGACTTGTTTTTGGACTTGTGTTGTGCCTTTTCCCGCCACCCGTTAGTCACCATGGATACTGATCACCTTATCATCACCACCAGCTGCATTCCATCACCCTCCTTGTTATCCTATGTATATAAGCCCTGTGTTTTCAGTCCAGTGTTGTCCGGTATCGTTTGTGTCAAGTGTGGTTGTTTCTCCTGTTTTTCTGCCTGTGGATTTATTAAAAGACTGTTTCCCGTGATCTCCTTCGTCGTGCGCATTCCTACAACCAGCTACTGTAACAGAATACCGGACCAAAACAGTTATACAGATTGCGGCGTGTTTATTGTTTTCCGTGTCAGTGTTTTTCGTGTTTCACCTTTTGTTCCCGTCACAATGTACACACCTGCATTTCTGTTAATCTGCCTTGAGCAGAAGGACCGCTCCCTCGAGGCACATTTGGAAAATTTTTTATTCCTAGCACCAGCTACACATTTCCCGGACAGCAGCCTTTGCAACTTCCTGTATGCCGGCCTCAACACCGCCACCAAAGCGCTGCTGTCCGGGGAAGGGCCTCGAGGGAGCTTCCCTGAATACGTGGAGTGGGTGCTGGCGTCATGTGGATCGTCTATGACCGTGGGATTCTGCGACAACGACGCCAGCCCCACTCCCACTCCAGTGCCCAGCCAGGAACCTCCAGACGGCGTGGAAAGTCAGCGCGTCACCACCGAAGACAGAGAGCCCGCCTCCACCGCGATGCAAGAGCCAGCGACGAGTGGAACGACTGAGCTTAACATCGCCGCGGAGCCGGAGCACAGCGTGTCTGACCAGGTGTGTGAGTTCGCTGCAACATCCATCGCCGAGGGAGTCAGTATGGAAGACGAGGGTTTGGAATGGAGCCCCGCCCACACTCCCGCCACTGAGAGTGAGTTCCAGGCAAGCACCATGGACTTTTGTTTTGAGTTTGGAGAGGATTCCCTACCTCCGTTATTTCCTTCCAAGTCTGTCTGTTCTATTTTGGATGAACTGGTCCCGCCCAGCCTCCCTCTCCCACCTCCTCTCCAAACCTCTATTCAAGACTTTTTATTTTTCAGTCCCTCTGTTCACCAGCCCTTTCTCCAGCCCTCAACCATGCCTGCTACCCTGCCCTTGCTGTCTCCCATCACTCCCTCAGCTCTACACCAGCCTCCTCTCAGTGGCGTGGCTACATCTGGGGCCTGCTGTGAGCCAGCTTCAGGCGATGAAGATCCTGTGGCTCCGCCTCCGGCCTCAGATCCCGTCGCAACACCTCGACTCATCGTCCTGACTCCTCCGCTGCTGCTCCTTCCACCCTCGTCTACAGCAGAGACCATCGAGCTTTCGGCTCCACTGGACTCCCTCGGACCCTCGACTCCGCCTGGGTCAGACATCGCCTCTACTTCGCCACGGACTTACGGGTCGTTCGAGACCCTCCGACCCTCCACCCCTACGGCTCCTTTTGGCTCCGCCTTCCCTCAGACTCCGCCTCGGCCCTCAGTCGTTCCAGCTCCACCTCAGCCCTCCGGTACCCTGCTTCCGCCTCGGGGGGCCGTCGCTGCGACTCCGTCGCGGACTCCGAGACCATCGGCATCACTCCGCTCCTTCGGCTCTCTGTCTTCGCCCAAGGGTCCACCTCCATCGGCTGCGCTGCTTCCACGCGTCCCCAAGGTTGCGTGGAGATGCTCACCACCTTGGCTCCTCCCTCCAGCAATGCCGCCGTGGGTCGCCGTCCTGGCTGTGGCCTGGAGCAACACCTGGACTCCCCTGCTCAAGGCACCTCCCTGGTCTTCACCTCCATCTACACCTCCCTGGACTCCATCACCTGCATCACCCTGGACTCCTGCACTTCACCTCCTCCCGGTTAGCCGTCCACCTCCTGAGCCGCCTCCTACACCATCTTCATCTTCCCCTCTCCACGGCGCGAGGACGCGCCTTTCCGGGAGGGGGCGATATGTTACATGTGCACTCTGTTTTGGACTTGTTTTTGGACTTGTGTTGTGCCTTTTCCCGCCACCCGTTAGTCACCATGGATACTGATCACCTTATCATCACCACCAGCTGCATTCCATCACCCTCCTTGTTATCCTATGTATATAAGCCCTGTGTTTTCAGTCCAGTGTTGTCCGGTATCGTTTGTGTCAAGTGTGGTTGTTTCTCCTGTTTTTCTGCCTGTGGATTTATTAAAAGACTGTTTCCCGTGATCTCCTTCGTCGTGCGCATTCCTACAACCAGCTACTGTAACACTTCTTACCTTTGTTAGAATTTAGACAATCTTCACGACTTCTAACTTGTACTTTTTGTTCTGCATATGAGAGCGACTTTTCATTTTAACCTCTCTGTTTAAATTTTGATAACATTTTCTCCATTTTGTATTCTTCAGTGTATTCACAAATACGTTTTATTCTTATAAGTTGACTTATTGGTAAACTTCTTTTTAAAGAGACAGGATGACAACTTTGATCATGTAACAATGTGTTCCTATCTGTTGGTTTTGTATATAAAGATTAAGTGAGATTTTTTCCTCTTTTCTTAACAAGTATATCCAAAAAAAGATATTTTTTCCATGTTTAAAGTTAAAGAAAATTTTAAACCACCAAAATTCACATTCAGAAATTTTAAATATTCATGGAGAACAGAGCAGAAACATATCATCAATATATTTTCCAAGAAAACAATGTGGTAAAAAATGGTTTTCTTTTCATATAAAACACTTTCTTTGAGTGAACCTACAAAAAGGCAAGCACAACTGGGTGCCATTTTTGTTCCCATTGCTGTACCTGAAATTTGGAGATATGGGATATCATCAAAAAAAAAAAAAAAAAAAAAAAAATCCTTTTCAGGACAAAAGAAGCCAATTCAATCAAAAAAGCTGTGGATGGAGTTTGATTTGCTCTTTTATTAAGAAAATATTCTAAAGCTTCAAGTCCTTTTTTGGTCAATATTAGTATATAGGGATTCAATATCAAGAGTACACATGATTATATCAAGTTGTGGAAGATCTTTAAGGTATACCAAAAACTCAGAACTGTCTTTAATATATGATTTAAACTGGGGATAAAGATCTTTTATATGGTAATCTACATAACTGGAAATTCTGTCCGTAAGATTACCTAAACCAGAGACAATCGGTCTACCTGGTGGATTTTTTAAGCTTTTGTGAATTTTTGGAAGAACATACAAAAAAAGCTTTTTGAGGATGTTCATTGAAAAGGAATTGTGATTCCTTTGATGAGATATCACCATTATGTACAGCATTATTGAGAATTAGCCGTAGTTCATCATGGAACTTTTTTGTTTGGATCACAAGTTAGTTTCTCGTAAAAACTTAAATTATTCAATTGTCTATATACTTCAGATTTGTAATCCATTTGATCCATTATTACAATGGCCTTACCCTTATCAGCGGGTTTTATAACTATTGATTTATTATTCTCAAGTTCAGAAAGTGCTTTATATTGTTCCTGTGAGATGTTCTTATAAATTGAATTTTTATTTTTTATATGGTTTTCAAATTCTTTTTCTGTAAGTTTACAATAAGTTTCAATAGTATGGTTCCTATTCTTAGGAGGAATAAAAGTGCTTTAATATGAAAGGAACTCTTAGAAGTACAATCAGAAGTATGGTTGGTATTCATAAAAAAATATTTTCTTCTAAGATCTCTAAAAAATCTTTGTAGGTCCAGATAAAGTTCAAATGTACTTGCAGATGGAGTGGGAATATAGGATAAACCTAATTCCAGTACTGATACTTGAGCAGATGTAAATTCAGTTTTACTTAGGTTGATAACTGGTGATCTCTTGGATGATGTTGTGATCTGGTCCATTGATGACGGGGTAGGTCTCCTTTTCCCCCCTACGTGTCCGTTTTTTGATTCTGAAGTTTGTTCATTGGAGCTTTCCAAGAAGGGTGGAAACTGATTCAGATCCAAAAAAGGAGAGCTGTTGTCTTGGTTCTTTTGTATGTTTGATTTGGATAAAAGTCTTTTTCTAATTACTTACAAAGCACTAAATGGTTTAGCTCCCCAGTATCTGAGCGAGCTCTTAAAGCATTATAGTCCTTCACGTCTATTGCGATCTCAGAATTCTGGCCAGTTGATAATACCTAGAATATCAAAATTAACCGCAGGCGGTAGATCCTTCTCCTATTTGGCACCTAAACTCTGGAACAATCTTCCTAGCATTGTTCGGGAAGCAGACACACTCTGTCAGTTTAAATCTAGACTAAAAACGCATCTCTTTAACCTGGCATACACATAACACATTATCAATTTATATTTTCAAATCCGTTAAAGGATTGTTAGGCTGCATAAATTAGGTCAGCCAGAACCGGGAACACTTTCTATAACACCAGATGTACTCGTTACATCAGAAGAAGAATGGCATCTACGCTAATATTAGTCTTTCTGTTTATCCCGAGGTTTACCGTCGTCAGCCGGATCTGGGCCGTATCCATATCAGATAGAGGACCTGTGCCTAGACATGAAGACAACGCAGCCCTGAAGTGTCAGCAGAGATTCAACTAGATCATCCCCTGTGAGGGCCTCACCGACACAACAGCCAGTGGCACAGATTCCCACCAAACCGTCCCATACTGGCGTGATGAATACGATCTTCAACTAGATGGAACTGGACCAAATATTTTGACTGTTGTAATCCAAATCGGACCTGTAACGTTGCCTGCATATGTAGAAGTTGTTGCTTTGTAATGAGAAAGAATATCTGGAAAAATTAATTTCATTGTTTAATGTCATTTGGAGTAACCAATATAAAGGGACCATTCTGGATCAAGTCATGTCAATATCATGTAATAGGATGTGACACCTGAAAAGGACCGCTAGGAACGCTAAACGGACCAGGACTACATTTTTTTTTTTTTTTTTTTGGTCAGTTTACTTCTGTAGAAATATCAAAGATTAAAGTATCTGAGGTTCTTTCATTCCTTATGTAAATAAAACTGTTTCGCCTAATAATATGCATAAATATAAGTAATAAAATAATTAAAGTAATATAAAATGTATTTTGTATGTAATTAAAGTATATATAAAAATACCTATAAAATGACACTTCACAGAAAAGTGTTATTAAATGACAAGTTCATTACGTATAACAGTCTCTGCTATGCTGGCGCACATTTTATATTCACTCTTATATATGTTTGCGTCAACATTTTATCATTAACATCCTTTTCTGGATATTTTGAGCTTTATAGTTTTGTCTCAAAAAGGCATGCTCTTTTTGAAGTTTAAATTATTTAACAGATGCATGTATGAAGAATTAATTATTGTTTTTTTCCATCTCTTGAATCCAGTGTATTGAGATGTGTAGTAGAAATTGTTTTCTTATTGTGATCTGAGAAGAATCACAGAAAGTTTTTTTTTATCAATTCCATTAGATATATTGATCCAAACTCTCAATGACTCCTTGTTTTGAGTAGTTTCTCCATTCATCTGGTATCTTACCCTTCCCATCAAATGTTTTAGTGTAGTACTTTTCCAGATGTTTCTGGAATCTGCACACAAACCACTTCCAGTAGGGCAGTTCAGAGAGGTCAGAGGCGATGCTCCAGTCTGCATAAACTCCTCCTCCTCTTCTGTATTCTCTCCAGAGGACATTATCATCTGAGGCATTGGGATAAAAAGATCGACTGCTTGCCACTGCTGATGTGCAGATGCTAGTAGACAGGTTTGTTGTATTCTTATAATGCATCCCGTTTAGTCCAATAACACGATGGAAAGGAACGCTGTGATCTCCATCATGGTTTTCTATGGTGTTGGTGCAGGTGGCTTTACAGAACGGACACTGAACCCAACAGCACTGACACAAATGATCAATCAGAATCTGATCTGGTCTGAACATATAGTCCAGATTTACTGGAAAAGTCTTTGTGTTAAATCTACTGATGATGTCAGACATTATAACAGAAAGTTTGTGTCTTATCACATTTTCTAGAAGGTTGAAATCATCAACATCATCATGTTTTACTCCTCTGAGGTCTTTTTCAGAGAAGATCAGCACATCTGAGAGCTGCTGTGTGAAACTCTTCAACCACAAATCAACATGTCCTCTGTTCACTTGAACATGTTCAGTAGATTCATGTGCTGCTTTCATGATCTTCTGCTGCAGGAGTTCAATGTTCTCCTTCATCTTGGGTAAAACACCGACACTGAACTTATCAGTGATGTACCGACTGACTTCATCTCTGATGAAGCTCTTGATGTGATCTCTGGGATTATGAATGTAGTTCATGTATTTTTCAAAATCTTTCTCTTCTGCCAGTGTCTTCAAGATGTGTTTCTCCAGTTTTGATCTGTTTCCATTCAGTGATTCACAGTTTGATCTTATTTCATCTGTCAGATCTCTGGCAGACTTCTTGTAGACACTCTGCTCAATGGGCTTTTTAAGTTTCTGACAGATGATCTCACCAAAAATGGCAGCTGATGCAGCTCCATGACAGTATTTCTGGAAGACACTATAGTACTCTTCTTTCTTCTTCTCAACATATATTACAGGACTGTTGGCGTTTCTGAACATTTTGTGTTGCTCAGTGATCATCTTGTTTGCTCTCTTACAGGTGAAAAGAACCAAATCCCTGATGAATTCATTCTTGAAATCATATCTCACTGGTCCTTCTTGAAGTTCTGTTATTCTCTTCTTGATGTAATCTGTGATTTGTTGAATAAATCTGATGTTGTAGCCCATCTTTGAAATGTTAAATGACATGATCATTGAGTCTGTATGCTGAGCAACATCTGTGACTAATGTTCTTATTTGGGCTTCATCCTCTCTTGATAGATTGTAACCAAACTTCTTAGTTGATCTGTAGGTGTTTGTGACTGATCCTGCAAATCCACTGGATTTCTTTTGCTGCACATAATCTGAATAACTTGGTACAGAAAAAATATCCCTGCACTCAATTTTCTCCATACGTTGGCCTACAGAAACGCTTTCATAGACATCACTGAGGATCTCTCTCACATCTCTCATTATGTCAATATCTTTGATTGGAAGAGTGTCTGATATGATTTTCTTTACACTCCGTTGCCAGAACAAATCAAACTCTTTCTTCAGTGTTTCATCATCATTTGCTTTATCTTTGAGTTCTAAGGCAAGTTCTTTGCTCTTTTCATAGAGAGTGTTTTCATGATTTATCCTCTGAGCGTCAATCTTTTTCTTCAGGTCTCGATGCTGAAGAATCTCATTTAATTTCCTCTTTGTTTCTCTCACAATGTTTTCCTGAAGCTCATTGATTTTGATTTCAAATGATGTTTTCCACTGAATCAGTATTTCTGCATCAGTGTCTCTGTCAAAGAATTTAGACATTGATTTTTTCACTTCTTCACTTGTCTTCTTCAGTTCTCTTTGAAGATCAGTTTCATCAACCTCATGAATTTCTTCATTTTCTATTTTGTTGTGTAGTTTGTTCTCAGTTTCCACCATGGCACTGCGAAGACTCCAGGTCCACTTGCTGTATTCGGTTTCCAGTTTTCTGTAGGCTAAAATCTCCAGAGATTTTCTGAAGCTGATGATGAATTGTTCCTTCAGTAAAGCCTCCCAAAGATCTTTAATGCGATCTTTTAAGTGTGTCAACATCATTCCATGTAATTTTGATGCATAAATCTCAATAGATTCCTTTAGTTCTTGAATATTCTCACAGTAGTCTGGGTTTGGTGGTGCCATGGGTGGGTTTCCCTCCCAGAGTTGAGCAAAATACTTCACATCATTCTGAACATCAAATCTAATGACATCACTGAAACATTCTGCATCACAGTCCTCCTCTTTAGCAGCGAGTTTTGTCATCTTATCCAGTGTCTCCTGCAGTCGTCTCCTTCCCTCCATGTTTTTCTCTCCAACATCTGAGACGTTCTGATGCACAAACACACAGCTGGGATTCAGTCTGACCTTCTTCATCCTCAGGAAGGTCTGAACAACAATCTGAAGAATGTCCTGCATCTCAGATGGGTTTTCTCCAGATATGTTGATCAAGGTCAGATTTCCAAGACCAATAACAAATGTGGCCAGTTCATTGTCATGATCTCTTGTTGATCTTCCAGACAGTTCTAGAGCACAAAGACCTTCAGTATCAACAACCAGAATATAGTCAAAGTTCATCTGTGCTTTCACTTCATCTGACACTTTGACCAGCTGCATGAAAGCTCCTCTTGTGCACCTGCCAGCACTGACGGCAAACTGGAGTCCAAACATGGCATTCAGCATGGTGGATTTCCCAGAGTTCTGAATCCCTAAAACTGACAGCACAAAGACTCTCTTGTCTCCCAGTTTCTGGATGAGTTCATCTAGAACAGCAGAGATCCAGACCACAGGAACATGAGCAGCATCTCCATCCATCAGCTCCAGTGGAAATCCAGAGATCATCATCTGTGCTGCAAGACTCGGGAGAGAAGAGAAGTGAACCTGCAGATCTTTCTTGTTCTTCTTCACAGATAAACAGGATTCATAGATCTGACCGATCTCCCTCATAATGTGCTCCAGACCAAAGGTTGCAGCTTGAAGATCCTCAGATATTCTCTCAAGTTCTGATTGTGCAGCTCTGAACTGCTCAGATTCATCATTGTTCTCTTTCAATTTTACAACTGTTGACCAATTTTCATCATACTTGTGACGAAGAGCTGAAATATCTGGTGAGATATATTCATTCAGGATGATTTCAAGCCATTTAAGGAAATAGATCTTATTCTCAGCATGCAAGTGCATTTCTTTAATAAAGAACTGTGTAAAAGTACTTATGTAAAATGCATGCTGCTGCTCACGTAATCTCTTCAGGTTGGCTTGTTTTTGGCTGATGTCCATTTCAGTCTCATGTGCTTGAGGTCGATGTAGTTCTTTGTTCTTCTGACTCCACTGATGCCACAGTTTTCCCTGACAGGGTAGAAATGATTTTTTGATTTCTGTCAGATCTTTCTTCTCCAGTAAACTCATCATCTGCTGCGCTGCTTCTCTTCCTCTCCTGCAGTCATCATCATCTTCCTCATCTACTCTGATGTCTGAGTATTTGGACACATCTTCAAGTCTGAAAGTGGAAGATGATTCTGAGAGACAGTCTTTTATAACTCTTCTGAGTTCTTCAGATACATCTGACTGATTTCTGTCCTTCAGACCGATTTTGAATTTCCCTTTGTCCATCTCAGTTACAGCAGATTCATCTTCATCTTCAGTAAGAAAACAAATGACTGGCTTTCTGTTTGTGCACAGGTTTTGAATTATCATTGAGCTTTCCTTGTTCTTGTCAAGTTTTGGTAGCAGAACAACATTGACTGAGGCCATTTCAGTGAGGATCTGCAGCTGTTTCTCATGGTCTTCTGCATCACCGTGTAGATTACAGAATGCAACACAGTCAGTGAATTTATCCGTGTTTTTCCCAGAAGGGCAGAACCAGGCGATCTCCACCACTCCATCCATCAGGACTCTGGTTCTGCTGCTGCCTGGGCAGTTCCTGTGGAAGAACGTGTTGTGTTTCTCATTGATCAGACTGTTCATCAGCTGAGACTTGGATGAAGACACAGAGCCCAACCTGAAGAAAAACACCATTGGAGTTTCTGCCTTGTAGATCGGCTGGATTTGACTGATGGTTACATTGTTGGTGTTTCTCATCTTCCAGCTCTTGTTGATTTGTCTGAATGTCCAGAGAGGAAACTCAATCTGTTGTGTGAATGGATCAGGAACAAGCAGAGGCAGAGCATACTGACACTGGGACAATTTAGTGACCATCAGCTGCTTCAGGAGACCATCAGCACAATGAAACACAGCCATCTGAACATCCATCGGGTGAATCCTCTTAGACTGACTTGCTCCTTCATTAGAGAAAGATATTCTTTCAAATGATTCATTGTCTGTTTGTTGTGTGTGATCCTGTTCACTGGCCTTATTAACATTTATGTATCTTGCTCTGTAGTTCATCGTCAGTAGTTTTTGTAGGAAAGTCTGAACCAACTCCTCCTCAGCACAAGACTCATGGGTCTGTAATGAATGTGCAGTTAACTGAAGAGCTTCTGCTCTTTTAATTGTGTTTTTGCTCTTGTCGAGATGAAGTCTGTGAAATAGATGTTCTATTTGTTCTCTTTCAATCTTTATGTGTTGATCTGGACTGATTCCTGCTGGTCCAATGTCTTTGTTTTCTCTCTGTTTAATAGAAAAGGCAATAATACATTACTCTTTTAAACAAAACTGACATTTCATCTGGGCTTTCTTACATTTTAACCGTTCACTGTTTGTATTAATCAGCTTGTCTGTTTGTTCCAGACATACTGTCAATCTGTGGATTAGTGGTAGGAATTTTTCAGTGACTATTTCTGAAACAGGAAACAAGTTTGAATCACTTGCTTTCCCAAAACAATGAACGGAGGATCTATGCGGTCATGTTCATTTCTAATGACCTTCATTCTTTCAACAAATTTGCTTTATAAAACACCACACAGCACGACTATTACTCTTTAACAATTAAGTTATTATTCCTATAAAGGTGTTTAAAGTGTTAAAATGGCATCAATACATACAAAACATGAATCAGTTCTCTCCAGGTTTCTCTGAACACTCACCTGTAGTGAATCATCAGTTTCAGAGCAGATCTTCATCTCATCTTTCTCTTGTTCATTTTCCTCTTTCCTCTCCAACTGTCTTCTGTTTAGTTCATCTTCATGCTGTTCCTCAAGGAGTTTCAGTGTTTCTTCAAACGTCTTTTGTTGATCTTCTCTCATGTTTCTTTCTTCTTTCAGTTTCTTCTCAAAATCCTCTAGTTGTTCTTGTCGCTCTCTTTTTATTCTCTCTTTCTCTCTGATTATTTCCTCCATTTCACTCTTGAGTCTCTGATATTGTTCATCTGAGATCTGTTTTTCTCTCTCCCACCTCTTCTTGTCCTCTTCTTCTCTTCTCTTTCTCTCTTTGTCTTGATTCAGTTTTTCTTCCTCTATCATCATCATCATTGTATTTTTCTCTTCTTCAAATTTTTTCATCAGTTCTTCTCTTTCTCTGTTCATTTTCTCCACTGTCTCCATTAAGGTCTTCATGTCTTCTGCTTTATGTTTAGATTGAATATCTTCTCTCTCTATTTCCATTCTCTCTTTTTCTTGTTTCAGTCTCAGATTAAATTCATCCCAAATTCTCTGTTCATTCTGTCTTCTTTTCTCATCCTCTTCTTCTCTTCTCTTCTTTTCTTCTTGTCGTTTCTCTCTTTCCCATTCCTCTCGTTCTCTCTTCATCTTTTCAAGAATCTCTCGCTCTTTCTCCTCTTTCTTTTTTATTTGTGTTTGGTATTGTTCTTCCCTCTTATTAAACTCTTCTTCTCTTCTCTTTCTCTCTATGTCATGACTCTGTCTTTCATTCTCTATTCTGTTCATCAGTCTGTCAATTTCAGTGTCATATTTGATTTGAAGTCTTTCTCTTTCTGTTTTTATTTTCTCTTTTTCTTGCCTCATTTGCTCAATTTCATGTTCAAAAGTCTCTCGTTCTCTTTTCAGCTCATCTCGTATCTGTCTCTGATGTGCCTCTTGTTCGGTTATTTCTTTTTTGAGGTTCTCTTCTCTTCTCTTTCTCTCTTTGTCTTGATTCTGTCTTTCTTCCTCTATCATCATCTTCATTGTCTCTTTCTCTTCTTCTAGTTTGATCATCAGTTCTTCTTTTTCTCTGCTCATTTGCTCCACTATCTCCATTAGGAGCTTCATGTTTTCTTCTGCTTCATGTTTGGATTGAAGAACTTCTTTCTTTCTTTTTATTCTTTCTTTCCCTTGTTTAAGTCTCTGATTAAATTCATCCCAAACTCTTTGTTCCTTCTCTTTTCTTTTCTCATCCTCTTCATCTCTTCTCGTCTTTTCCTCTCTTTGTTTCTGTTTCTCCCATTCCTCACGTTCTCTTCTCATCTCTATTTTATATTGTTTTTCTCTCTCTTTAAATTCTTCTTCTCTTCTCTTTATCTCTCTGTCATGATTCTGTCTTTCTTCCTCCATCATAACCTTCATTCTTTCTTTCTCTTCTTCATGTTTGGTCAAGAGTTCTTCTCTTTCTTTGTTCAGTTGTTCCACTCTCTCCATCAGGAATTTCATTTGTTGTTCTTGTTTTTCTCTTTCCATCTGTCTGAACATCTTGCATGAGTAGAAACTCCCTCCGTTTGCTGCCACCATGTTGTCTATCTTCTCCAGTAGATCAGACACCTGTGTTCGGTCACCAGTATGATTATTATTGAACACATGGTATCTGTTTCCACACGCTTCAATCAGGTTCATCAAAGGAGATCCAGGTTTTCCCAAACACTGTTCAATGGTTTTGTTCTTCAGACCATCTCCTCTGGTGAAGAGCACCATGGTGTACATTAAAGAGTTTTCACCAAACGTCTCTTGGATGATCTTCACTGATTTTTCTTCTTCTGGGGTGAATCGTCCCAGTGGTATCAGTAAGAGGAACACATGCGGTCCAGGCAGTACCAAGGAGATACAATTGGTGATTTCTCTCTGGATCTCCTCATTGGTAAGTTCAGTATCAAATAGTCCTGGAGTGTCGATCACAGTAACATGTCGGCCGTCGATTTCAGCTGTTTCTCTCTGAGTCTCACTTGTCACTGATTGAAAAGATTCTTCTGCTGTAAATGCGTCTCTTCCTAAGATGGTGTTTCCTGTTGCACTCTTCCCAACTCCAGTTTTTCCCAGCAGCACAATCCTCAGATCATCTTGGCTCTCTTTTGAACCTGTAAAAGAAGAAATGTTTTAGTCTTAAAGCCTAAAAAAAGTACTTCAAAAGTTTGATTATGTAATTTGTAGGGTGATCTTTTCATATTTGTCAGAGGTCTGCTGTCTACTTGTTTAGTATGTCATATCAGCATATCAGATGTAGTTTTTTGTTGTTGTTGTTGTTTGTTTGCTTTGTTTTTTAGTATATTGTACTGTAGGGCTGCACAGTTTGGGGAAAAAATATGTTCTTTTTTTGGACAACAGGTTTATAAGCGCTTCACATTACAAGTTTGGGAAGATGTTTGACACGCGTTGCTTTTTCTAATGCACATTATAAGTGACTCAAACTTGCAGTGCTTTCAGAGATGGACTGTTCACAGGTCCGCTCTTCATTAACTCGCTGTGCATATATTTATTTAATTAATAACTGAAAAAATCTCATCCTTTGCATTTCATAATCACACTAAGCCAAATTGCAATTTCGGTTTTATTTCGATTACTCATGCAGCCCTATTGTACTGTAGATAAATTGTACTATAGGTTGGAATAATTAATGAATAAGTTAATGTTATTATTGACTGCATTCTATTTGTGAAATAAGCAATACCTAGTTTATTAGTTGACCCCATAGCTCACCTAAGGAAAGAGTCCATTAGGGAGAATGTCCGGATAACCAGATGACAGTAATCTGACCTATTTTATAATAGAGCTCCTCAAACTTATATATATACTTAAAATTCCAACTAAATTTTGAGAACCTGTCTTTCTGCTACATTTAAAACTCAAAACTGTTACATTTTGTTAAATGTCATGTCAAGAATTAAAATGTAAAAATTCAAAACATTTAGTCATTTTTCTAGCTCCAAAGTTTAAGACCCAAACTGATTATCAGGTCATTACCTTTTGACAGAAAATGTGCCTCTAGTGAATTCATTTTCTTCTTCATTTCTTCAAATTTCAGCATTTTTTTAATCTGTGCCTCTAAAAATGTCTCTGTGGAGAAAAACCTGCCCATGTTTTCTTCGACCATTTGCTCAACGTTCTCTATCAATGTGGACACTTGTGTAGTGGGACCAAAGAAATGATGTTTCCCTCCAAAACTCTCAATGACAGACTTTGTTTCTTCATTTAGTTCTGTTGTCGTTTGCTCTGAATTCTGCATTATAAGAACCATTATGTGTTTCTTGATGTTTGAGCTGAAAATTCTCTGGATCTCCTCCATTTCTGCTTTGTCTTCATCTGTAAGTGGAGCATCAGGAATAATGAATAGGAAAACATGAACTCCAGGATGACAGAGAGATACACAGCGGAGAGTCTGACGCATCACTTCCTCCTCTGAGAGCCGAGTGTTGAACAGAGCTGGAAGCTCAACCAGACTGATCTGACGTCCATGAAGCTCCATGTCTGATCTTCTGTCTGTCTGCTGCAGGATCAGCTCTGATATGGAGGATTTTAATGTCCCGTCACTCCCGCACACAATCAGATTCAGTTTCACATCCTCTGAAACAGAGAGTAGAAGATTCAAATTAAAAAAAGCTTGTATTATAGTTAATTTTACACTACAAATTATTAAATATTATCACACTCACGTCTTTCTGTGGATTGTTGCTTCATTGTGAAATACTGCGAAGCTTCATATTCAGCACAAACTAGGTGACGTCCATCATTCATTTTCACAATGTCCTCAAACGCCTGCAGAAGATCATCAGGAGAGCTGCTTCTCTGAAGACTGAAGTGTCTGTTGAAGCATTTCTGAATGATTTTCTGTAGGATGTCATTGGTTTCAGTTGGCTCTTGTGTGGTGAGCACCATGGTGTATTGATAAACGCGCTCAGAGAAAGATTCCAGCACCTTCTGCACACACTCTTGATCTTCTGCTGAACATTGCTCATGTTTGAGGAGCAAAACAATCACATGAGGTCCTGGATCAGACAGATACACACACTCTCTCACTGTCTGTATGATGTGATAGAGTGACAGATGTCTCTGGAGCAGCTGAGGACTGTTGATAATGGTCACATGTCTGTCCTTCAATCTTCCTCCGACTTTCTCTACAACATCTGGACGAGCTTCACTGTCAAACGCTTCACGTCCCAATAGGAAGTTTCCCACTCGGCTGTTTTCTGACACGTTCTTCCCCAGCAGAACAATTCTCACATTGCTGACTGAAACATATGTGTATTACAGTATGTACACAGCAAAAACCCCAGTGTTAAATGGACTCACCTTAGAGCTTATTTGACGAAAACTGAAGCACTTAAAGTTAATGAGATAATTAAGTGATTGAGTGATGATTGACCATTAGTGATGAACACCTGCTGTTAACCAGCAAAATCAATGAAGGAAAGTGTCACCATTTTTAAGTCACTATTATGGTGATAAGCGTTTGCTTTAGTTGGGCTCTTGACCCTTGATTTTTTAAACATTATTTTGTTTCCTGGCTGCTTTAACTGTGTGTTTATAAAACATTTACTATGGCAGAGAAACCACAGAGAGGTTGTTTTCAACATAATCACCATGTAGTGACATGAAGAACTTCTGAGCCCAATCTCTGATTATATGGGTGATGTGTTGATTTTAAATTATTGATTACATCAGCAGTCAGCGGTGACATTACAGCATGAGGTTCAGCACAAAAAAGTTTGCAACTGCTTCACTTTTTAGAGGCACACACACACACAGACATCAAGAGTCAGTGTATGAAACTTAACAACGGTGACAAACAGCATATTCAGATAAACAGATCAACACTGAACATCACAAAACAAGCCACTAAAAAGTTACATAAAAAAGCAAAAATAAAAGAAATAACTAAGACAATTCAGTCTTAAGTCGGTTACAGCAGCCAGACAAAAACTAATATTATAAAGTCAAGGGTCTAGAGCCCAACTAAATCAAATAATGATCACCATAATGGTGACTCTTTCCTTCGGTGAGTCTGCTTTTGTTCAGCACTAATGGTCAATCATCACTTCATCACTTAATTATCTCATTAACATTAACACTGCTAACTGTTATATTTAACACTCTTGGGTGTGGAGTCGACCTCTGAGGAGAGTTTCTTTAACACTTGAGTTTTTGCTTTGTAACATGTTATGATGCCAAGATCTATCATCATAGATAGAAAGAACATTTCTTGTAGGAGGTGAATTTGAGTTTTGTTTTTGTATTGTATTTTGTAATGCATTGCCTATTGGTTCCACACTCTCTCAATGACTGTAAAACCGAATATAGTGTATACTGGGGCAAACCCAGCTACCATTTTTTTTTTCTAAGAACATTTTCCAAATGTTCAGTTTTGGTTATGGGAATGTTAAAATGACTAGTTTCCTTAATGTTAATAGAATATCATTAAAAGATTAGTTTCATGTTCCTGAAACATTCTTTTAAACATTTAAACACCTGCTGTTAACAAGCAGAATCACTGAAGGAAATATCATTTTTAACACTGAAGAGATCTAAGACCTTTTAAAAATGCTACAACCTCTGTTTTGTGAATGTTAAGACTCACTTAGGCATCAACACTCATCATACTCTGAATGTCCTACGCCTTCCGTAAGTTGAATAGGGAAGGCGTAGGACATTCAGCGTGAGCTTTTTTAAGAATACGAAAGTGCGTTTTTGGCGGAAGCACTTGAAAGGTGATAATTTGTTTATATAAAGCATATATATTTAAATTTTTTTCGAAAATGACCAATCGTTTCGTTAGATAAGACCCTTATTCCTTGTCTGGTATCGTTTAAAGCCCTTTGAAGCTGCACTGAAACTGTCATTTTGACCTTCAACCGTTTGGAGGCCATTGAAGTCCATTATAAGGAGAATAATCCTGGAATGTTTTCATCAAAAACCATCATTTCTTTTCGACTGAAGAAAGAAGGACATGGACATCTTGGATGACATAGGGGTGAGTAAATTATCAGGAAAATTTTATTTGAAAGTGAACTATTCCTTTTACTATATTTAGTGCTACTGCAAAGATTCGCCTCTAATGTATGAGACTTGAGAGATCACAAGTCAGACAGTAGCCTATGCTGCTTACACAGAGTTTGGTGTTCCCAATATATATACCATTATAATATATCTACCTTTAACATTCGTCTTTTAAGATGATCACTAGAGTGTGTGTGTGTGTGTGTGAGAGAGAGAGAGAGAGAGAGAGAGAGAGATAAAGACCTGAATAAATAATTGTGAAAACTGAAATTTAAAAGTATGACTGTAAGCGTTGTGTACTGTGATTAAAGAAAGATAATTGAATCATTGAACTTATGGGCTGCTGAATACCTGACAAAATTAGCAGGGTTGGAGTGTAACAGTATTATAGGTCTTCGATTGAAATACGAATTATGAATAGGAACTGTAATGTTAAAGTTATAGGCTAGAACACATTGTCAATCTTTGGTTATAAAAAAATGTTAGTAGCTAGTTTTCTTTGGATTAGAAATACAATCCAATAAAAATAGCAATTATATGAATTGTGAACTGAGGAGAGTTTCTGGAGTGGTGAATCGAATACATTAATCTACAAATTACATTTAACAGATTCTATCATATGTGGAATACAACTTAAAATCAACCTTCTTAACATTGTATATTAATTAGACAGCACTTTTTAAAGTTGTTGTTACATGATTAATTGGTTTTCAAGGTATTGTTTATTCCCACTGCTTTATGCATTTAATGTTTGTCCAGCAAAGCTCTGGTAGTATTTTTCTATACAAGTATTTTCTTTTCTTTTGTTTTCATTTGTCATGAACTCTATATTTAAAGATGTACTACTAAGTGTTGATAAATCACATTCAGTTAATGTGAAGGGCATGTCAGGGGTGTCCTGCTGGAGGATCAATGCCAGCAAAGCAAGATCTTCAGGATTACTAGAAATATCCAGGCTACACTCTCAGAAAAAAATGGTACAAAAGCTGTTGCTGGAATTTTAAATTGAAAAGGGTTCTAATATGTACCATATAGGAATGTACACTCTTGGTACCCAATATATAACTAATATACACTCTAGGTAGATGTACCTTTTCATAAGGCACCACTCCAGTGACAGCTTTTGTAGATTTTTTCTGGGTGTAGGCAGATGTGTGAGTCAGTACAATGTAATGTGCAAAACATGATTTTATCGTAACAACAATGCATGCAACCAAAACTGATCTTGATCTTGAAAAAAAATGCTCTCTGTTACATATTTTGTCAAACTAATTATCAGCTACAATGCAGAACAAACAGTGAATCGTGAAACATTTTTTTCAGAACAAACAGTGAAAAAAAAAATTTTCAAGATCAGTTTTGGTTGCATGCATTGTTACAATAAAATCATGTTTTGCACATTACATTTGACATTGTACTGACTCACACATCTGCCATTACACATCCACGATGGAGAACAAACACACACACCTAATTGAAAAAAAAAAAAAAAAAAAATTACTTCAGTGATGATACTTTGACAAAGATACATTTTTAATGTTATAATAATGTCTAAACACAAATCTAAATGAAAACATACGCTACCTATAAAAATACCTATGGGGAAATGGCAAATGAGCCAGTGAGTGATGCTCTGCAGCCATCTAGTGGCTGTTCTTGAAATTTCATGTTATTTTAATTTTAAATGTATGATTTCCAGTAGATGGCAGCAATCTTCCACTAATGACACATTGTCAAAGTTATCTCCATGAAGAAAATTAAGAAATTAAATTAGATATAAATGATTACAAATGCAAACACATTTTTAAAAACACCATATAACGTCTCAGGTTACGTATGTAACCATGGTTCCCTGAGAACAGGGAACGAGACACTGCGTTTACCGCATATGAGGAACGTCACACGTAAACCGGTGTCTGAAAGCCAAGTATCAAATTTCTCCAATCCTATTGGCCGGCGACAGCCTATGACGTCATCATAGCGCCTAGAGAACCAGTCAGTATCTTACCGTCTGAGGGACTGTTCAGCAGGCAGCCCCGGAGCATGGCAAAGGAACGCAGTGTCTCGTTCCCTGTTCTCAGTGAACCATGGTTACATACGTAACCTGAGACGTTCCCTTTCGAAAGGGAACTCTACACTGCGTTTATCGCATATGGGGAACGATATAGCAGTGATAGCAAAACCAACACAGAACTGTGCCAACATGTTAATTGAAGGAGGCCCAAGCGGGGCCTGCAACTCCAAAAACACATGGCACCAGCTAGTGGTTCTACAGGTGACCAAGCTCAAAGGGAACCAGCTTTAAAACTCAACAAACAATAGTTGGTTAACTAGCTTAACTCAACCTGAGCTTAAGTCTACACATTCCAACAGGTAATGTACCTAAACACACTAGCCCTCACAGAAAGGGGGCACAAAAACATATGCTACCATGGTCTGAAGGAGGCCTGCAATGGCCTACTACTTCTGACAGACACGGGCATAAACCTGTGGCAGTGTTAAATTAAGTGAGCGAAACTCATGAACATCCACCAACAACTTGTGAAAACCACAAGCTAGCATGCTAGAAGGAGGCTCGGATTACCCGAGCCTTCAACTCCACAGACACAATAAGCAGTTTTGGCAGTGATCAACTCAAAAGGGAGCTAAAAAGAACCAAACTGAAAGTGAGGTTCCCTACCACTCAACCTGAGCTATGCAATCCATCAGGTCATGTACTCAGTATAACACCAAAAAACCCTAAAGCAAGGGGAGTACAAATAATCAACATGCTCTAACGGAGGCTAAAAACAAGCCTACAACTCATAAGAACAGGAGTTAACCTGTGGCAACAAGGAGTTAAGCTCACATATGTGTAGGGCAAAGCTAAAACCCAAAGCAAAAACAATGCTTTGCTATTCATACATACCATCCTGAAAGAATGGATGCTTTCACCAAACAGAGTAACATATCTGTACTGAACCCTAGAGAACGGGAGCTAAATTAAGTTAACACCGTGACCTCAAACTTGAATACTAATTCAAGGGGCTCAGGGGAAAGACAAATTCAGTATGAATGAAGTTCTAGAAAAGTGGGGCCTAAGCAACATAGCATAAATTTATCTAAACAAAGATAAGGGCCTACTACCTGAGAAAACGGCACCAGGGAGGCTAAGTGACAGCCTGCTACCTTAGCTGCTATCTAAGCACCTACACCAAAGGGGAAATGGGCATATGGCCTGACAACTCAATAAGAGGAGGCCAGAACTAGGAACTATACAACCTGAAAAGGGATAGTAGAAATAAAGGGTGAATGCTTTAGTAAATCACCTAAACCCTAGTTCTAGCCTAGGCCGGCTAAGCTGTGGGCCTGTAGGGCTGCACGAAGCATAGATCTGCCTGGGGCTAAACTTAAACCTCTGAACTCAACCAGAGAAGAGGAAAATTATTAGTAAAGCAAAGCTCAACAAGCAAACAATGTCAGGTGGCCCAAGAGGCCGACACAGACAAAAAATATAACTGAAGTAAAGAGTGCTAACTCAAACATACTCTAGCTAAAATCCAGAGGAGAAGCTACTCTACCACAGGTGGCTGAAAGGTGGCCATTTTATGGCCAACACATTACAAATAAATCGTCCCAACCTAATGGAACTTCAGTGCCCAAAAAAACCCTATCTTTTTCCATCTACATGCTCAGGAAAAACTATACAGGAAAAACATGGTCAACATATTTTAAAACATAAAATATAGACCAGATTACCTTCCTGTGGCTTGAAGACCGAAGACTCCTCATTTTCCAGATGAAAAGATGGAATCTAGGGATCTTTACAGCCTAAAAGAGCCTCTTCATTATCAAGCCGAAAAAGCGACCCGTCAGAGAAATAATCACCGCGGCCCCAGCCATCAGCCTGACTGTAAGAAGCACAGATGCTGACACCTCTTCCCTCGAGAAGAGTGCCAAACGAGAACGGAGCGTCCCGAAAGGGAGACGCTCACAGTAAATACTAGAAAAACACAAACAGCGCCCTCACGCACTGAAACGCACAGATGAAACGTTTGTAAGGCATAATATAAAGTTCATGAAAGTCCCGAAAGACGAAAAGATACTGACTGGTTCTCTAGGCGCTCCTTATATACTTCCGGGTTGC
This sequence comes from Hypophthalmichthys molitrix, assembly GCA_037950675.1. Taxonomy (NCBI): domain Eukaryota; kingdom Metazoa; phylum Chordata; class Actinopteri; order Cypriniformes; family Xenocyprididae; genus Hypophthalmichthys; species Hypophthalmichthys molitrix. Next base: position 9,727,220 of record CM075494.1, read on the forward strand.
GCTATGATGACGTCATAGGCTGTCGCCAGCTAATAGGATTGGAGAGATTTGATACTTGGCTTTTAGACACCGGTTCACATGTGACGTTCCCCATATGCGATAAACGCAGTGTAGAGTTCCCTTTCGAAAGGGAACTGAGTGATATTACATAAGCTTAAAAATACATGATCATACATTCCCATGAGTTTTGAGCTTCAGTTTGCAAAAATAATGTTGCACTTGCATTCAATTATGGAGAGCAGACACACACACACACACACACCTAGTGATCTCATTAAAAGGCGAGTGGGAAATGTTATGGACATGTTCTCATGGTCATGTTTATCATTGATTTTTGAATTGCATTTATCAATCTACTAAGAAATAGAAATAATATATAATACACCAAACTCTGTGTCAGCGTATTGTACGACTTGTAATCTCTCAAGTGTCGTACATTAGAGGCGAAGCTTTGCAGCAGCACTAATTATAGTTAAATATAACACATTTCTGATTTAAATATCAGCGAGTGGTGGTTCGCATGGCGACAAAAGCTTAGTAAAGTGGGATGATTTGACAATACCGACTCTTATTCTAGCTGACAGAAATAAGGCCGTCCTGAAGACGGCGCGGTTTGACCAATCAGATAAAAGGGGCGTTTCAGCCGCCCACATGCGCGAATGAAATATCAAAGCCATAAACCGATTTAAATATCACTAACGAAAAATGGGAAATCGGGCCAAAATCTCATTTTCCGTTTTCAATTTTATTAAACTAAACGAAAAAAACGAATAAACAAGATGTTTTTTTTTATTTCTCGTTATTCCATTCCAAATAGGAAATGAAATGATCAAAACATACACGGACCATAAACTCTCAATTTTGAGAAAAAAGTCAGAATTGCAAGAAAAGAAGAATTGTGAGATAAAAACTCGCAATTGCGAGAACTATCACCCAATTCTGACTTATAAAATGCAATTGTGAGTTTAAATCTCGCAATTCTCATAAAAAAGTCAGTGAAATGCAAACTCGCAATTACACGGAAAAGAGTCAGAATTGTGAGATAAAAAGTCACAATTACAAGGGATTCACTAACAACTATCGCAAAACATGAAAACTTATGAGCAGAACTGAAGCTTATGATGCTTTTGCAGACTGTCAGAGTTGGAGAATCACCAATAGCTGTTTACATGATTTGCCCGTCACAGTTTACATTAATGTTTAAATAACATTAAAATTCTCACTTTGGTAATCTAAAATACTTTTCAGATGTAACTGTAACTTGATTAGCATCCATTTTTAATGTAACTGTAATGAAATACAGTTACTCAAATTTTGTATTTTAAACACGTAATAAAGATGTATTTCGTTACCCCCCAACCCTGCCAGAATGTTAGCCAAAGTTATGAGAACGTTCCCTGTTAGCTGGGAATATTGCTAGTCCCTATAATGCCTGTTTGTAGATCACAATTTAAATGTTATTTCACTTTTTTAAATACTTCTAGTGCAATCACTGGTAATACTATTATAAACTGCAAAAAAGCAAAAATAATATTACATTGATAGAAAATGATATAATTGATAAATGGTAAAAATGTGAAGTAATTTATAACATTTGAAATGTATAGTATAGAGTCAGTGTCACTTATTATAAAACTGATTCAGTGACAATGTGCAAGCTAATGTGTCTAACATTTCACTGAAGCAGAATTATGAGTATTTCTATGCTGGTGTCACCATTGTCTTGCACACGAGGGACCAGAACCACAATTTCAGTAATTATACACTAAAATATTTTACAGGCAACTGTACTGTCAGCTCTTATTGTTACTAATACTAATTACATAATACATCACAGCAAATTTTCACAGAAAAGATGTGAAAATCTGAAAAAGATCGCACAAAATCCAGATGGGACTGATCTGTATAAAGACTTACAGTTAGGATTTCCCACTGTATTACTGCTTTTTCTCCTGAGAGCAGATTTGTTGGCAACAGCCACTGTATGAAACAAAAGTCTTACATTAATTTGGACTTCAGTCACAGCGTCACATACTAACAGAAAACAACATTTTTGAGTGATTCTTAAAAACAGAAATGTGAAAGTGTAAGATACTGGGAAATCACATTAGAAAATACAATTTGTCAGTGTTTTGCCTTAGGGAAATAAAATTTGCTAAGAGAATATGCAGTGAAGAAACTGGATTCAAATTCCTCAGATGTTATCTAAACTTTGTAGCTTCTCTCATTTGGTCAACAACATTTAAAACAGTTTTTCAGTGTTTCTCACCTCTGCCGTCTCTGCTGTACATGTTGATATTCTTGCTCTCTTCTCCGTGATGTTTTCATTTGTCAATCTCTGACTCCTAACGTCTGTCCATTTATCGTCCAGTTAAATATTTCAGTCTAAAAAAAACACCATCTCTGTTCTATATTTTTATGGAAGTTTTTGTTAAAGTTTTCTGTTACCTGGATCTAATTGAGTATTTAAACTAGTAAAGAGTAGAGCTTCACCTGCAAACCTGCTATGGGTCACACATTTAGCCTTTAGCTTCTTATTGAAATCATTTTGGATTAAAGAAAGTGTAACTCAATGTTACTGCAGCTCATATATTAATTCAATTCATTAACTAAACTCATCATCTTACGTTTACGGTGCATTTCACATAACAAACATAAATAGGATATTTATAATGAAACAAGGTACCTGTATGTCGAGGCTTCATCGTGCTTATATTTTCTTATTGCCAACAAGAATGCAGGTTTGTGGGACGCATCTGTCACTCAGTTAAAAAGATAAAAACCTGTTGTTGTCTTTCTTGTCTGACAGCAGGTGCTGGTAAAAGTTCAAGTTACAGTTCCTGTGAAAATGAGATAATGGTAACAACCAAAAAAACAGTAGCTGATCATGAAGACTTTTAACATCAATACAGATCTTTGTTTAGATAAATTTAAGTCACATTCTGTTTGCTGATTAACAATTTCTAATATGGAACCAGTCACATTACTTCACATTCTACTTGTATCACCTTTTTAAAAAATTAAATCTGATTTGTTCCAATGCCAGAATAACTTTAACGACAGTAACTATTATTTTGAAGATCATTAGTTCACCTGATAATACTTTAAAAGTGCTATATGTAAGATTTTTACTTTAATAAAGCATAAAAATACCCCAATATGTTCACAGATATTTAGGAAACATGCTAAGTTCACCTACTTGTTTCTCAGAAAAACAATGCTACAGCCAGATATTCTACTTTGAAATGTGCTTTCCGTGTCGGAATGTCTGTCTTTGTTTTGGTCTGTGCGAAACCGTGTGCTGCTAGTTTATCCAATAGTATTTTTTAAAAAGCCTCTGCATCCATCTAAAAATCTCTTTGAACGACAGCATATTAAAACACAGATAAATCAACTCATCAGCTTACAGTGTGTAAGTCTCCTCAGCTTTCATTATCAACTGCGCTCCCTCTTGATGCGGGTCCTCAAACTGGCCGCCTGCGTCTTTGAAGGAGGGGGCGGGGCAAACAATATTTTGAATTTGGACTGCAGTACCTATTTCGACCACTGGGTGTCATTCCTACATAGAGCCCCTTTAAAAGCCTTAAAAGGTTAGTTGACCGAAAAATGAAAATTCTGTCGTTTATTACTCACCCTCATGCCGTTCCACACCCTCTAACTCAATCCCTCTAGCGCCACCACCTGTCTAAATTTGCACTCGCATTTATGCTAATAACTTTTGAACCATAAGGGCTAAAAAAAAAAAAAATTCTCCTCTGATTTCTTGGCTCAAGACGATTCGATTTTTTAATTTAGCGCCACCTACTGGGCGGAGATACAAAAAATGGCTATTTTTGCTTATAATTTCAGAACGATTTGTCCAAAAATCATTGTTAAATTCGGGGCATCATGTTGAGTGGAATGATATCCAACTTTCCCATATCGGCCATTTTGGGCGTCGGCCATTTTGTGATAAAATGCTGTATTTTATGAACGCATTAGCGTATCGTCACGAAACTCATGTGTCTTCGGCACTATGCCCTGACAGTACTCAAAAAGTTTCAGGGCAGCGCCACCTTGTGGTCAAATGTTATAATGAAATTTACAAAAATGATAATAACTTTTGATTAAATTAGCATATTTGGTAACACTTTATTTTACAGTATCATTTTTACATATGTTACATGCAGTTACTATAGTAATAACTATATATTATGCATAATAACCCCAAACCATAATCCTAACCCTATAGTAAGTACATTTAGTTACTTTATATTACTCAGTACTTAAATGTATACTTATAGTGTAACAAAGACACCTTAAAATAAAATGTAACCGCATATTTTAATTAAACCTTAATAGATTCCTTGGGTCATGCTGAATCGCATCATCATACTGTGCCAACGAAAATTCGATAGACAAAATCGTTTTCATATACCACAGCAACAAATGATGCCAAAACGCCCCTTGAGGCTGTATCTCTGCAATGCTTTGGCATATTGACACCAAACTTTGCATGTTTCATGCATTGTCACCTCACTCTGAAAACACCACATCAATTTGTTCACAGCACCACCTATTGGTCGAAAGTGATAAGCCATTAAATCTTTACTAATGACTGTGTTTATGATTTTTCAGTCATTTTGCCTAAAATTATCTTAATATGCCTTTAATTGCTCATTGTTGCAGTTGGTCTGATGCGCCATGTTGGCATGACTTACTGTGCCTTCTTTGTGCTTGGCCCCTTAATTGCAGCTTGCAGCTATATTTCTCGAGTAATTACTTAAGTTACACAAACAAAAAGCACAATTGAGAGTGTTGTACATAAATCTGTTTTCCATTTTGATTAAATCTCACATCTACCTGTTTTCAATGTGAGTTAAAAAAAACTTTTTTGTTGTTGTTGTATTTTTCAATGTAAATCTGTGCACTGTCCTCTGGCGGTGAGACTGTAGAATTGCAGCACCAGATATTACAGTATAAGACCTCAGACAGTTAAACACAGTCCTTATTTTACTCAGTTATAAAGATATTGAGTCATAATGTTTATGTGGGTCAGATAGCATTCAGAAATATGACAACTACATTGTCTTATTTAAGTGTTTATCCTAATATACTGAAAATGTGTTTTAATAATTTAATTAGACGTTCTGCATACATTGTACTGTTTGCGTAACACTGAACATTGTCAATAATATTAAAAATCTACATTGCTTAATATTTAAATGACTTTACCAACAAAGGAAGTATGATATCTATTTATATGTATTTAAGCATTTTTTTGTTCTGAATCCTATATTTCATGTATGTGATTGATGTGCACTTGAGAAAACAGATTTGTATAAGTTATCACTGTCACTTAATGAAATTATATCTCTCTTGACTCGTGTCATTTTCACAGCTTTGATAAGTCAGTGTGATATAGGCTTATTTGTGAGGTAGAATTATTTCTCTTTATAAGCATTTTAATATACTCTAATTCACATCTGCATTCTAAATGGACGTTCTCAATAAATTCATTAGTTACTTACGTCCTGAGAATGATGTTTACGTTAGTTGTGCCGCGCGAAATAGCCTTCACCAACTTCTTCAGATGAGTGACAGGTTATGCATCATATTTTCCCCTTGATTTCATTTTTCTCTTTACCATGTTAACGTTCTGTAGTCTATTATCTATTTTAATACTCAATAGTGTTTTGTAGCTAAATAGTCGTCTTTTCTTTTTTTCTTGTTTACGTTCATCGAATGATAACAGGTAACTAACATCACCCAATGTCGCCCTCTAGTGCTGCAGAACGAGCGAAGCAGCATATGATGAACATTAAAGTTATCAGTCATAAGAATGCACAAATAAAGAAGGAATTTAAAAAAGAGAGAAAAAATAAAAACAGAGAGTACATGCACAATATTCAAATTAAAAAGAGGAATTTAGGCCTTGTAGATGTCCATCTAACTGCTTTATGGCTTGAAAATCTTCATTTCACGGACGATATTGGGTTTCCTTTCCACCCGCATTTGTGTATGTGAAACTTGTCAGTAATATTATAAGTTTTAACATGACTCTATTTACATTTTTACCATAATAATAAAAAATACAAAATTGGAGGAGGATCACCAGGGTCATCCCTTACGAAAATTAACCATGGTTTTATTATAGTAAAATCATGTGGTTTTTTTTTTTTTTTTTTTTTTGGCAGATTGATTACCATTTGTATAACCATTTTACTACACATAGCCTACCATGCATGGTTAATTTGTGGTTACCATGGTTTTATTCATATTTTTATTTTTTGTAGTAAAACCACACTCTAAAGTTAAAAACAACCCAAGTTGGTTGAAAATGGACAAAATGCTTGCTTAAAGTATGTTGGAAATTAACATTTATTAATAAGTTCAATAAATTAACATTTATTAATAAGTTTAATGAATAATTAAACAATAAACATTTATTAAATTGCTTATTAATAAATGTTCACCTTTTGATTATTATTGTTGCCTGTAGTAATTATGTGTCGGATTTTGAATTTCTAACCTATTTTGGGTTCGTTTTAAGCCAGCCATACAGTAATTTTTAAACAATAGTTGAGTTAAATAAAATGATTTTTACATATTCATTATCAAAATACTTTAACATACATTACTTTTTCAACCTACCAAAACACAAGAAAAGCAGTGACAGAGAAAATAAGCTGTAAAATTAAGTGTGTTTATAAGGTAATAAAATAATGATGTACAAAAAAAGAAAAAAAGACTGAACTCTGAACGAGTCTTTTTGTGAACCTGTCCCGCAAAAGATTCGATTCGCTGGGATGAATCAAACTACTGTGCGGTTCTGAATCTCCCGCGGTCAGCGCGCACGGAAGCGGCTCCACCCTCTCCCGCTGGAGTCTACGAAGTGGGCGGGTCCTAAAGTGCTGAGGGACTTCTGATTGGTCCTGTTCCAGCATCGCGCGCATTGCGCATGATCAGTGACCCCACCGCCTCATCCTGTATTTATGCTATTGAAAATGGCCGCTACATATGCTGCCGAGATTTCACAGAGACAAACAAAAACTACTTTTACAATCGACTAAATGAAACGGATTCGACTCGAATGCTGTGAGGAAATTATATACAATTTAAAACGGACTTCATTTCGTTTCGTGTCAGAATTAAACTGTTGTTTAATAGAGTGAGTGCTAATTTTAGCTCAAGCTAACCGTCAGGAGCGCGCGCGTGCACGCGCGTGTGTGTTCGGGCTCGAGCAGAACCGGAGAGTCCAATGGCTGACCCGAGAAAAGTCCCGTTCGTTACCCTCGCCTCGTATAGCACCACACCAGCGGCGACCGAGTCAAAGAAACGCCGACGGGAGGACGAAGAGAATGAACCGAGTCCCGGTGTCGCCACCGGGGGGGTGTTCGGTGCCGGGAAACCGGCAACGGATTCCGGAGAACCCAAACGCACCGTCCGCCTGAACCTGAGCCTGTCAGAACCGAATGAACAGAAATCAGCGGAGTTCAACTACGGCGAGCTGATCCACGCCAGCATTCAGGTGAGATCAGCGGGGAACGGTTGTGGGTTCGAGCCCAGACTCGTGCAGGTGAACCGAACTTGTAGTAAACAGACCAAAAGATACTTTAGATTAAACTTTTTTTTTTTTTTTTTTTTATTAAATACTTTGTATTCACCATAGCAATATCCAAGGCTGACACAAATGACTATTGTGTGGTTTAGTGGTTATTAAATATCTGAACTGGGAAAGGTTTTTGGTTCAAGACAAGTTTCTCCATAATCACTGAACCTGTCAAATGTAAAATGAAGTGTCATTAATTCATTGTAAAAGTAACTACTTAAGTAGCCGGACTGATATTAATGATGGTGGTTTAGTAGTTCAATATCTGAGCTGGTAACGATAAAGGTTGTAGGTTCGAACCCCAATTACTTGATGCTTTTTTTGTTTACAAACTCTCCTAATTTTTAGTGAAAAAACAGTTAAATTGCAAAATATAAATGTGTATTTGTTGGTTTGGATGATTATTTTCCTTTAATGTCAATTTGTATTACACTTTAAAATCTATACAAATACTGCATGTTAGTATATCGCACCTGATAATTATTGAAATGTATATACTGTACTTTGATGTAAAACCATTGAAATTATTTTGCACATTAATAAGTGTTATGTGTATATCAGCTGAACTTTAGTTGGATCAAACAATCTCTTATGTATAACTCTGTGTCTGTTTGCATGTAAATGGTTCGATTGGCTCTGTCTGACTGGTTTCATTTGCTCCTGAAGGTGAGGAAAGCTCCTCAAGGTCTCAAACCTGCTTTGGACCCCAGCGACCCGTTTGCAGACGAAGACAAAGAACGGCAAGAAGTCGAGGCTCTAGCCAGGAAATTTGAGAGCAAATATGTATGTATGCTTTTACTGACGTCTGTCATATGAATCCAAACGTTTAATCTTAATCACAACACGTTAAATAATGCGGGATGTTTTATTGGCTGTATGTTGAGATCAGTGTATAATTATCTCAGGGAAACACTGTTAAGAAGAAGCGACGAGACCGGATGCAGGATCTCATTGATATCGGTTACGGCTATGATGAAACTGATCCGTTTATCGACAACTCCGAGGCCGTGAGTATGAGAGAGAGCGTCATCGATCCTCAAGGAGAAATTCACCATCTCCTGAAATGCTCTCAATTACCATTCAATACATAATGAACGGGTAAACGAGTGACACTGCTGATTTGTGTTTGACCACATGCACATCATCTCCTAAATGACAAAAAACTGCCTTGAAATCCATTCTGATCCTTCATTCTTATCAAAATATGTATTAAAGTGTTTTTTTGGTAAATGTATAGACTATATGTTTGACTCTATATCATGTCTGTTGTGTCTCTGCAGTACGACGAACTGGTTCCTGCGTCTCTGACCACTAAACTCGGCGGTTTCTACATCAACACCGGCACGCTTCAGTTCAGGGCTGCGTCTGAATCAGAGGGAGAGGACGGAGGGAAAGACTCCAATCACTTCAAGGTGATCATCTGCACCCTCACTCCCGCTGTCATAGCAGACTGAGCACATGCTGCGGAGGAAGTGTCAGCTTTAGCACAGCCAGGATTTCAGCATGTTGTTTTAGCTTTAATATCTAAGTACAATATAAGATGTTAATTCTTTTTCTTTCAAATCACAATTTTAGTCACAATATAATCACATTTAATCAGCATTAATATTCAAGCCGCAGCTGTTAAGGATGCACACTATATTGGCAATTTTTTATATATTGGTATTGGCCATAATTGGATATTTACTTGTTTCAACCCATTTTAAGATTTAGATGATCATCTAGCACTAATTTAAAGGGATACCATCAAAAAAGCTCATTGAACGCGTTAAAGTGCATTTCAGTAAGAGCTGCTGGGTGCATATAGCAGTAGTTTTTACTCTCTTCATTTTCTTTTTTAACAAAGTAGCCTAGATTTGACCTATTTATTGATTATCAGCCATAACTTAGAAATAATTTTTGGTGCATTTTTTATCATATAAAGTTCAAACTGCAGTTGAAGTGTTAAAAATAAAAATCAGTCATTTATTACTCGCCCTCATGTCGAACCACTCCGAACCACTGATTCGAAACAAAAGATTCGTAAAGCTTCGAAGCTTCATGAAGCCGTGTTTTGAAATCGCCCATCACTAGATATTGTTGAATAAAGTCGTTATTTAGTTTTTTTTGTGCACAAAAAGTATTCTCGCCGCTTCATAACATTAAGGTTGAACCACTGTACTCGCATGAATTGTTTTAAATATGTCTTTAGTAGCTTTCTGGACATCTGAAAGTCTAAGGGGCCGTTCACATATCACGCCTAAAACGTGTGGAAAGCGCGGCCGCACCGCTTCCTCCTTTTGCAAGCGCTTGGGAGCTTACGCTCCTGTGGTGTCTGTCGTTGCTCTGCAACCATGAACTGCGCTCTCCACGACGACGAGGAAGTTAAACCAAGGATAAATTAATTTCTAGCCCTTGCGTTAGCTTTACTAGATATATTTATGGAGATGAGAAAAATCACCCTGTACAGCTATGATTAGCTGTTCGGCTGAGCTTTCGATGTTTTGTTATAGAAAGGCCGAAGCTGATCGGTTGGTTCTTGTCACATGACCTGCGGTGCGCTTGCGCTTTTCTGAAAAGTTGAGAATTTTTCATATCAATGCGCCTGGAAAATGCACCGCATGCACGTCGCAACCGCTTCGCTTCCATTATGAGCGCGGCTACCGCGCGCCTACTTTGGAAATAACGAATTTGCGCGCGCAAAAGACGTGATATAAGAGTTAACTTGCTCTTAATGCATGCCTCACTGAGCCATTGGATTTCATAAAAAATATCTTAATTTGTGTTCTGAAGATGAACAAAGGTCTTACAGGTGTAGAATGACATGAGGGTGAGTAATTAATGATAGAATTTTCATTTTTGGGTGAACTAACCCTTTAATAATCACAATATGATTTTTTGACCAAGTCACGCTGTTGTAATTAGTGGTCCGTTTCTGTCTTTTATATACCGAGGGATTTTTATTAGAGATTTTTTGGGTCTGTGAATGATGTGCAATTGACTGAGCAGATGTTCTTGACGTTGATTCACAGAAAGATGGAGAGGAGCGGGTGATTAAAAGAAGGAAAAAGAAGCAGGATGGCGGCCTGGAGGAGAAGAAACCCAGGAAATTCAAAGTACCCAAACCAGGGTGAGTTCAGACATATTTTTGTGTTTCACTGTTTCTATATAAACAAGTACAAGGTGGACGTCTTCGAACGTTTCACCACATCCCGCTGCTGTTTAAAAAAAAAAAATTTTTTATAAAGATGATGCTGTGTCAAATTAAACGAAGTTTAACTTTTAAAAAAAGCATTTCGAGACCCTGATGCCTATTCCGTTCCTCAGCTCTGCATCGTCTCACTTTTAAAGCGCAAAAACATGTTCTGTGTGAGTAGCCCGTTTGTGTTTTCATTTGCTGCTGCTGATGGGACGGTTCTGGGTCTTTGAGAGTATTTGAGTTGATCATGAATGTTTAAAGAAATATGTAGGAAATATGTCGTAAGCCTGTATTAGAATATTATATTCACTTGTTTGTGGACATGGTCAAATTTTAAACAATTTTCATTCCAAACCTCTATTAATTTTTCCGTGGGAAGCACATATAGACTCAAAACACTGGGGTCGGTGAGATTTTTAAAAATGTTTTTAAAAGAAGTCTCTTCTGCTCACCAAGGCTGCATTTATTTGATCAAAAATACAATAAAATGTGAAATATTATTACAATTTAAAATAAGTGTTTTCTATGTGAATATGTTAATGTACTTAATTTCTGTGATCAAAGCTGAATTTTCAGCATCATCATTACTCCAGTCTTCAGTGTCACATGATCCTTCAGAAATCATTCTAATATGATGATTTGATGCTCAAGAAACATTTCTGATTATTATCAATGTTGAAAATCTTTTGTAATATTTATAAATGTCCTTTTTTTTTTTTTAATCAACTTAATAAATTAAAGCAACAATTTTCTAACTTTTGAATGGTATTGTGTTTGACAACAGTTTTGTTCCTCTCTGTTTCTCTTTCTGATAGTGTGTCGGCTCTGAACCGGCCGGAAAAGAAGAAGAGGAAGAAGCTGATGAAGGACTCTTTGTCTCTGGCGGCCATGATCCGCCGCTTCACCCGCGAGAAAGAGGAGATCCGCAAGAAGAACCCGGCGTCGACCGTCAAGCTCGTTCGCGCTCCACCCAACGCTGCTGCTGCCGTCGCCCCCAGCAACGACCTGTCCATGGCCGACTTGACCGCTGACCCGGCGATGATGTCACTGCTGGGTGGAGCCACGGAGAACGACATGCTGCAGGAGCTGATGGGCGATCTGGACTTCGGGCTGCTGGACTCTCCTCAACCGTCCAGTCCCGGGCAGAGCGAGAACGGCACCCAGAAGGCAGGAGCCGCGGGACGAGTGCAGAAGACAGGCTTAATGCCGCCTCCGCCCCTTCCCAACAGCCTTCCTGCTCCACTTATCAAACGCATAGAGGACCTGCGGGCGGTGAGTGCTGATGGTTATATCCACATCACAGTCTCTGCATTTAGATGCATCAAAACTCTTGAGATGCAGTTTGAAAAGCTGAAGTATTTTTAACTTTGCATCCGTCTGCATGTACGTGAACAAAATGAGACATTTCATGACTCACTCTCAACAGTTTTCATTATTGATCTTTAGTAACTTTATGGATGTGTAGTTGCTCTGTGTGTGTGTGTGTGTCATTTCTTAACAGGCAGATTCCAGTGGAAAGAGAGAGAGTAAAGGAGAGAGAGGAGGAGACGAGGTAGAGAGAGGTGTAGGAGGAAGAGAAGATCAACATGATAGAGAGAAAATAGACAGTACAGTGAGAACAGGAAGAGTGGAAGGTTAGAAAGATGGTCTGTGGAAAACAGGGTAAAACAGTGTCAGTAAATCAGAAGATGCTGTTTTGTTACTGGTGTCTATTAAAACAGTGGGTAAAACGCTGCAGTAAGCGTTTACAGATGCAATATGATGATGGGATGTCTTTAATCTTTTAAATTCAACATGGCATGACATTCGCAACTTATTTTACTTGCGTAATGATGTATTTCCAAGTGAATAAGGACTATTCAACTGGAAAATTTAGGACTGGACATGATTTTATTTATAAGGATTTGATTGGATGGCAATGTTTTATAATTTTGTACAAATAATATGCATTTATGTAAACAGTTGTTCACATTAAGAAACGTGTATTAATGTAAACAGGCTCAATTCTACTTTCATGTTGACTTTATAGAGTTTGAATTGGATTGTGACTAATGTTTAACTTGATGTTAACATCTTTAAAGTAGGGATTAGTGTTGTCAAAAGTACTGACTTCGATACCAAATCAGTACTGAAATTTTAAAAATGAGATGTTTTGATTTGTAAACACAGCTGATTGGCCATTGTGTTCACTCGCTCAACATACAGCTCTGTGATTGGCTACAATGATCAATGCACAGGAGCATTTGAAAGCACATGGAAGTGTTTGAATTTGAAATTTCAAACGCTCCCGTGTGTATCTGTGTAAGCGCTTTGTGAAGAGAGTCATTGTCTATTTACAACATGTTTTTGAAGCATTGATCATTGGAAAAAAAAATAAATAAATTGCCTTTCAAATAAATAAAATAATGCCTAAATAATGCAAACAAGTCACTGGACAACATTACTTGTGTATTAAGAATCAAAATCCATGTTCTATGGATAAATAAAATGGAATGGCCACCACAGGGACAATTAAATGATTTTAATTAAACCACATTGTTAATGAAAATTATACAAGAGAAATAAAAGTGCTAGTTATTAATAATCCATCAATGTTTTTGAAATAGAAACATCTAAAATTAATATTACAGTTTAAAATAACAACTGAAGATTTAATGAACGCTGGGAATCTGAAGCACTTTGTTAGTGGGTTAATTAACTCAACCTAATACATCCTTTATGAGATTAATAATCAGATATTTATACAACATAAACATAATATTACAACTTATATCTGCACAAAATTATGCGAATGCACAAGTGAACTTGTCATAACGCGCTAAAACAGGCGCACAAAGATTTCACAACACTCTTTTACAGTAGAGTTTTCATTATTATTTTATGTAGCTTTAAATGACAGACATGTTGCACTTGACTGTATTTTCCATTTCAAAGTGATTCCAATAATATTTCAAGGAATTCATAACCATCATGGTGAACAGTGCGCATCTGAAGTGTCTCTCAGCTGAAGGAAATAATCCATTATTTATCGGCTTTAATATATCGGACAAATTTTCTTATCGGGTCAATAATGATAACAACAAAAACGAACATATATCGGCATATATCAGTACTGATATGGTGGCTGATATATTGTGCATTTTTATGGAAGATGTAAATTGTTTTCTTTTGGTTTCTTTTTTTAATTTTTGCTACATTTTTCTTACCTGTTTGTCCCCGTGAAGACAGCTGTGGTAGCTGGTATGGCATTAAATTACATTTGAGCTATTGTTAACTGCTTGTTTGTCTCTCAGGCGTCTCGTCAGTTTGATATGGAGGGCAGGAAGAAGTTTTTCACGCTGGACATGAACAACATCCTGCTGGAGTGAGTTAATTTGGCCGTTGTTTTCATTCCCAGCGTCTCTCATTGGTTCGATCAGCTCACTCTCTCTCTGTCTGCAGTATCGAGCTGCAGGTGCAGGAACAGCCTGCGACTGTGCGCGCCGCCGTCTACTCTCATCTGGAGGCGTTTGTGCCGTGTAATAAAGAGGCTCTGCTTAAGCGGCTGAAGAAGCTGAGTCTGAATATCCAGGACGACCGGCTGCGGAACCCACTGCTCAAACTCAAGCTGGCCGTGTGCAGCGTCATGCCGGAGCAGATCGCACGATACAACATGGACTGCATGGCCAAAGTTGCCAAGTAAGAAACTGGACTACTACTGAGTGAGGATTAAAAATATATATTTATTAAAGGGATAGTTCACCCTGGTGGTGGTCTAATGCCGTATGCCCTTCTTTCTTTTATGGAGCACAAAAGAATTTTTAAAAAATGTCCCGCTCGTGCTCATCATTATAATAGCTGTGAATAGCCACAAGCATCAAGCTTTTTCAAAAAGATGCAAAAGTATCACAGAATGATCCCACATGACACATTGTTGTAGAGGTCTTCTTGGGTCCTAAAATCTGTACCTAACCCGAATCACTTCTTGCCTGAACCCGATGTGCATAAATTATTTCTTTAAAAGAAAAACCCGACCCGAGACAGACACGATCCGTGTGCTTCCTTCACTGAGTCAAACCGGAACTCCGTTTGTCTTTTGACGGTCAGAATGTCAGCTGACAGATGTGAACGCGATAACTCGTTCCTCACCTCCTCGCGGTGCATTTATAAATGGCATTTATAGGCTAGAATAAAAAAAAAAAAACAGGCTGATGGATAGAGGAGCGAAGAAATTAGGAAGCATCCATTGGAGTATTAAGAAGCACCCAGGGAAGCATATATGAGGGAGAAGGGCTTCCAGATATATTATATAGCCAAATATTACGCTTCAAATAAAGCTCTTAGAAAGAAGCATCTTTTAGAAAATGACTCTTTGCAAGAGTTTTAGTCGCATAACATTGGTTAATTGTCATTTCGCAATAGTTTTTTATAAACATTTAGAAGATAACGCAAAAGTTTTGCATAAATCTATAATGGAAATGCGGCTACTGAAGACCAACAGTCAAGGTCAGGATTTTCATTTAATAACACATTAAATTAGTAAATATAGTATTCCTATAGTTCCAGAACACTTAGACGTGTTGCGTGGGATCATTCTTTAATTTAGGGATGTCAATTTACATAAATTCCCATAATCGAAAAAATAAATCAAGTCATCTTGAAGCCCACTGGATGAGAAAAACTGGTCCGAATGAATTGAAGAGACCGCTGTGTGTTTACTGTTGTGTGTTTGTGCAGGCAGCAGACCGAAGACGGCGACAGAAACGGCTCCGAGGAGGAAGACGATGAGAAGCCAGGGCGAAGAGTGATGGGACCCAGGAAGAAATTTGTGTGGGACGACAAACTCAGGTGAAAGTCAGATGTCAGCTTGCACAGATCTCTAATGTGATGGTCATGAGACAGACTCTCAGTGAAAGCTTGATGTCTGTGTGTGTGTTTGCGCAGGACATTACTCTGTAATCTGGTGCGGGTGAAGCTGGGCTGTTACGAGCTGGAGGCTCAGAGTTCACTCTCACCCGAGGATTACCTCAAGGTCTTCATGGAGACCGAGGTCAAACCGCTTTGGCCCAAAGGGTGG
This sequence comes from Hypophthalmichthys molitrix, assembly GCA_037950675.1. Lineage (NCBI taxonomy): Eukaryota > Metazoa > Chordata > Actinopteri > Cypriniformes > Xenocyprididae > Hypophthalmichthys > Hypophthalmichthys molitrix. The sequence continues at coordinate 9,743,045 of CM075494.1, forward strand.
ATGCAGGCCAGGTGAGTTTCGGCACCAAAGGCTGGTAAATAATGTTGATTCACTAAACATCCTGACTGATTCATCTCTTTCTCTCCGTTTCTTAGGATGCTGTTTAAAGAGAGCCGAATGGCTCACAATCATCTCACAGGAAACACGTGAGTTTCTCCTCTCTGGAGGAAATGGTTATTTTTAAACACTAACTAGATGCTGAATGTAGATTTATTCATTATAGTCAACATGAAATCATTTTGACCTACTTCTCTTGGCACACATTCACAGATCTATTGTGAGCGATTCATTAGTTCACGTGGCATTCGCAACTTATTTTACTTTCATAATGTGACACAATTTAGGACTGGAATTGATTTTTCTTTGTGGGGAATTGATTATATGGGATATTTAATCATTTTAGGGGCATAACATGCATCAATGAATCATTCAGATTGAGACCAAAAACATGTATTAAAGTAAATGCGCATAATTTTAATAATTTAATATAACAACTATTGTCGTATTATGTATTTAAAATGCTGTTATCTTAGGCATCTGGTTATTTTTAAACATTAACTAACAACTGAATCTAGATTAATTCATTACAGTCCACATAAATTGGTCTTAGTGCACATTCACAGATCTATTGTAAGCCATTCATTAATTTATGTTAAGAACTAGTTATTTCTGCTAGTCGGCTAATTTTTAAACGCTTACCCATGGTTAGGTTTGAAAAAATCTAATAATAAAAAATTAGAAAGAGTCTGCAACAATTGCAGCTCACAATTACAGCTCATCACATAGTCATTAATACATAATATGCAAAAGAACAATACTAATATAATGCATATTCATGGCTTTATAATAATAATAATAATTAATTTGACACTCAGTATATAGAATATATATCATATACAATATATATAGAAAATCAAATTAATTAAAGATTAAAAAAAACATAAAAAAACATTAAACATTATTATTGCTAATATATTATTTAATTATTAATGTATTTAATATTTAATTTTGTATTTTAATTAAATATTTTATTATTTTTTATTTATTTCATTAAACATATATTTTTAATTTTTATTTAATTTTTTATTTTAACATTAAAAATGTTTAAATATATTATTTTAATTTAATTTTAAAATGGATTTTTCATGTTTATTTATATATAAATAAATGTATTTTTTTATCTTTGTATTTTTAATTTTAATTAAAACAAGTAAAATGGGAGCAGCTATATGTCATTACTGTTTGAGTGTCTGACATTTTAAACTGCTTTGATGGGCTATAGTATCAATAATAAACACATGATGAAATGAACATTTGCATTATTGACAGAAGACTTTTTTTATTTTAATTAAACATTAAGAATGCATTTTAAATGTTATATTTCAATTAAACATTAAAATAATAATAAAATATAGTTTTATTTAATTTTTTTATTTTAAATAGACATTAAAAATATATATATATATATATATTTTTTTTTTTTCAATTTATAATTAAATATTAATTTATTTTTAATGTATTTTATCTTTTTTTTTTTTTTTTTTTTTTATTAAAACAAGTAAAATGTTGTATGTGTTGTCATTACTGTTTGAGTGTCTGACAGTTAAAACTGCATTGATTTGTTGTTTTAGGGTAAAGAAACGTATGTTACCTGCTCCGAAAGCCAAACCCAAGCCTCAGGACAGCGGTGTGCTCCAGCGGCCAGCCGTCTCTGTGGACGCCACCCCTCCTCCCGCGTCCACACCTGCCGTCCAGCGAGCGCCGTCCCCGTCGGAGCCCATCTGCCTGTCGGATTCTCTGGATGAGGACCTGACGGCCCCGTCGCTGGACTCCATCTCTCACGCTCTAGCCATGCTCAGCAGCGCCGCAAAAGGCCTGGTGCAGTCCGACAGCCCGCCGTCTGCCGACGCACCCAAACCGGCCCAATCGCTGCACGCGTCTCCACATCTGGCCAAAAAGAGCGCCAACACCCCGCCACCGCCTCCATCTCCCAGCATCCTCACCTCTTCGTCTGCGTCTCCGGTCGTTAAAGGAGTGAGCGTCCTGACGCAGGTTCAGAGACATTCGGTTATTCCCGCCCAGCGACCAACAATGACTCAGCCCACTAAGATAGGCGTGTCACAGCCGAAGCCCCGTCCACCTCCAACATCATCGCCTCTTCACGCCCCTCAAAAGATTCCGGCGGCAAAAACGGTGGTCACCATGTCAACGGGTCTCATCAAAACAAGCAATAATAGCACATCGCCGCAGTCACGTGCACTTCTCACCACTTCCTCGTCGTCACTTGTAAACGTCAAATCCGTGCAGCCTTTCCACGTGACCTTGACGCCGCAAGCCAAAAAACTTCCGTCCCACGAGCCGCCCAAACCTGGCTTCATCACGCCCATGCAGGCCACGCTCACCAAATCGCCCCACAACCCCAGTTCTCCCATCATCAAGCTCACGCCCACCGCCTCGCCTGTCTCCAGGCCACCCACGATACCCAGCATGCATCAGCATGCCTCCAAGAGCCCGAACTTCCACACGGGGTTCGTCGCCGGCAGTTACAACTCCACCGTGGGGCAGAAGAATTCATCTCAGGGCAACAACATCTCTAGCCTCGCCACGACAACCACAGCTGTTGCCAAACAGCCGGTGACCAGTGTGTCGCCCGTGACAGGGACGGCCAATCACAGCCAGCGACACAGACAAGTGGGTGGAGCTAATCAGGGGGTGAAGACAATCACATCTGTGTCTACAGCCACAGCGTCTCAGCTCTCACAGGTCTGTCCGGTCATATTCTACATTTTCATTAAATGTTAGAAGTGTATTGAATTATTATTATTATTATTATTATTATTATTTAATTTTAATTAAACATTAAAAAATTTTAGTGCTGTCAAATCGATTTAATCATGAATAAAAATTAAAATTTATGAATTATTTGTAATGCTTAATGAAAATTAATATGCATTTCATCAAATATATTTTTATATATATATATATATATATATATATATATACACATTGAATTAGTTTAATTTTAATTAAACAAAATTAATTGAATGTTTTTATTTTTAATAAAATTGTAAAGAATACTTGTTTTTTATTTTTTTAGGCAACTTTGGTTGTCAAATTGATATTTTTAATTATTTATTATAATTATAAAAATTATATATTTAGTTGTCAAATCAATTAATCACTAATAAAAATTTAAGTCAATGAATTATTTGTAATGCTTAAAATGTATATATTATATATTTATATAATGTATGTATGTAAATACATATAATCATTACAAATAATTAATTAGCTTTAATTTTTATTCGTGATTAATCGATTTGACAACCAAAGTTGCCTAAAAAAATTAAATACATAATTATTTATCATTATAATAAAAATAATAAAAATAAAAAATGCATTCATTAAAAATGTATATTTGTTTAATTAAAATGAAACAAATTAAATGAATTATATAATGTATATAATTAACGCATAATATATATATAAATAACTGCGTTATTTTTTTTTTATAATTTTTAATTATTTTTAGGTTTTATTTTGTTTTATTTTTTTTATTTTAGGCAATTTTGGTTGTCAAATTGATTAATCACGAATACAAAATTTATGAATTATGTCATGCTTAATGAAAATTATTATGTATGTATTTAATTTTACAAAAAAATGTTTATATATATATATATATATATATATATATATAGATAGATAGATAGATAGATATTCGTTTTATTTAATTTTAATTAAACAAAAATACAATTTTAATGAGGTTTTTTTTATAATTATAAATATTTTTTTTTTTTTTTTTTTTCTTGGGTAACTTGGTGGTTTTATTGCTTATCTAGTTCTGAAATATCAGTGTTATAGTTTCTTTTATAGCTGTCAAGTTTTTCACATTAAAAAAAGAGAGTGGGACTCATAGGGATGAATAGGGATATTGCTTTAACACAGTGACGAGGCCTTTATAAAAAACTATTAAACAGTATAATGATGGGATTGTTTTTTTTACCCATCTGCAGGTGTCATCCCCCAGTGCTCTGCTCAGTTCGGCTGGTCCGTCTCTGCCTCTGGGTTTCGGGATGTTAGGAGGACTGGTTCCTGTCTCTCTCCCGTTCCAGTTTCCAAACCTGCTGAATCTTCCTTCATCTGTGGTTTCCACGGCGACCACCAGTGGCTCGACCAATCCCAGCAGCTCAGGGTTCAACCTTCCCCAGAGTGAGTCACTCTTCACACACACACACACACTAGAGACGTGCTAAATAAATATAATTATTAAAAAATTCTTAGAGGTGAATTTTACATACTATATTAGATCTCAAATAATTGACACTGCTTTTTTTTTTTTTTTTATAAATTTCCTAACATGTTGTAATGTTCCTGATACACACACACACACACACATATATATTGCCAGTATTTTTTTAAGAGAAAATGAGATTTTCTGTCAAATATTGAACTGAAAAAGCTTGCGTAATTGCTATATTGTTACTGTATTTGTAAAAAAAAAAAAAAATGTTAAATAGTATAAAATGTGTTTTTGATTTATTTAAGGTTTATTGTTATGACTAGTTTGCCATGAAAATAGCCTTTGCTGCCGACACGGTGTTAAATAATAAAATTAAAATACATTAAATTAGAAATGATATTATAATAAATAAATAAAAAATATTATTTAATTTTTATGTAAATTTGACATGTATCAGCAATATTCTAGCATTGATAAATATTTCAGAACGGACACAAGCAGAATAAACATGTTTTCTAATCAGTCAAGCAGACAGTTATTGTCCAAAACCAGTAATTGGAAAACGACCCAGTTATTACTAATAGCAATATTACTAATTATTACTACATACTAATAATTAATTAATCACTAGTATTTAAGCTCATGAGTTAGTGGAGTCAGATGTAAACAAAAACTCAGTTAAAATGTACATTTGAAATAAAAATGTTCAGCTTTGCCCTTCAGTCTCATCTAATATACAGTGCTGCAGTTAAAATACTGTAAAATCTCCAGAATTCACTTACTTTTAATGATTTGTTCGGTTTTCTACTGGACGCGCTATAATTCGCAATAACGAATTGATAAAATCTTTAATAATCATGAAAATTGGCACATTTCAAATTTGTTCAGTGATGCTGCTTTAAAGTAGTGAAAAGCTCATTTTATTGGCGGAAAAAAATATCATTGACATTTTACTGTTATATTCAGTATTCACATTTTTCAAAATGGCTTCTAATAGCAAGTCACTGTCATCGTTAAACTTTAAAATATGTCAGATGTGTTCGTTTGGAATGTTAAAAACATTTAATCCACTTTACATTAGCCAGGTTTCCATCCAAGGAATTTTTTTGTGAAAAAAAGGTTTAGCGCATCAAAATGTTTACCGTTACAGCTGATGAAAATGCCAATTATCGATACAGTTTTGCAAACGTTGACGTTTCCGTTTAACTTAACATAAATTAACATAAATTCTCTGTCGATACTCCAAATGTCTTCAAAAAATTGTTTTGGAAACATTTTGTCGAGGAAAAAGGGCTTTAATGCATGTATGCAGCGCCCGCGTTCCTCTCAAACATCTTTCATGCTTCATCCTAAGTTATCTAATATTTTTTTTCTTCATTACACATCTTAATTTGATGTTCCTTTTATTTTAGGCTATTACAAGTTAAAATTTATTTTGTTCTGAAGATGAAAAGGTCAAACTTGCATTCTGTACACTAAAAAAAATGTGTTCGTGCTGCCTTAAAGTTTTAAGTTTAGTCAACTTAAAAAGTGAAGTTGTATTAAGCGACATTTGAGTTATCTTAAGTTAAATCTGGGAAAGTTATTGTGATAGCTAATTTTTTTTTAGTGTGTAAACTAGGCAGTTGTTCCCATTTTAAAAATAATACTTTTTTTTAATCTACAATATAGTAAGTTAATTTTGGGATGTAAAAGATATGATCTTATAATTTACAGTATTTTCGTTATTATGTATGGAAATGACTTGAGTATTTTAATTTTTTTTATTATTTTTTTTTTTAGCAATACAACAAAACATTTTTTAAGGATGACATCATTACGCACACCATTTTGTCATTTGTATAGCAAATTTCGTAATTTTTTTTTATGCTTATTCACTGTCGATAGAAAAAGTGGATGGAAACTTGGCTATTGTGCACAAATTGTTTTTAAATGATAAAGGTTACTAATACTTTAAAGTACTTAATGTACTTTTTACTCTAATACTATTACTTTTAATGTGAAGCAGATTTTGTTTGTTGGGAAAATATCTAATTAATTAACAAACTTAGTCGATGTAAGTACGTGTTAGTTGCAGTCGTGTGTGTGTTTTGTAGTTTCTGTTGCTGCTGGTGTGTTTTTGTGGCTCATCTTCTGCTTTTCATCCTCTTGCTCCTCATGAATCTGATTTCCTCCATTGAACGGCTCTCGTTCTCTCTGTCCATCTGTCTCATGCGTGTCGATGTGTGTCTCTCTGTCCCGTCTCTCCTCAGATGTGTTAAAGGGTCTCATGTCAGGGGCTCAGGCTGCTCTGCCACCACACTTGCAGCTGGCTTTCTCAGGTAAACGCTGACCGACGCCTCCCGCTGTCTGCATGCGTCTTCTGTTTGTCGCTTTCTTCATCATCTTCTGTCAGGATGCGTTGTGTACGACAACTGACCACTCTCTCTCTCTCTCTATGCAGATGTCAATCAAACGCAGGGCGGAGACTTGCAGAGGAAGTCCTTATGACATCACACAACTCCCGACTGTTGGCTGATCCAGTTCTGACTGACTCCGCCCACTTTTATGCATGATCTGCTGGCTGTCCAATGACAGGAACTGTTTTTATACGCATTTGAATAGCGATGCTCAGAATATCATGAATAATGTATTAGAAATTTGAATAATGATGCGTCAGTTGTACATATGTATCAATGTTTACACAGACAGACCTAATCACTGTGGACGGGGAGGGAAACGCGCGTGTGTGTGTGTGTTTGCATGTTCATTAGCGTGCAGCTTCTGTAAATGAGTTTTTTTAATGTGTCGAGTGTTTGAATATTCATGAGCGAGTGAATGTGTTCCTCCCTCTCTCGTGTAGGTCAGTGTCTCTGGTGCTGTTCACGAACGAAACGCCCCTTTAAGTCGAAACAAACTGAAAACCAAATGACGGCGGGCGGGAGTGGGACGATTGTAATATACTTGAACTTTCAGGATTTGTTTACTTGCGTTTCAGGACACATGCGAAATAAAAATGCAGAAGCCTTAGCAAAAACTGTTTGTGTGTCTGATGTTTCTGATGCATGTTTAGTACATGTTTTGGCTGATTTAATTGTGCTTTTTCAGCTCCAACACAATTTGTCATGTTTAAATCCAGATTGTCCTTTTAAAGGTATAATTTTATACCTTAAAATTAATCTTTGATCACCAAAGTGACATATTTAAATGTTTTATCCCTTGAAAAAAAAAATTACATGTCTTAAAATAGCTTGAATGTAACTACACCCTTGCATCATTTAATATAAGTGGATCAATGAATATGCTAATTAGCCCCGCCTCCACTTGCTCGCACAGGTTCAGAGATCCACTTGGTCAACTTACTGAGGTAAACGCTGCACAATGGTATCACTCTTTACAACATTGGACAAAACAGTAAGTAATATGATTAGCCTTTTGCTTGACTGTTATCAAACAGCTGCTTATAATGTGTTGTTAATGTTACACAAAATCAGAACAGAGAAAGGCATATTGTAATATACATCATACACCCGCTATATTGCTAAATATACCCGATTTTTCATATCAACAAAAATATACCAGGGTAACCTGGCTTCTCTTGACTCTCCTGCTTCAGATCGGTCATAGTTAATGATATGCTAAACCCCACCGGCACATTGATGTAGTTTGTGACATCAACATAAAGCATATTAAAAACACCATAGACATATAAACAACATTAAAAAAGAAATTATTTTCACCACAGGGTTTTCTTTTTCCTTTTGGAAAGCATGTTTTAAGTGTACATTGCAAGTGATTCTGGTCTAAAATGTTTTTAATTGTATTTTATTCAGTTAAAGTACAAATAAAACAATATTAAGTAAGTTCAACAAACAGTTTATCAATGTGAACTGATTCTAGTTATGATGGATATAGAAATAGCTGCTTTTGATGTTTTCTTTTGCCTAACTTTTCCCCGCCATTGACGGAATTTTCCGGCTTTCCGTGTTTTCACAGTTATACTGTAGGTGGCGCTATTGCAACTCCTAAAAGAGTAGAGAATCTCCAGTAAAAAAAAAAAGCTGATAAAAGCAGTTTTCTTTCTTCTGATACACAGGTTTTGCATGCAACAAATTATTCTGGGGACCATGAATGTTTAATGAAAATTATTGAAAATGCTGGCAGTGGCTGGAAACGTTTTTTTTTTTTTTTTTTTTTGAAAAGAGTTAATTTGCAATCTTAAATTCACTTCACTTTCATGATTCAGCTGCGTCTCATTTTGGAGGCTGCGTCCGAACAAGAACGTATGGCAATGATAATCTCAGGTAGCCTACTGTTTATGCGCTTTATTTAATGTTAAAAGTGTGTAACGTGACTTTGAATATCATTTAGTGCTCCCAGCTTTGTAGCCATACTGAAAGTAACCATGGATAATTTACCTCAGCTCCTGAAATTAAACAAATGGAAACGAGAATGTTCAAACTGTGACCAAACAAGATTATTCTATGACAAAGGTTGCTTAAGTATCGCAGTATGTATTTTTAATATTGTTTAAATGGTGTAATATTTGTGAATTTGATTATGTACTTATCCATTCCCTTGCGAGTGCCATCAAGTTTAATATCCGGTGCCGTGCACTTGCAGCAAGAGCCCGCCCACGCGCTGTTCTGATTGGCTGTGGTTTTTGATTGATTTTCTGGTGTGGACAGACAAATTGCTCGTCGCTGGAATCTTATCGCGTCTGGTTAGGATACGGTGTAACGGTTACTTTTCTTAAATGAGACCGCCTCGATGACATATGCAGCCTTCGAATGCGACCTCCGGAGGACGCAGCCTTCAAAATGAGACGTCTGACCATGTCAGTTTATCTGCTGTATTAATCCACACCTTAAAAATATAAGTTATTTCACGTTTTAAAAAATTAAATGGTGAGAGACCATAAAATCTCAGACTCGAATCTCTGCACTTGAAGCTTATGTCAGATTTGTTGTGTATCAAGTAAAAAACCTTTTATGTAAGCTTTATGTAAATTATTATTATTAGTGGTTCGGACAAATACATGTTTCAAAATCAAGTACTATTGAGCATGACCATTTTACCATTATTTAAATCTAGATTTTCCTATGCTAAAGGATAAGTCATTTTTTTTAATGATGCTGATTATACTGCACATTTTAAGTAATTTCATCTAAAATGTAGAACACTGTTAAATTCTGACCAATTAGCAACAGAGAAAGAAGCAAAAACTATACAAAGGTCGAGATTCATTTCAGAATAATTTGTAATTATTTTTTGATAAAGCCTGGTATCCTTATTGTGGTAAAGTGTGTAAAATGCAAGCCAACACATGAATTAATCACATAAATAATGTGATCAGGTGTTGATGTTGACATACACAGCCAGAAGACAGAAGATCCTGTGGTACTGTGACTTTAATTTCATCATCAATCTTGATCAATTGACATTCAAGTACCAAACATGTCGAGTACAAAATATCAACAAGGTGAATGAGATCTTTCTAATGCCATGGACTAAAGAATACACTGTAAATAACGTCATAAAATTAACCGGAACCCAACAAACAGTCAAATACGGCGCACAAGGTAAAACTCAATCTGGAAACAAAGACTTGAAGGAAAAGAGAAGCACAGCGTGAATAACATCAGTATGTGTGTGTGAGGATGAGGATGTGGCAGTGCGGCCCGTGTCCACAGAAGAGCTCCAGTCTATTTGACCAGCGGTCTGGTTTTATCATCGTCTCCACACTGATGCGCTTTATACTTTTTCACTTCAGCCATGTATTTAGTCCAGGCGTCTCCTTTTCCAGCTTCCACCTGCATTAAACACACACACAGATGAGTTAACACATGAAAACTACTGCAAACACATCAAAATTGCAACAACATTCAAAATTTGGGGTCATTTACATTTATCAGTTTATATACAGATGTCTTGAAGGTGAAGTACTAAAATTACAAAGATCAGAGAGAGAGAGAGAGAGGAAAATTATGGTAAAAAAAAAAACTATTATTGTGTTATTGACACTGCTCCTTTAATACTGCTCAACTGTTTCTAGGTAAACGTAGGAATTAAATAATATGCTTTACAATATTTTAATCACATAAATCAACAAATAACTGTTTAAATAATAAAGCATCAAACATTTAAAAGACGACTAAGGGAACGTGGTTATGGGAAAAAGGTGATACACGAGGGAAAAGTTTTTCAATGCATGCATACCAAGTCATAATTATGAGATGAAAAGTCAAAATTCTGACATACTAAATCAAGATGATGACATCAAAAAGATGAAAAAGTATGACAATGTCAAGATTATGACATACCTCATTTATCAAATGTTGCGTAGAAGCCATCCTACATTTGATTTACTTATGATCATTTCTCAAATGTGCATACATGATGTGATTCAGAGAACAAACATATGCGCGACAAACGTGTGTACGCCTCTCTTCCAGAAGTGAAATTTAGAAATCCCAAATGATCTTTAAATTGTGCGCAGCTGAATGAGTTCAGATCTCTGCCTTGTGAATGACGCCTAATGAAAGTCATTAACATTTAAAAGAGCACCAGTCAACATCCGAATGCTTTACTTAAGAATGACGAGCAGCAAGAATTTCTGAGATTTTAAAAAACCTGCAGTAATCGGATATGGAAAAATGTGTACGTCTGCTCAGAGCCTGACATGATGCTAAGCACTTTTCCACATCAAAGACGGTTTTTATAAACATGAACGTTGGCGTGGATTTTAGAGTATGCACACTATAAGTTCAAATATGTGCGTGCGCATGTTTTATAAATGAGAACCACTAAGTCTAAACTGACATGAAAAGCCAAAATTTGGACACGAAAAAGCCAGAATTGACATAAAATGTCAGAATTCTGACATACTAAGTCTAAATTCTGACATAAATAAAACTAAATTACAAAATAAAAAGTTCAAATTATGACACAAGTCCAAATTGACATGTCTAAACTAATGTCAAAATTTACATAAAAATCCAAAATTGATATAAAAAGTCAAAATTATGACAAAAAGTCTAAATTATGATGACATAAGCCAAAACTGACATAAAAGGTCTAAATTATGATAGTCAAAATTATGACAAAAAGTATGATGGTCTACATTAAGTTGAAAATTATGACAAAATCAAAAACTATGACAAATAAAAGGTCACAATTATGACAGTCTACATCAAGACATAAAAAGTAAAAAATAATGAGTCAAAAATAAATACAAAAAGTCAAAAATTATGTGTCAAAATTATGACGTCAAAGGATAGCGTCGAAAATTAAGACAAAAATGGTCAAAATTATGACAAAATTTTTAAAAGTCTAAATAAAAATGACAATTTTGACTTTTTATCTCAATTTCTACTTTTCAATCTCATAATGATTATGTAATAATTTTGGCTTTTTAACACAATTAGGGTTATGACTTACTATGTCAATTATGACAGACAAATTAGTAAATTTCAACTTTTTGATCTCAATTTCAACTTTTCAGCATTATGACTTGGTATGTTATAATTTCAACTTTTTATCTTATTATTAATAATGTCATAATTGAGGTCATAATTGCGATTTTCTATAGTCATAATTTTGACTTTGTAACCACAATTATAACTCATAATTAAGTTTGACTAAAGCATAATTTTGTTATGTGGAACTTTCGTGAACCTGCAAAACGTTTTCATGAGCGAATGCAAAAAATAAATAAATTGTATTGTTCTGTCGCATAGCAACTGCCCGCAGTTTGTCCGAAATCGCATACTGAGCAGGTACTACATTTGAATTTTAACTTACTTTACGAAATATGTTAAATGTATAGTATAAATATGGATAATATGAATGTATTTTGTCACATACTATTTAGTAAGGAAGTATTCGAATTCGGGCGCAGCATAGATCTGGAAAAGTTATCGCTGCAGTCATGTAATGTCGTAATTACGAGACGACAACACGTGACGTTCTTATCGGAGCTGTTCACGTCCTCTGAATTATGCATTTCTATGGCAACACTATCAACACCAATATGAATCTGCAGCAGTCAGGTGGTATAAGTCGGAGCTCTCAGCAAATCTCAGTTTAATTGTAATTATGAGTTACCTTATGATAGATACTGTATGAACTTCATAAATTAGCTTCATGACGAAAAGGTCTGTATTACAAAATATAGATTTTATAGAATATTGTCGCTTCTTACCTCAGAGTCCAGTTTCTGTTTCTTGGCCACCATCCCGGTCTTGAGGGCCAAACGCGCGCCTCCCCTCCGCTTGCCCACCTGAGTTAATAAGGGAACAGACTCAGAGCGTTACACGGGCTTTAGGAAGCGGCCAGGACCCGAACAGAGCCAGAATCTACTGCTGTATGTGTGTGTGTTAATGTTACACTAATGTAAAGCGCTTCCACTGCCGCTCTTACAATGCTGCTCACGCTACAGGGCTTCTTGTCCTGAGCCGCTTGACCTGCCGGAGCAGGACTCTTCGTCTTCTCCTGCTCCTCAGTCTCTCTCTTCCTCCTCTCCTCCTCCTCCATCTTCTTCTTGAACATCTCCATGAAGCTGCCGTCGTTGGCGAAGGCGTTGGCCGCTTTGGGCGCACCGTGGGCCGGGCTGCTGCCGCCGGACTCCCCACTGCTGCTACTGCTGCTCGAGGACTGATGATGATGATGATGGTGGTGGTGGCGATGATGTTTGTCTGATTTATGCTGCTTTTTCTCCATCGTTTTGATGTTTAGTAAAATAATAAACAAGCCTTTACATTCACGCCTGTAAATTTTACAGGGCTGGTTAGATTTCTGCACGAAAAGTGGAGATTCGCGCGCTTAATAAAGAATGAATCGTAATTTAAATGTAACGAACGTAATAAAGACGAAAAATAAATAATAATAAGCTTGTTTGTCTTATGTGCTCATAAAGTATCGCGGGGTCTCCCGATAAACAAAAACACCTTTAACAACAAACACAAAGAGCGCGATTTATCGAGCCGTGAATCCGTATGTGATTATAATCGCAGATCGGGCGGATTGTGGGATGAATCGGCAGGATTCCGGGCTTTAATCCCGATGAATTTCGCACAGTTTTGTTTTATTTCAGTGTCGCTCCGCCATACTGCATTTCATCTGCAGTCAGTGTTCGTACGTTTGAGTGACGCGCCGCCGCCACCTGTAGGCCGGAGGAAGAACTGCAATGCCATTTTCTTCTTCTTCTTCTTCTTCTTCTTCTTGTTTTTTTTTTTTTTTGTTTGTTTTGTTTTTGTTTTGTTTTTTGGCGGTAACTATAAGTAACTGTAGCGTCTTTCGCATAAAATTGTTCTTATTTCAGTTTTATTGTCCATGAAAACACATAATACAATATTAACTGCACCAGTTACCAGGGGGCAGCTATGTTTAAAACAAATCACAGATTTGATAGGATTCCATCAGAAACACACATTAATAAGCTTTATTCATTAATTTTAGAAAGATTTTTGACAAATTTGTTTAGAGAAAAACAGTGTAAAAGACAGATATTATGAACAGTTATTAAAACCCATTTTAAATGTAATTTAAAGTCTACTATTTTCATCTTACCTTTATTAATTTAAAAGCAAAGTTTAATATTAATTGTAAATTAATATATTTTATTAATATATATGATATGAATTTTTGTTTAATTACAATTTTGTAAATTTTCTTTGATTTTAAACTGCTTTAAATTGGATCGAAAAAATACAGGGGGAGTGGCTTTATTGGATCAGACACATGTCACTTTACTCACAGATGATTGGTCCAGTCTGGGTTTGTGACTCAGAATAAAACCTGCTCTGGAGCAGGTTAGCCGTGTAGCATAAGTTACAATGGCGATGAACACTGCTAAAAAACAATCCACCTTCTTGAGCCCGAAAAAACAAAGTTTGCTTAAACTAATCTCAAACTTATCAGGGTAGAAACTGAAACCAGCTTTGTGGAACAGGCCACTGATGTTAACAAACACAATCACTGAAGAACAAGAACAGAAAAAAGAGAAACACAAGAACTAAAACTGACTTCCAGCCACAGCCTCAGATGAAATCATTTGAAGATAAAAAAAGACATTAAATCTCTGATGTTCTGAGGATTAAACAACTCCGCAAACAGCATTACCAGCTTTACTTATTAACCAGATTGTCTTTATGTCTGTCAGACGTCTACAGAAGTTCTTACTGAGAATGAACAGAGGTTTAGATGATGATGTTTGGTTGAAAATGTTCAGTTTGCACCATCATGGTGATCAGTGTTTGCTTTGGTTGGGCTCTTGACTATGGGGATAGGATTGTTGCATTATTCCTAATAAATAGATTGAGATTCACAAATAAATGTAAAGAAATTTATAAAAAATAAAAAAAAATTAAATGAGATTTGCAAATAAAAAAAATATTTATAAATGTGTTGTATGTCACAAACACAACTCTTCCTGGCATTCATTTGTGGACTCCACCCACTGTCTACTTAAGCCAATCAGATAACAGCCACATTACACTTTTGGATCAACGTAAGGGAGAGTGAGCAAAAGATGATAGGATTTTCATTTTTGGGTGAACTATCCCTTTAAGAGCATTTCTAAGAAGTTTTACACATACAAATATTAAAAACATGATGAGTGTAAAAGATGACTATTGACCGGTAAGATCCTCATAGAGGTATTAAAACCAGAACAGAAGAACGGAAAGAGTGTGTCAGTGAAGGTGGTTGTGAATGTGTGTAGATGTGTGTTAGATACAGGATCAGAGAATGACACCATTCCTCTGTCATAGTCTAGATCAACTCTCACACGCTCAAGATTCTGTTTAACAGGAAAACCAGACCATTCAAACAGTCCGTTTTGGAATTCTGGGTAATAGTAAGGTGACTCATACCACACACTCCAGACATCAGTCTTATAGAAATCAAGTCCCTTCCTCTGGTTTGATTTTGTAGTTACTCCAAGACTCCAGTAGTCAGTCCCTTTAACCTCCACATCCCAGCAGTGTTTTCCTGAGTTAAAACCCTCTGAACCCAGAACACAGTGATGACTATCCAATCTCTCTGGATTATCAGGAAGCAGTTGATTGTTCCCGCTGTATCTCACACTGGTCAGATCATCAGACAGGATGAGATCTGGATGAGAAGTGTTTGGATCCAGAATCACAGGAGCTGATGAGACACAATCCACAGCTGCTTTTATTCTGATGTTCATATAATGATCAAGAGTGAACCGTACACAGATTATTATGAATTATGACACTCATCCTGTTGATCAAACACATCAGACATTTTCCTCTGATCACTGTCAGTGTTTTTAGTCACACTCATTTTTATTATCAGTGTTTAATGGCATCAGATACAAACATTAAATGTGTGATTCAAACATTTGTGTCTCATCAAGAGAAACTGATATTTTGGAAATGTTTAAATCACAATCAAACAGTCAGAGCTGTTGAGATGAAAAACTATCTGTAAAAATTCTGTTCATCTTCATTAAACTGAATCTTAATGCGTGTGAATTTGATTTAAATACTTTGTTACTGTCTGATGTGTTTGACTTAGTAATGAATAATCACTCATGTTAATATTATAAGATGTAATAAATCTGTGTGGTGTGAGTAACTGAAGCAGGTTCTTCTGGTAAACATCATTATCTGAACAAACCCTCATCATTGAGTTTCTGAAACATGGAAAAATCAAAATACATGCAGCAGCACTTCTTCTAGAAACCCTTTCAAAATGATTCAGGATTCATGAAAATCTTCTTAAGATAAGAAACTTTTTAAATGTTCATGCAGTTCTTGAAGTAAATCAAGTACAACATCTTAAGAAATATTTATGGAAGAAAAATATATTTCCATATATTATTATGATCAAAATATAGTTCAAAATACTCAGAATTTTAATGCAAATAGTTGCCTCAATTATTTTATTCAAACCAAGGCAATATTTTTACAGTGTGTGTAAACTGATTGCCCTAAATTTCTCAAGCAAGTTTTACTCAAAATTTGTTATTAATACAAAGACATACAAAAGTGTGTTCCTTTTGTGCAGCTTTCTGAGGAGATGATAAAATTAATAATTTTATCTTCATGAACTCGAGAGACTGTCAATAGTTCCTCTAGTAACACCATCATAATGGAAACTCTTTGAGGATCTTGAAATACATATTGAAGTTTTTGATTTCACAATATTATATTTGAGCTTCAGTGTTTCAGTCTGAAGAATCACAAATGAAGCCTCAAATATCTTTTCACTTTTACACTGTTGAGTTTGTTCTGGACTTGAGTAGATGAAGAAAAGAGAAACATTCTCAAAAAGATAATATTATATACCAGGACTAGCATGATTTTCACTTACTACAAACTGAAATAATCTAGTGCTTTTGTGTCATGAAAAACCCATGTGTGATTTCCAGTGTGTGTGTAACAGCACAGATCTTCTCCAGACTCACTGTTTTGGACAATGTCCTGCATCTTCTTCCAGACTCTGAACTGCAGGTTGCCCAAGTGACGTGACACATGAATCAAAGCTCCAGAAGCCATCTGTGGATCCGGCTGTGAGATCTGGACTCTGGAAGAACATTCAGGAGTCAGAACTGCAGTGGCTTTGGATCAGAACCAGAGAGACCAGAGACACCAGCAGATCACTCACCTTTCCATTGAGACTGGAAACTTCTGCAGAACAAACACACCATTTATCATCAAGAACTCAATCAATCAATCATCAATCAATCAATCAATGATCTGAAATCAGACCTTCAGAAAGCAGATGTCATTGTCTTTCATCATCTCCTCCATGTCTTTGATTGTGTGTGAAAGAGCTGAGATGTGTCTGTTCATCTCCTCCAGCTTCTCCTTCATCATCTGCTTCTTCTGCTCCTCTTCCTCCCTCAGTGCAGTGATTGTAGCTTCTTCTTCATCTCTGAGAAACTGATGAAGCTTCTCAAAGTGCTGTTTAATCTGGCGCTCTGTGTGCTCAGCTTGATACTGAAATCAAACCACATTCACTTCAATCATCTCAAAGAACAACTGATTCTGGAGCAGCATGAAGAGTGAGAGGGTAAATGTGGGTTAGTTAACTACAACTTTAACTTTCTGAAGTACTAGTACTGTAGTAGTAGATGTTCTGTGTCTGTAGTGTGAAAATACACATTATCAAACAAATCATCAGGTAGAAGCATAATGTCAGCAGTTCGGTGTCTGTTGCACTAACAGGTTGTTGCGTTTATGAATATTAATCACATTATCTGGATTCATCCAAACTAATTTTCTAAAATGGAAATGTGGAAGGTGAGCTGGAGCCAATGGGATTAGTGCTGGTGCATTAGTCCCGCCCACTGCTGAATAACCAGCTGACAGAGGAGTCGGCGATTGATCATCATTATACACAAACACTTGTGTGTGTGTGTGTGTGTCAATAAAGGAACATGTAATTATGTCAGGCAAATCGATTCAGCTGTTGTAATCAAACTTGTAAATATGTCAGTAGAATCAATCCTCACCTTGATGTGTTGAACTGTTTTCTCAAACTCTCCTTTAATGTTTTCATTGTGTTTAAGTTTCTCTTGTAAGGACAGACAGTGCTGTATTGAGCTCCTCCTGGAATTTAAAAAGAAAAACTATAAGATACCAGAGATTTCTGTAATGTGATCTCATAAGCTTAAACAAGTGTTTATTCTCATCTATAAATCAGTCTTACCTTATATGATGGAACAACTTCACTGATGGGTCTGAATGTGTGATTGACGTGTTTCTGTGAATCTCTGCACACTAAACACACAGGCTGTTTGTCCTCCAGACAGAAGAGTTTGAGTTTCTCACTGTGTAAACTGCAGATCTCCTCAAACCCTGATGAATGCCTCTCATTTCTCTCCTTCAGGAACGACTCACACAAGTTTTTTAAAGCAAGACTAACTGGAGGATCCTTTTTCGAGGATCTTCTCCTGCAGACAGGACACTCCTGAGTTTTCTTGATTCTCCAGAACTGTTGAAGACACTCTTTACAGAAACTGTGACTACATGACAGAAGAACAGGAGTCTTGAAGATTTCACGACACACGGGACAAGAAAAATCATCTTCAGATAGTGAAGCCATTTTCACTGTTTGACCTCCACAAATCTCAACTTTACTTTCACTTTCTGAATCAAGGTTTAAAAATCAAGGTTTCAAAATATGAATAACCAGAAGAATCACAAAGATCTGCTGTCTGTTATGAAACAAATGTTTTAAATTCTTTTGAAAGTTTTTCTCGTTTTTTTTTCATTGATCGCTGATTTTATTTTGCTTTTTCCGTGAGAGAAGCGAGTCAGTGTGACAAAAGGAGAAATAAGTCAGTCTCTTCCTGGAAAGTGTTATCAGAAGGAGTTTCTGATCACCTTTGGGTGTGTTTAAACAGGTCAGAGAGCAACATCAGGATTTCCTTTAGGTTAAAGGTACATGGCTGCGTCCGAAATCACATATTCTCTTACTTTTTTAAGTAATTAGCCTTCTTCAC
Organism: Hypophthalmichthys molitrix; assembly: GCA_037950675.1. Lineage (NCBI taxonomy): Eukaryota > Metazoa > Chordata > Actinopteri > Cypriniformes > Xenocyprididae > Hypophthalmichthys > Hypophthalmichthys molitrix. The sequence continues at coordinate 9,761,746 of CM075494.1, forward strand.
AAGTGCTTAACCATGGTTTTATTATAGTAAAAGTGTAGCCTAGTAACCATGTTTTTTTAGTGGATTGTTACCATTTGTATAACCACAGTTTTACAGTGGTTATTGCAATTTTATTTGTAGTAAATCATTGGTTAATTTTCGTAAGGGTTAGCCTAGTGTACCAAAAGTAAAAAATGTAATGCAATAGAAATAATATTTTACACATATTTATAATAGTTTTTACAGTATTAATAGGGTCTTTAAACATAAAAGCCTTTAGCTGCCTTTTAAATTTTAGGATTGTGATCTATTTGACATCTAAAAAATTGAAAACCCTGCCCCAGAAAACAGTTATTAGATATTATTAACAGTTAATAAAACCCATTTTAAATGCAATTTAAAGTCTAATATTTTAATCTTAACTTTAATCTTTAAAGCAAACACTCATGGACTACATATCTAACAATACAATTATTTACTGTACCATTGTGTCATTTGACTTAATATAACCACTAAATTGTGGGTGATGTTCAATAATTATAAAACATCACAATTTACAACCTATTACATTTCTTAGTTTTTAATTTCGCAGACGCTTATGGCACGCGGAGGGATAATCACTGAACGGTTTGTCGGATCAGGGTGCTAGCGCAAGATCTCAACGGTCGTAATATGACGTCAAGCTCTGCAACGTCTTTTTTTATAAACCTGAATTCAACATAGGTAACAAATAGTAATACATTAAAAATGTAAAAAAAAATTATTATAATTAAATAATGTTATTTATAATTTAGCAAAGAGGTGATGCTGTGACATATCTTTACTGGTCATACGTCTTTACGTGATACGAATTCGCAGCTCAAGAGTTCACCAAACTTGAACTTTGGAACAGCGAAATGTGAAACATTTCGCACGAGCTTGCGTTTGCGGGTTGTTAATGGAAGCAAAGTCCCTTTCAAGGAAATTCTGTTCACTCAGCAGCCATATTTGAAACGCCTCAGGGCAGCTATTTCGGGCATCCAAGACCAAGACTTGTATTTGAATTGGGGAATCCTGAAATCTCAAAAACTGCTTGCCGAACTCACAATTAAATAACATATTTCAAATCAGCAACAAAATCTGACATGAACTGTCCCATAAATGTTTCTTATGCTCAAGTAGCGTTAAAAACGCTTATTTTTCAAGCCAGTGCGCACTAAGCGCGAATCTCAGGTTTCTATGTGAACGGGAGCTTCTAACGGCAGCTGCAGTGATGCAATGGCTTTGTCAGTTAGCCATTGGCTATTTTACTTGTTAATTATTGCGTGTTGCAGTTTCTCCCATTCATAACTAACAGGAATGAACCTTCTTTCTGTATCTCAGAAAGCTCAAGCGTCCCTGAGCCCTGGAAAGACGCTATATAAATAAAAATTATTATTATTATTATCTGGGTGTTTCTGCAACTACAGGCACTTTTGACACTCCCAATTTTAAAAAAATCAACCTCTATGAATTTAAATTTTAACCATCACAGTCTGTAATACATATAAAAATGTACACAAAATTGAATGTAGACATTAAGATCTTAATCTGGAACGTGTTTATTTTTTATGGTTTTCATCTCTTCTTCTTACAAAATGTCCTTACCGCAACATTACAATAACGGTAATTTTATACACTTTTCTTTCTTAATTTCTATAAACATTTAATACATGTACATAGTTACTTTCAAGATTTGGCCATTTTTGTAAATACAGATATTAAAAAATAATTTTATGATATTCTTTATTCCATGGACAATTTTGATGCTAACCTTGGATACCAATTGTTTTAATACACGCCAAAGATAAAATATTTCACTTTTTATGACAAATATTGTCATTTTAATGTGTAAATCATCTCTAGTGAAGGGTTAAAGTAATTTTTGCAAACAACAGTCTGATTAATAATTAAAATAAATCATTGCTGCGGTAATGACAGCTTGTGTCGGTAAGGACACAATATTAATGACGCATGTTAATAATGTAACCTTAACAATAGGATACTGTAGAGAAAAACAGTAACAGACAACAGAAGGTATTTTGTCAAAGAGGTATTGGGTTAAACTGATTTTCTTGTTTTAAAAAACTAATAGTTTTATGAACTTATATTATAACAACAAGCTAATTTGAGGCCTTCAGTATTTTGTTTTGTCCTGAGTTGTCAGTTTATCTGCTCTTTTTTTAAAGCTTTTTCCCCATAACTATTAAAATCTGTCAGGGACTGTTCTCATTACGTCTCTGCGTTTCTGTCATTTTATTAGATTAATTTGGTATCATCTATGGTTGCAAAAACGTCATGTTTATATTTAGATTACAGTATAAAACTTGAATTTGTCTTTTCCGCAACACCTAAAAAAATGCTGCAGTAAAGACGTGTTACGGAAATGACATTTTTGCTAATATTGCTGATAACTGGCAGCTAGCAAGGTCTGATACATCAGTTTTGACTTATAGCACCACATATACATGTATTCAACAGTGATATAAATTCATTTTTAAAATGTAGTTCAAAATACACAATTACTAAGCCGAATGGTAAGGACACATAATAAATACTGAATAAGAAAAGATGATCTTTATCTTAGTTTTCTGGATCTTGTGAGTGACCTAATGGGGGTGGCCCAGTCTGTAAGCCATGTGCTCATATGCTAATTTCTGTTTCCATAGAAACTAGATTTGTTTGGCTTTGAACAAATGTCATATTAAGAGTCTTTTTTCAGTGTTGCGGTAAGGACTGGGACAGGTGTATTTAGATGAAAAAAATCATATAAATGATTAGTAAACAAAAAAAGAACTTTAAGATGGTGTAAAGTAACATTTATATGAAACTAATTAATTTCAAATAATGTCATATTGTAAAATAGTTAGCTAATTTTATGCATCTCAACATTAAAACCACAGGTGTGGGACATGAGCAAAAATGGTGTTTGGACCTATAAATGCATAATTTTTAATTAAATCATATTATTCATTCATTATTTTTTTAGGTCAAGGTGTGTAATGACAATGTTTATATTTATGAAGCTTTAGATGACAAATTTTAACATAAACCTTAAATTTCACTACTGGGACTTAAGTGCCCGTAGTTCCAGAGCCACCCATCAATGGTTGTCAATGGAACGAAAAGTGTGACCGCACCTTAAATCAACACAAAGTTTGATGGACTTTAGCTAAAGAGGTGTACGTGTATAAGTAATGTCACAATGACCTCACACAAAACAGATTATTTCTGTACCAATAATCTTGTTTATTGTAGTGCAAAGAGAAGGACAGTGAAATTAAAGTGATTTATTTATGTACCGACCCCATCAGTCCAACACCAACAGCACGATTGAACACTGTGATAAAACACAAAAAGATCTATCAGAACATCACTGTGACAGAACATTCATAAAGCAAAAAAAAAAAAAAAACATGTGAAAAACTGCAGCGTAAAGAACAAACAAAAACATATGGAGATCGCGAACGAACAAACCTCAGTGTTTGGACTGATAAGGGTGAGATCAGTAGTGTTTCTGAACATACAGTAGTGACTGAAGATCAATAAATACAAGCTACAGGATCCGTCCTTCAGCAGCAGACTTTGGTGAAGTTACAATTAAAAAAAAACATCCATTATAAAAATGGTAAAGCAGCAGTTTTCACATGTAAATGACAACACGTGCGGGTAGAAAATCCTCCAGAAGTTCGTCTCCGATTAGTGTCGTTTCCAGTTCCACATTCACACAAAACACAGCAGCTCATATTTAATCAGACACATAATGAAACTATGATTAAATGAAAATAATAATAATAATAATAATAAAAGCACTTTGTTTGTTCGATGCATTAAAGGCATCCCAGCATTCAGAGTTTGGTTTGATGAGATGTCACACACATGATTGACAGCTGTCAGATGATGATGGATGATTGAAGGCACTGAGTGTTTTAAGTGCACTCACATGCACCGTACCCTGATGAACACAGAAAACTACCGTACAACATTGATAAAACCCTCAAAACATCATTAAAAGAATCAAAATGTTGATCTACTTCATTAAACTCGTTCGTTCCTGCAGCCCAATTAAGACACTCTGGCACTAATTAACACTAAAATAAGACAACTACATACCAACGCTCGGGTCAACTAAAAATAAACAAAATGCTATCTAAAAGATAATAAAAAGCATCCTTCACATGTTGTTTCTACGTTCTCAGCAGGACGATCAGAAAGTGCTGAAAGAGAAATAAAGTGAAGCATGAACCCAAACCCGATTAGGCCACAGACAGATCCGGTGGAGTTTGTGAGTTGATCATTTGAATGGAAGATCCGTGTTTGTTCATCTGTGCTGCAGACGGGCCAGTCCTCGGCGCGCATATGTCGACTGTCTCTGCTGGGCCAGGAAGGACTGAGCCGAACCAGAACCGGATCCGGATCGCTCTCCAGCCACCTTCTGATGAAGAGCCATTCCCTGAGAATCACACAGAAGGAGATAGCATACGTTTAATGATAGGAATGGAGTGATGCAGAGCTTGAGTGCAGCATCTATGAACTGCTGTTGATTTTAGAGAAAATATTTAAACTTGCACCTTAATGGAAGCTTGTTTCCACTACGGAATAAAAATATTAAAAGGTAAATCTGAGTTTGTCTCTCGAAATTCTGACTTTATTTCTCACAATTCTGACTTTATATCTCACAATTCTGAGTTCATTTTTTTTGCAATTCCAACTTTATATCTCACAATTCTGAGTTCATTTTTTTTGCAATTCCAACTTTATATCTCACAATTCCGACTTTATTTCTCGCAAATTCAGACTTTATCTCGTAATTTGAACTATTTCTCCCAATTACAACTTTATTTATCACAATTTCAACTTAATTGCAAGATATGAAATTGGAATTGCAAGAAATAAAGTTCAAACTGTGAGAAATAAAGTCAGAATTGCGAGAAATAGTTCAAATTACGAGATAAATCTGAATTTGTGAGAAATAAAGTCGGAATTGCGAAAAATAAACTCATTTGCAAGATATGATGTTGGAATTGCAAGAAATAGAGTTAATTTTTTGCAATTTCGACTATTTCTCACAATTTCAACTTTACTTCTTGCAATTCCAATTGAGTTCATTTTTCGCAATCCTGACATTATTTCTCGCAATACCGACTTTATTTCTCACAATTCCGACTTCATATCTCGCAATTGAGTTAATTTTTCACAATTCCAACTTTATATCTCACAATTCCGAGTTTATTTCTCACAATTCCAGCTTTATTTCTCGCAATTCCGACTTTATTTCTCACAATTCCAACTTTATTTCTCGCAATTTCGACTATATTTCTCACAATTCTGACTTTATTTCTCACAATTCCGACTATATTTCTCAACTTTATTTCTCGCAATTCTGACTCTCTATCTTGCAATTCCGATTTTATTTCTCCCAATTCTGAGTTCATTTTTTGCAATTCTGACTTTAGTTTTTTACTTTATTTCTTGCAATTCAAACTTTATTTATCTCAATTCCGACTTTCTCATAATTCCGACTATATTTCTTGCAATTCCAACTTTATATCTTGCAATTCCAAGTTTAATCCTCGCAATTCCAAGTTTATTTCAAGCAATTCCGAGTTTCTCACAATTACGACTTTATTTCTTGCAATTCCAACTATATTTCTCAACTTTATTTCTTGCAATTCTGACTTTATTTCTTGCAATTCCGATTTTATTTCTCCCAATTCTGAGTTCATTTTTTTGCAATTCTGACTTTACATCTCACAATTCCACAATTTCTTGCAATTCCTTAAACTTAAATATTAACAATATGGTCCCATACCTTACTATCAAGTGTTACCAAAATATTAATAAAAACTATAATAGTACATAAATAATACTAAACAAGACCGGTCACAAGCTGTTCTGACTGATCTGGAATATCTTCTTACCATGTTGTACCATGCCGAGATGATAAGCTTCTCCTCCTGGTCGTGTCTGGAGCGCGTCTTCTCAAAATCATGCTAAAAACAGACAGACACGAGAACAAGACGATCATTACTATAGTAAAACAGAGTCACAGACCAATAATGAGTGTGTTTGTGTGTCTGACCTCCAGATGTTGTATTTTTCTGTCTTTCTCTGTCAGCTGGTTCTTCAGGGCCTGAACTTCAGGAGGAACCGTGTTACTCTTTTGCTTCGGGTCTAGAGTCTTAATCACCTGAAACACACACAAATGACGTGCACTGTTATCTGTGTGTATAGATATATATTATCTTTCTGCATCCTGAGTCAACCTGACGTCAAACTGACAGTGCGAGCTTTGTCCACGTATCTCTTGTATCTCTCCTCCATTCGTCTCATATCTTCATCCTTCTTCTTCAGGATCTCCTGCAGCTCATCGATCTTCTTTGCCACTGACAGACACACAGACAGAACTTCATTACTCAGTAGCTCAGGTGTTTCCATAAGACTAAACAGCTTTGTAGTGTCATGTATGAAAGCGTCTGTGAGCTGTTAATCAGTGACCTTTGACCTGCTGCTGGTCATGTGTGTCTGTGTTCACTCACTGTTGCTGTCCACGTGTGGCTCCAGATCATCGATCACCTCTCGCTTCTTCTGCAGGTCAGAATGAGCCTCATGAAGCTTCACCCTGCAGAAAACACACATACGACATTAAAATAACATTTGATGAGCAACGCTGCTTCACAGAGGTTAGAGACACTCACAGATGCTCCTCCAGCTTCTTCTTTAACAGCGACGACTGTTGGGAAAGAGAAACAAATCAGTGAGACAGTGACCAATGATATTCTGTGTTCATCACAGCACATTTACAACACAGTAACAATCAGTGTCCAATCAGAAAGCAGACGGGCCGGTGGGCGGTACTTACAATGACCTGAGGCGGCAGATGATTGGTCGATTAGGAGAAGTGGGTGGATAAAAACAGACGAGCAGGCGTTAATTTCATCACCGCAAACAAATCAGTTACAGATTTCACACACAAATCAACCAGACAGAGACAGTGAGACTCTTTACAGGGAAATTCAGTAGTTTTGCATCAGGATCAGATGATCAGGTGAGTGATATTACATAAATCACAAACAGATGGAGATCACTCAATCAGTGCTGTCTGAGAAGATACGCCTCTAAAGCCGCCATTCACTACACATTTATCATTTCATAATGATTTCTGATGGAAAGGACTTTCATTGGGATTTGACTGGTCATGATTTCCAGAAGAGAGGCATATCGTCCACCAGACGGCAGCATTGTGTGTTTGTGGATTTGAACTCAACTTCAGATGAGTGATTTTAGCTTAATCACAATCATGATGTGAGAAATGAGTGGCTTCAATGAGTTCTGTCAGTCAGATACGGACTCTGTGTGTGTTTCTGTGTTACTGACATCCTCAGTTTTGCTGTCCTGCTCCTGTAAAGCTCTCTGCAGCTCCTCGACCTGAGACATCAGCTCTGATATCTGCTGCTGACTCAACCTGACAGACACAGACAACACGTCATTCGCATATCACACGTCATAACTCAAAAAAAAAATCAGTTCGCTCAGTTATCAGAAGATGAAAGTGATATCTTTGTCATAGTATCCTGTCAACGTTTAAAGAGTTAGTTCACCCAAAAATGAAAACTATCCCATGATTTACTCACAGTCAAGCCATCCTAGGAATATATGACTATCTTCTTTCAGACGAACACAATCAGAGATATATTTAAAAACATCCTGGCTCTTCCAAGCTTTATAATGATAGTGAAGCGGGGTCAAGATTTTGAAGCCAAAAAACCTTTATCCATCCATCATACGGCTCCAGGGGGTTAATAAAGGCCTGAATCGAAGCGATGGGTTTTTATAAGAAAAATATCAATATATAAAACTTTATTAACTATAATATCTTGCTTCTGACCTCTAACCTGATGCATGATGTAATGATGAACACGGAAGCTCAGAGGAGAGAGCAAAACAAAACACCGGTCATGAATTAGAAGTCTAAAACTTGAATTTTTAAAAGAGAAATGTCAGAGGACTTCAAAATAAGAGAAGAGTTTGTTGCACAGCCATATTTGTTTGAACTGCGAGAGGCGTCTAATCTTACAATACTCCTACATCCTGCATCTTACATCACGGGTAAATCTTGAGCCACAAGTCGCCTTGTGCAGGATGTGTACAGCTGTCTGCCAGAAGATAGTTATTTGAATTGATAAAGCTTTAAACATGGTTATTTTTCTTACAAAAACCCATCGCTTCGCTTCAAAAAGGTCTTTATTGACCCCCTGGAGTTGTAAGGATTATTTTTATGATGGATGGATAAATTATTTTGGGTTTCTTAGAAAAAAATTGTCCTATTGTCTATTGTCCAGTCTGATTGGAGAATCATAACTAACTGTTATAAACTTAATAATAGCCCTATTAGCTTATTTATATAGCAAAATTATGATTATAATATGGTGATATCACATTTTGCGATATTGAGCCACTCAAAATCACCGCGAGGGAAATCCCTATACCGTGACAGACCTAATCATGTGACACTAAAGACTGGATTACGTGATATTTCAGCTAATATATCAGTTCACATTCCTCCAACCCAGTGAAGCACTCATCAGACTTGCTCCTGATCTCTCTCTCACACACACACACACACACACACCTGTTCTGAGTCTCCAGTGTGTTCTGGCAGCGCTGCGACTCCTCCAGCTGCGTCTGCAGCTCCTCCAGTCTGTGTCTGTAAGACTCCTCCTGAACACACAGCATCTTATTCTCCTGCTGCAGACGCACAACCGTATCCCTGAAACAAATACAAAACACCTTCATATACAAGCCAGACTCATTATCATATGTCTGTGTGTGATCAATTTTGTGTTTTCAAACTGCTAAGCTGCTCAAATGCTAAAGTAGAAGTCCAGACACTCTACCAGCTACTACTAAAGACAATTATTGCATATACTGAAATAATTGTGATCATGATGTAAATATTGTGATCATCAGATTATATAATTCATACAATTTATTAAATTCATATAATTTATTTATCACAAAAGTATTCGTCTGGTACAAAATCTGGATCACAAAAAGGAAATTTTTGACTAAATATTAGTGATGAAACCAAAAATAAAGTTTTCATTTAGCTGAAAAAAATTTTTTTTTTTGAAAACCCTCATTTATTTATATAATGGAATTAAAATAGTTGGGAAAAAAAAGTTTTTTTTTTAATATCTATATTATATATATATATATATATATTTATTTATTAAATTTTACCTGAAATAAAATATAAAAAAGGTACAACATATTTTATTTTAGCTAGTTGCCAAAGCAACATTTCTCATTGTCCTTTAGTTTAATTTGATGTACTAAAATCACTTAAACTGAAATAAATATTCATAAAAGCTACATAGACAAAATAAAAATAAAAACTAATAAAACTATTTAAAAAAACTAAAATCAAACTGAAAATTTAAAAATAAAAACCAATTAAAATATTAATAAAATATTAATAAAACATTTTACACATACAAATAAAATAACAATAAAAACTATACTAAAATAACTAGTCAAACAGAAAACAGAAAACAGCTAGTCAAACATAAGTAAAATTTTTATATATTGAAAATATATAATGTAACAAGTACTTTCGAGTTAGCGTTTCTGATGTGTTAACACTGGCTAGCGCTCACCTGAACTCTGTTGGCATGATTTCTGACGCCAAGCTGCCAACTGCTCCTGAATCTCCACTCAGAGAATCTACAAACACACAGTCAGGGACAGAGCTGATTGGACGACAGAGTAAGAGCTTGTGCTGCTTCTGCTGGTACATGCTGTCAGGTTATGTACTGTGTGTGTGAGACCTGTTAAACACTGCTGCTGCACTTGAGCACACCTCAGCTCTTCAGTCGTCTCTCTCAGCGTGTCCCGCTCAGATATCAGCTTCTACATCACACACATTCAGAGCGCTACTGTAAGACAGTCATTATCATTTCATCTCATGTGATGTGAGTGATCATTTTTGTACCTCTCTCTCCTTCAGAAGGGTCTCATATTTGTCGTTGAGGTTCTTGTACTCAAACTGCCACTTCTCAGCTTTCATGGCCTCTGCTGAGTGTTTAGCGCTCATCTCGTGAGCCTGAGGAACACAAACATCCATTCATCTGAATGTACCGTTTCAGAGTTTAAGCCGTTTTACTCTAGTACACATCAGTAAATTCAGCCTGTGTCCATGTGAAAAGCTCCCACTAGCCCTCATGACACGCTTCGGGGCAGAGTTCAGCGTCGGCTCACCTGTCTCTTGTAGGTGTCGAGCTGCGAGCGGATGGTGTTCGCTCTGCGCTGCTCCTCCTCCAGCTCGCAGGTGCGCTGCATGTAGACGTGGTTCCTCTCCTCCAGCAGTCGCACCTGTCTGCGCAGATCGCCCAGATCCTCCAGCTTGCGCTTGTACGTGTCCACCATCGCCTCCAAGCGGCTCACGCGGTCAGAAGAGTGCCTGAAAAACAAACACGAGTGGTGAATGACTGAAGAAAGAACGTGGGGTTTGAAACAGAGGCTTCATGTCTCCGTGTCTGACCTGAGGATGTCCATCTCGTCTTTAAGGGACTGGGCCTCCTGAGCGAGGCTGGTGAGCTCCTCGTTCCTCATCTGCAGATCGCTCACCTCTCGCTCCAGAACCTCTGCTCGCACCCGCTGGTCATCTCGACTGCTCTCCAGCCTGAAACACATGAGTCAGGCTTCTGGTTTGGTCAAAAAACATATGTAATAATTATGACAAATAATGCAGTTTTAACATTTAATATCTCATATCGCTGATGCTTATATGATATCAAGATGATATCGAAGCTAAAAGAACAAAAAGGACCCATCAGTTTTTGCATTCACACTGAATCTGGATTTAAAAGTGGATTGAGATCTCCTTCTGGTCCATTTTAGTGGTGATTAAATAAATCTGTTACATTTGTTTTATGTTCACATTCACACAATGTTAAAAATTGTCAATTTTGTTACACAGTACAGTAACAAAGCTTAAAAAGGTCAGACATAGAAATATATATTTATAATAAAGAAATAATAATAATATCATAATATTATGAATATAATATTACAAACTATAATATTATAATTATTTATATACATATACTATATATTATTTATGTAGAAATATATTTTATTTGTATGAACTGATACAGCCAAAGCCAATTAAGTAATAAATTAACTTTTCAATTAACTTAATTTATAAAATGCAAATAAAATATATTTAATATATTAAATAAATATAATACTACAATATTAGTTATTTATTTATTATATTGAAATATAATATTGTATTTATATGAACAGATATAGCCAAAGCCAATTAAGAAATAATGAATAATTTATTATATGAAATAACATATTATACCATATTATTACTATAATATTAGATTAATGTAATACTATAATATAATCTATTTTTATATATTGTATAGAAATATAATATTGTATTTGCATGAATAGATATTGTATAATTAAATAATAGTATACTTATTTGGATTAATAATTTATAATGTAGAAATGGTATATAACCATATGATACTATATAATTAAATTAAATAATTAAATACTATATCCAATATAATTCTTATATAATTATTATAAATAAAAACAACAACAATAATTACAATAATAATTAATAAAAATAAACAATCAATCATTATCATTATTAATGATTAATTATGATTAATGTAATGTTATTTGTCTACATGACTAATCTAGCTAAATCGAATCATTTAAAACTTGAAATTCATATTTTCATATGTAAATGTAGGTTATGTATGTTTCTGCTTGTTCAGACCATAACTACAGAATCAGAGACATCTACAAATCAGATTTGGACATCAGTGTGAACTAAGCCTAATCATTCTGGGCCCCGTGGTGGAGCTGCGTGAGGGGCCTCACACCTGTAGTTCTCCTCCTGCAGCTGCTCCATCTGACTCTGCAGCAGCAGCAGCTTCTTGTTGGTGATGGTGGAGGAGACGTCGGACGGCTCGCAGTGAGTCAGACGCTCCCGCAGAGACTGAACCTCCACCTGCAGCGAGGACTTCTCCTCCATCAGAACGGACAGCTGAAACACACACAAACATCTCAGTTTTTACCTCTGTCTTCTTGAACTCTCTGGCATTTATCGTGGTTTAGTTTGGGTCACCTGCTGCTGGAGCTCTCTGCAGCGCTGGGATGTGTAGTCTCTATCGTCGCTCTCTTCACTCAGAAAATAATACTTCCTGGACTGAGGAACAACAAAACAGCCAGAAGAGAGTGAGATAATGGAAAAAAACACGAGCCTGTCCGATCCCAAAAACCACACACGCTCACCTGATTGTCAAAGTCCCCGTATGACTCTGGAGATCCTGCCTCCACAGGCTCTTTAGTGAGCAGCTGAAAGACAAGCACAGTAACATCTTCATTAGATCAAGCTCACACAGCAGTCACATGCTCAGTCTGGTGCTCTTTATAGATCTACACAGAACAGACAGACTTCTGGGAGAACAGAACGAGTTTTCACAGATATACAGAGATCAATGCAGAGACTGTATTCCTCGTCACTCTAATGTGGGAAAAACGCCTGAGAGAGGAAGTTACAGAGAAAACACAAGAATAAAGCTCACTATAACAGCACCTTTCTTTATTATATATTATAATTAATTATTACTTCATTGGCTTCTAATTATTACTTCAATGTAATATTATATTAATAATACGATATGAACACTTCTATATTATATCACAAATTCATAAGTGATAATCATAAGTAATATTGTATTATATTATATTATAAATGAAACATAATTAATTATGAATAATTACTTCATTGGCTTCTAGCTATATCCATTAAAAAAAAAATCCATATTCATACAAATACAACATTATATATATATATATATATATATATATATATATATATATATATATATGATATTAATATTATTTCTATATTATGTTATAAATAAAATTAATTGTAATTTATCATAAATGGCAAATACAATATGATATATAACATTACATAAATATAATACAATAATAATAAGATATAATAATATTTAGAATATTTTAATATTAAAATATGTCATATTAAATAAATACTATTTCAATTTTATTTATGTTATAAACAAAATTAATCTTAATTTATCATAATTATTAAATGGCAAATACAATAAATTATATATATGTATATATATATATATTATTTTACACTACCAGTCAAAAGTTTGGAATCGGTAAGATTTTTTATGTTTTTAAAAGAAGTTTCTTCTGCTCACCAAGACTGTATTTATTTAATTAAAAATACAGTAAAAACAATAATATTGTGAAATATTATTACAATTTAAAATAACTGTGATCAAAGCTGAATTTTCAGCATCATTACTCCAGTCTTCAGTGTCACATGATCCTTCAGAAATCATCTAATATGATGATTTGCTGCTCAAGAAACATTTATGATTATTATCAATGTTGAAAACTTTTTTTTTTTTTTTTTTTTTTCAAGATTCCTTGATGAACAGAAAGTTCAAAAGAACAGCATTTATCTGAAATACAAAGCTTTTGTAACATTATACACTACCGTTCAAAAGTTTGGGGTCAGTAAGAATTTTTATTTTTATTTTTTTTAAAAGAAATTAAAGAAATGAATACTTTTATTCAGCAAGGATGCATTAAATCGATCAAAAGTGACAGTAAAGACATTTATAATGTTACAAAAGATTATATTTCAAATAAATGCTGTTCTTTTGAACTTTCTATTCATCAAAGAATCCTGAAAAAAAAAAAAAAAAAAAAAATACTGTACAAAAATATTTTGTACAATTGTACACAATAAATGTTTCTTGAGCAGCAGATCATCATATTAGAATGATTTCTGAAGGATCATGTGACACTGAAGACTGGAGTAATGATGCTGAAAATTCAGCTTTGATCACAGGAATAAATTACTTCATAAAATATATTCAAACAGAAAACAGTTATTTTAAATTGTAATAATATTTCACAATATTACTGTTTTTACTGTATTTTTTATTAAATAAATACAGCCTTGGTGAGCAGACGAAACTTCTTTTAAAAACATTAAAACCTTACTGTGTCCAAACTTTTGTCTGGTAGTGTGTTTATATAATATATATAAACATAAATATAATACAATAATAATAAGACATAATAATATAAAAAAAAAAAAAATTAAAATATTTTGTATTAAAACAGGAATTTCTTGTTCTTCTGGACAAAACTTTGGCATGTAACTTTCGCCCTGCTCTGTTTATTGTAAACCCATGAATGAGGGCTCAAACTGTGCAGCTTATTGAGGAGAGGAGTGATATGAGTTCTCCAGTGACAGGCTGTAAAAGATTCACACAGAAGGAGAAAAAAAAGACTTCACAATGACAAAGCATTAGTTAGTTCTGAGTGTTGAGTCAGAACAACCAGATGAATCACAATAAAACACTCAATTCACAGAAAACAGCACAAGACTGTCTACTTTTAAGGGAATAATTAGAAATGATGATCCAAAATGATTCTGATGAATAAATCAGTCTGGGTTTGTGTCTTTAACATATTTTCACATCAGAAAACACTATGATCTTTAATGCTACTAGCTAGCTGACATTAGATAACATTCCCTGACTCACTCAGAGTCTCTGACTGTACTGTAGGTCTGTTTTAAAATGTTTCTGCATTATCAGTAAAATATAACTGAACTGTGGTTATTCTGAGCGGGGTGAGTCCTGTTCGATCTGTTTTACTGTGTGCAGGTGAATGGAGAGCACAGACACAGAGGTGTAATGGAGGTGTGTTGAGTACCTCTTGTATGGCCGTCATCACAACATGCTGCACTGATTCCTCCAGCGTCATGATCTGCTGAATGTGTTCTGTGAAGACAATCAGTTCATAATTATGACATCTGTCAGACAAATAAATGCTATTTCACAGCTTCATTTTCTTCACATCATTGTGAGATTTATAAACATACATGTTATGAAGACATTCTTCTACATTCAACCAGGAAATATAAATAAAATATATACTGCACTGGGGTAGAATGACATGAATAATATTTAAACATGAAATTATTTAAATATATATTTGTTCTACTGCGTCTAAGTTCACTTTCCTTTTTTTCTGGAAACCAGTTCCAATGAATATTTTATTACAGTAATAAATTGATTATACTGCATATTGTCACTGTCTTATTAAAGCAACAAAAGTTATTCAGTCAAGAGCAGTGAGTGATTTTCTCTTTGTCTTTTCTTTGTTTTATATTAATGACAGACAGAAACAGGTTTATTAGGCTACTGTCACTTTAGATCTGACACACATGACGCATATCTGACACACATCCTATTTTTCTTTTTCACGTTCATTTAACACTTAACTTATTTAAGACTGTGCTTTCAAGGATACTCAATAAAACTGGCATTTTGACATCATTTTGTGTGTTTTTGTCAGTTCCAGCGTGAAAGAGAACTCTTCTGAACTGTCTGAAGCTGCTTTCTGTGCGTGTTTCGGGTGTTTGTTCACAGTGAGCCGCTTCGCAGACGCGCACCCATACAGAATTGAGTTCTCTTTTTGCGTCTTATCACGCTTGAATGGTTTAATAGCACTTAAATGAACGATAGCAACATCATATACTGTAGCGCAGCCAAAGGATGACAGGAAAATGTGAAAAAAAAATAAAAAAAATAAATCACAAAATTAATGTTATTTTTGACAGCCATAAAAAAATTAAGCAAAACCATCAAGGCTTTAACTGGCAGAAAGAAAAACCTTTGACCTTTATGACTTTTAACGGTTAATCAGACTACAAAAAGTTTCAGAACCCATTTAGAGGATGTTGATAACGGGTGTAAACGGCCTCTCACACGCTATGGGAACTTGCATCTGGCTCTTCCCATCATTCCCATCATCTAATGATCTCCCATTGTGCTCGTCCCTCTCTGAGTCTCTATTCATGATGTCAGTGGGGGTTGCTTTAATCTCCTCTCAGTTTTTGTTCTCTTTTCTAGTCATTCTGATCACATGACTGAGTTAATAATCCCTTCATATCCTGTGAGTGTTGGGTCTGTTACGAGCAGCTGTACCTTGTTTCTGATCACAGCTGACGGCGCAGCCCAGAACCAGCTGCAGCAAACGGCCCAGTTCAGTCACGTCACCCATCTCACCGATCAGACTCACGTCAGGGATGTGCTCATCAGACACCTGCTGACTCAACACCTGATACACAGACAGACAGAGACAGTACAAGACACAAGGAGATACGTTACTAGCTGTTTGTGTGTGTGTAAAACCTCTGGTTTAAAGGCTCAAATAAAAAATGCTTTATTACAGACTTCAAACCTCAATACTCACGTCATGATAATACTCCATCATGCTCTGAAGAATCTTCTTGAGGTTGCTGACCTGTCAGAGCATATACATGTTCACTGAGACACATGAACACACTGTATACTGCACAGAAAATGCCTGAGCGGAACGAGAAAGAGTAAAGCTAGAGTAAAATACCTTCAGCCTCCAGTTTGTGCCGCCCTCCTCTTTTATCCTGCTGAGCCATGTTTCATTAAACCAGGATGGATCTCTGACAAAAACAGAAAAGCAAATAGATTAGAAACGCTCTTAAAACACAGAACCAACACAATTTTTAGTATGCATCCAGATTTAGACCAGCGGAAGGAAAGATTAATGACTTTAAAGGGACCTATAATGCCCCTTTTACAAGAAAAGTCTCTGGTATCCCCAGAATGTGTCTGTGAAGTTTCAGCCCAAAATACCGCACAGATCATTTATTATAGCCTGTTAAATTTGCCCCTATTTGGGTGTGAGCAAAAACACACAGTTTTTGTGTGTCCCTTTAAATGCAAATGAGTGCTGCTCCCTTTCCCCTTTCCAGAAGAGGGCGGAGCTTTAACAGCTCACGCTTCAGTTGCTCAACAACAACAAAGCTGGAGAATCTCACGCAGCCAAAATGAGGATTGTCAGTAACAGTGTTCAGCCTTACATTGTTCAAACCGGAGTCAACACTGATGGAGAGACTCAGGAAGAAGTTACAACTTTTAGAATGAAACTGGACGTTTCTGAATGGTTAGTGGATAAATTAATGTAGTTGCTGTGGAGTTGATTCAACTCATCAACTAGCATGTGTCGTCATGTTAATCTTTTGTGCAAATCCAGCGTTGAATTGACCCGGTGTAAAACAACGCTGTATTACAACAACTCTTCCTCTTCTCTAAAGCAGCCCAACATGGTCTCACCCCCTTTGTTGCGTGTTCTTGAGGGCGGGTTTATGGAAATTTTAGGGTTTGTGATGTCACCAACCTGGGAAGAAGCTCGTTGTAGTCCCTACCAGCCATTTGTTGTAGCGATTTCTGTACAAGAAAATATCTCCCTTTGCATTGAACTTTGAGTGCTGTAACTTTTCAGATGTTGTTTATGCTCAAACAGCAACATTACACACTAACTAAAGTTAAAAAAGTGAAATCACAATCAAGGACCCCTTTAAATAAAAGTCTTTTTGTCTGACTTAACACTTGGGACATAGTCTTCTTGAGGGAGAGTAAATGATCATTATTTATTTAACATGAAGACATGAGCAGCTGTCATATTTGACATTGTCAGATGTGTGTTGGTGGATTAACAGTGTATCAGACATCCAGTGCATCTGTCAGATCAGCTTTCAGAGGAATATTTGACATTCCATCACAAACATTTGCAGAAAGTCACACCCACATGTGATGACGTGAACACACACACACACTCACATTTTGTTGAGCACATGTGCGATGGCCACACCACTGGTCAGCTCATGTTTGCTCGCACACGACGGCACCTGAAACGTCTGCAGCTGAAACACACAGACAAAAGTCAGGACAGAAATTAGACGTGAAGACAAACGCTGGAAAGAATTTAAAACTAGTGTCCTGTTTAGGGTCTGAGACGTATTTAAAAATAAATGAATAAATAATATTAAAATAAATATATTAATATTAATAAATGATAAAAATAAATAAATAAAAATATATTTAATTTTTTTAAATAAAATTAAACAATACAAATTAATTAAAATATACAAATAAACAATACATAGCACAGTATAAAGTAAATATTTTTCAAATAAAGTTTTGCACATTTACTTCAATCTTTCACAGTATAAATTGGATCTTTGTATGTATAAAATATTAGGATGGGTGTCCATCACATGTTTGAAAACTCTTGGTATACTGGAGAACAATTTCTGAAATCTTCAAGCCTACTTTATGATCTATTAGATATTTTAAAGTAATAATATCTGTGTCTACTGAGTCAGAGAAACATGAAAAGACTAAAATAATAGGTTACTTATTATTCTGACACATTTGCAGCAGAGAAATTCAATATGAGCAGCTCATGGGATCACAAACAGTGAGTTTACTGAGCTAAAGTAAGGGTTTGTTTCTCAACTGCCTTCGAAAATGATGTCGCCTTAGAAGGGCATTTATATTATTTAATTTGACGAGGATTTAATCGGTGGTTATTTTTGGTCGAAGTTGTTTTGAACTGTTATAATCAGCTCTAAACTCATTTTAAGACCTTTGATCAGTTACATAACGAGTTTAACACACACGGTATAAAGCACTAATAAAATCGCCAAACTGATTTAGGAGAAAACAGCGATTCATAAAATAAAATTAATATAGTCTGAGGAGATTCCACCTGCTGCTAACAGGCTAGCGCGCTACACAAAAACAAACTACTTTATTCTCACTGAATATAGGCAAACACGCTCTAAATACCACAGTAAGTAAATGGAATGGGTTTATATCTTACCCAGATAAATAAAGAATCACTCAGTTGATGTTTATTCAGGCTCATGGTGCCGGTTTGTGCTGTTACACACACACACACACTAGCAGCGCTGCTAAATGCGCGCACACGAACTGGACGCGTCATCGACGCACATATTTGCGCCGCGAGAACCCTAGTAGGCGCCGTCGCCATAACAACAGAACGACGCGCGCTCTAGATAT
Organism: Hypophthalmichthys molitrix; assembly: GCA_037950675.1. Taxonomy (NCBI): domain Eukaryota; kingdom Metazoa; phylum Chordata; class Actinopteri; order Cypriniformes; family Xenocyprididae; genus Hypophthalmichthys; species Hypophthalmichthys molitrix. Next base: position 9,780,738 of record CM075494.1, read on the forward strand.
TTAACTGAAATACATGTTGTATGTCTTGATGACAGCGGTCCTTAAATGTACATAATAGATTAAAATGACATAAATATACACTTACTGAGTTATCCAGTCACGTTTTTTAAAGTTAAACACTAAACATTACCTCTTTAATAGTGCCTACACAGTTCTGCTGCGTGACCACTAGATGGCGCAAGCCAATAGCCAAAAAGTGACAAGATTTAGTGTTATTTTAGGTTTTTTAATATTATATTTCTTGTCGCCATCAAGCCGGAAAAAAAAAACCTAACGTCATCTGAATTAATACTGATCATTAATGTTGTATTCAATAATAAAAATCGTCGTAATGATCTCAAAACGCTACTGGTAAACAATGTGGATAATTAGGCTAATTATTCATAAGTGTCTGACACAAACGTGTTTTTAGAACATATTTATAATATTTTGGATTAGAATATTCCCCTCTCAGATCTATATAAATCTGGACAAAGTTACTGGAAACATGAGTACATTTTTCACCATGACAGCCGAGCGTTAAGCTCCGTATGATCACACACAGATCTGTGTTTATTTTCCCTCTCTCGGATAGTTCACATCTCTCACATATTTTCTGTTTCTGCCTGGCCCATCCGCCTCTCTCTCTCTTTCTCTCTCTCTCACACACACACACACACACACACACACACACACACACACACACACACACACACACACACGTGTGTGCTTACGTCACTTCCTGCTCCTCCCATCCGGACCTGTCAATCATCTGTGGTTACCCACACCTCTCATGCTGTTACTGTACGTGCACTCACTGTGTAACTTCCTTTCCTATATGTATAGGCATCATAAATCATAATGTACTATTCTTCCATTAATCTGACAGGTATGGAGCTGCCCTGACCCACACAGGAAGCACTTCACTTCGGACACTGGGTCACTAGTTTATAAACTAGTGTCTGGTTATGGTTAGTCATCCTCCAGGGGTTTATGACTAACAAACTGGCAAAAGACAGGAAGGGGATTTTTCACAAGAACCGGCTATTTTCATTCAGGAACCTTCCTCTTCTATGCTTTCCATCCGTCTCTCTGTCCAGATGTGCTTCCTAAAACTATTTCCGTAAAATAACCGTGACACACACTGTTTATTTTCTCCCTCTTGCTCTCTTCTCATTGTACATTTTACATACTGTATTGCCAAAGCATAAAAACACAAACATATTGTGAAAGTGGGGGAAAAGACATAACAAAGTGGCAGTAGGCTAATGGTAATGAAAATATAAATAAAGTAAATAATAAAATAAACTTTCAATAAGACAATGAACATTTAATAAGTTAAATACTTTTTTATAATTATAAACTATTTAATAATACATAAATAATAGTGCTGTCAAATCGATTAATCGCATCTAACATAAGTTTGTAAATACATATATATTAGACAAAATATATATATATATAATTATTTTAAAATTAACTTACATATTTTTTAATTGTGATTAATCTGATTAATTGTGATATATATATATATATATATATATATATATATATATATATATATATATAAAATTATTTTAAAATTAACTTACATATTTTTATGATTAATCGATTTGACAGCACTAATGAATTATATATATATATATATAATATACCATTACTGCCATATCATACTTTTGTCTAATATATATATTAGACAAAAGTATGATATGGCAGTAATGGTATATTGAAAATATAAATAACCATATTTCAGGTAAAAAATGACAAATAAAATAAAAAAAAAACTTTCAATTAGTATTTTAAATAAACATTCTTAAATTTGAGAACAATACACCTAATAATAGGTATAAATGATAAATAATTATACTTTTGTCTAATACTTATTATTAATGTAATTAATTTAATACAATTATTAAAAAAAAAAAATCTAATAGCCTACTTGTAAATGGTGTGTCTGATCACTTATTAACAGCTCAAACTCTCTCCTCAGAATCATTTATTCATGTGTGAAGCACAAATGCTGCAGGACGACTATAACAAACAATAAAATGAAATAACACTTCATTTTAAATGGGGTCTCTGCAGATTTCAGAAATGACGTTTTCAGACTCTAATTTAAGGTTACACACCCACATCTGACGTCAGAACAGACTAAACAGACTCTTTTAAACCGCCTAATTAAACACAGAAACAGTGCTGATCCAGATTGAATGCGTGACAGTTTTGTGGGTGTCCTGCGTCTTTAAGGCAGGAATGTGGGCTGCTCTGAATGACTGGCGGGAATGCTGGCACGTCGCAGCAATGCGCCAGGTGCAGGAAGCACAGGAAAAACAACACGGGTTTGCTGAACTCCAGGAAAGCAGCGGGCAGGGCAGTTATCTCGACTGGGTGAAGCGCTTTCAGCTGGATCTACAAACCCACGACTCCAGACATGAGCTCATGAGGGCAGGGCGACAGGACAGGTGTGTGTGTGTGTGTGTGTTCACACCAGATCCACTGCAGATGAAGATTTACAGCCTTGTCGAGGGCGGATCTGTGTTGCTCTGATACGAGGGAGAGTCAGACTGACAGCACAGGGGTGAAAACCCTGCAGATGTGCCCAGAACAACGACAAGGGCCATTAAATTAGGTTTTAATGAGGCAGTGTGTTGACTCAGAGACCGTGCAGGTGCTGCTGGAAGAGCTGGAGAAGAAAATAAACATCGTAAATATTCCCTCCGCCTTTCATCTGAGGAAACTTTAGCGGCCGCTATTCAGACGCAAAATGGCAACATGAAAGTCAAACAGCTTTTAGCCGCCCAAGCTTGATTTATTAGTGTTTTCGAAGTCAAATTGAACAACCCACTGATCTTTAGTATTACACTTTTGCACGAGCTTGTCTGTTTATGAGATTTCCCCTGGTAGGCCTAGATGATAAAAAAATCCACAGCGAAACTCCAAACGGTCATCTAAAACACCCTAGAAAAACCTGAGCAAGCGCATAGTAACACATTGTAAATTACTATAAATATCACCCTGGAACTTGCAACTTTATCTTAGCAACACCCTAGCAACCACATAGTAACACATTACAAACCACTTAAAATGCCTTGAAATGGTATTGTCACCCTGGTAACCATCCACACCACCCTTGCAACTTACAATATCTTTGAAACTACATAGCAACACCCTGGCAACCACCCAAAACACCCTAGCAACTCTGATTATCTTAGCAACTTCATAGCAACACCCTGAAAACCACCCGAAACCACATAATTATGTTAACAACAATGTTTAGAAAATATACCTTGCAGTTATTTAAAACCCTAGCATCTTATTTTAACAACTGGATAGCAACTCCCTAGAAACCTCACAAAACTCCCTAGCAACCACATATTTATGTTAAAAACCATGTTTAAAAAATGTTAAATACCTTGCAACACTATCAATGTTAAGAACTGCATAGCAACACCCTGGAAACCACTCAGAACATCCTAGCAACTAAATACCTTGCAGTTGCACAATGTCATCCTGGCAACCTCCGAGAACACCCTAGCAACTTAGAATATCTTAGCAACTTAATGGCAACACCCTGAAAACCACCCAAACACCCAAGAAACCACATAGTAATAATAAAAACCATGTTAAATGCTTTGCAATTGTACAAAAACTTAGCATCTTATTTTAACAACTGCAACACCCTAAAAACCTTACAAAACTCCCTAGCAACCACATATTTATGTTAAAAACCATGTTTTAAAAAACATTAAATACCTTGCAACTGTACAACACTATAGCAATCTTAACAACTGCATAGCAACACCCTGGAAACTACCCAGAACATCCTAGCAACTACACAGTAACACATTATAAACCATGTTTTTTGTAATTGTACAATGTTGCCCTGGCAACCAGCCACAATAACTACATAATATAAACAACTCAGAATGCCATAGAAACTGCATAGCAACACCCTGGAAACCAATTGAAACACCTTAATAAACACATAGTAACACGCATTTAATACCTTGCGATTGCACAATCTCTTCCTGGCAACTGCCCAGAACACCCTAGCAACTTAAAAAATCTTAGCAAGCACATAGTAACACATTATAAATTACTATGAATGTCACCCTGGAACTTACAACTTTATCTTAGCAACTGCATAGCAACACCCTAGCAACCACATAACATTACAAACCACTTAAAATGCCTTGAAATGGTACGTTGTCACACTGGTAACCATCCACATCACCCTTGCAACTTACAATATCTTAGCAACTACATAGCAACACCCTGGTAACCACCCAAAGCACCCTAGCATCCACATAGTAATGTTGCAAAACATATTAGAAAACATGTTAGATACCTTGGAATTGCACGGTGTTGCCCTGACAACCAACCACAACAACTGAACAACTCACACAACTCAGAATGGCATAGCAACTGCATAGCAACACCCTGGTAACCACAAAATAACGTTACAAAACATTAAAAAACATGTTGGATACCTCGCAATTGCACAGTGTCACCCTGGCAACCAACCACAACAACTGAACAACTCTGACAACTCAAAGTCATAGCAACTCCCTGGAAACCAACTGAAACACCTTAACATACACATATTGACACATTTTTAAAACCAGATTTAAAAAAAACTTTAAATACCTTGCAATTGCACAATGTCATCCTGGCAACCACCCAGAACACCCTAACAACTTATTATATCTTAGCAACTTCATGGCAACACCCTGAAAACCACCCAAACTGAAAGAAATCATATAGTAATATTAAAAACCATGTTAAATACATTGCAATTGTACATCGTCGACCTGGCAGCCACCCACAACACCCTAGCAACCAGTGGAGAATTTTGTATGGAAAATTTATAAAATGTAGTTTAAAAATGAAATAATTTTTGATTATTTTGTGGCTTTGAAACTAATTATACATAAAAAAATGAGTAGCAGAAGTATAACCACAGTATTTGCAACTACTAAAATGACACAAAATAAAGCCACAGATTTAGGCCTGCGCAAACACAACTCAACTATCTGAGATTTACTGCCTGGAGATTGTGGTCGGTGGTTTGTTTTGGTTCTTACCAAGCGTAGAAGAGCCTTGAGATGAAATAATTTACAAGTATGATTCATCCCGAGCGATAGACGGCGAGCTCATGTGGCACGAAAACATGAGACAGGTGCGCCAGGAGGACCAGGTGAGCTTCATTCCTCAAACATAAATTATTGCTGTTGGTTCATATCAACTCCTGTGCTGGCATCTGCACATCTAAACACACGGTTACACAAGGCCTGCAGTGAGTCACGTCCCACTGGCCATGTGCTGCCACTGCATGGGTGGAAGTGTGTGTGTTTTCTGGGAGACACCCAACACGTGTCGCCATCATTATGGCCAAATCCTCCGATGCTCAGATGGATTCGTAGGCCGCAGCAACACGACACTGCTGCTATTGTTCAGATATGAAAACACACACGCAATAAACAAGATTCAGGCTGCGTCTGGTGACCTGCTTCACATATGTAGCATCACGTGCACGTGACAACCGTGCCGTGTGTCGCAAGCAGCACAGGATTGTGGGAGCACGTTTCGGGATGCTTTGATTCTGCTGATCAATTCTTTCAATGATTCTTAGTCATTTTGAATACATACATTAAAAAAAAAATCATACCGACTTCAAACTTTTGAATGGTAATGTTTTTGAAAGAAATCTCTTCTGCTTACCAAAGCTGCATTTTTTTGATCAAAAATACAGTAAAATTGTGAAATATTGTTATAATTTAAAAGATTTCAGCATCATTACTCCAGTCTTCAGTGTCACATGATCCTTTAGAAATCATTCTAATATGATGATTTGCTGCTCAAGAAACATTTCTTATTATTATCAATGTTAAAAACAGTTATGCTGATCCATATCTTTATGGAAATCGTGATATATTTTTTTAGGATTTTTTGATGAATAGAAAGTTCAAAACATTAAAACGTTACACTTTAAAACTACTTTAAACTTCAAACTGAAAACCTTCAAACTTCAAGCTTTGTTTACAAACTTTATTTATCTAGTTTGACATAGAAATCTTTTGTAACATTATAAATGTCTTTATTTTGATCAGTTTAATGCTGAATAAAAGTATCAATTTCTTTAAAAAAAAAAATCTTAATGACCATTTAGGTAGTTTGTCTAATTGCAAGAAACAATTAATCACACATTCAAAATAAAAGAAAGAAAAACAACTGTTGATTCCCATGTTAAACTAACAGAAAATAAAATGAGAGACAATCATTACAACACATATTATGGTTGTTATTTTGAATGTTTTATTACATCATCAGAATAATTTTTCTGAATGTTTCTGAAACATTTTAGTGAAAATTAGACATAACACCCAACAGTGCGACCTGTTGAACTGAAGGTAAAAAGCGCACATGAAATAATAAATTAGGTTTATTAAATGAATGAATGGACAGGATCACAGCAGTACCTGAAAAACTTGTGTCCATAAATCACTGTATCCACTCTCGACTCTTTAAGATTAGATTACATTTTAGGTTTGCAAACTTAATCCAGTAAAGCTCTTAACCACTCATGTACACCCATGTTGATGTATCCGCACCCATACTGACACACAAACACACTTCATATGAAGGACTATCGGCACAAATGAACCTTTAAACAGGTTTTGTGGCACTAATCTTGTAATTATCATGTGCTTTAAGAGCCGCCACAGTGGATTTAGTTGGTGCCAGTCTGTGTTATTTTAGTATCATTGAAATATTATATTAGTTT